>JANKKI010000222.1:0-600000 GCA_025175665.1 Cinchona pubescens
AAAATCAATTATAAAACGAGGAGTCACCCTTTGGAAAACAAAGGAGGGTGTTTCAGATAATGCCTGATGTCAAATCCTAATAATGCAACAAGTTAAGTAACAACTTTTCAGAACATATCGGAAGCAAAGAACTTCAAAAGTGAGCATAAAATATGTATAGTTTGAAAACAAACTACTGAAATGGATTGCATCAAGACCAGAACATACAGATACAGATACAACTATAAGCTCTTGAAATTTACAATGAATGAACAGACTTGTCAACCCCTTCATGGCATGGAGAACTCGTTATGAATACTAAAGAAAAAAGAGCTTTCCCTTCATGTTCTAATTATATAGGTAGGAAAACAACATAAAGCCTGAACAAGTCTACATAATCTCATCTGTACGGTAAATCTTCTAGCACTAATTTAACATCTTAAAGCTATGAATATATAAAAGGATCAGCCTCTAAAGACTAACTAATCGACAATTAGGAATAGGACGCAAAGAAACAGTTCGTATGAGCCTAAAAAGCAGATGCAATAACTTCACTTACAGTTTCAGGATTCGGATCAAGTATTTTTTGTAGTAATGCTGTAACAGCAGGAGAAAACCAAACTGGGCACATAAAGTCTGCAGCATTGATCTGCATAGCCAATGAAAAAGCAGTGAGAAATTTTACATGCTACTGGAGACCTTAAAAGTTTCACAATTATTAAAATAGACAAATGTACAGTGGGAACATATAGGGAATGAATAAGCAGAATGTACTGTCTAAGGTTCACTTTAAACAGTACTCATTCCCATATGCTGACTTGAATTTGAAGCTACTACTTAACAGTTAACATCATCAGCCAGAAGTTTTTCTAAATATACCACTATGGCCCTAATTGCCTCCTCAAAAACTCACAAAAATATCAATTAAATGGATATTGAGAAACATGATTTGCAGTGAAGACTAAAAGACTTCTGTTATTTTAAATTGATAAGTGAGGTCACTTATCTAAAAGGAGAGGAAATGGTTTCAATCTACATACTAAAGAGATAGTATTAACTAGAACCCTTCAAGTGCGAACACCATGTAACAAATCAAAGGGACATGAAAGCAAATAAATGCACCAGAAATGTGTATACCATTCACAAAGCCAATTGGGACATCCAAATTTATGTCAAACCAAACCTTGATACGGTCAGGCTTGATAAGTTAGATATGAACTAAAAATTCACCTCGAGTTTGATTAAATATTTTATTCATTTGGTTTAAATTCTGTTCAATAGCTCGATTTGTCTATTTTTCTTATTTTTCAAATTATATTTACACAGTTTTCTTTCTCTCTCTTTCTTTTTTTTTTTTTTGGGTAAAAACCCCACATATTTAGTTTATAAAATTGCAAAGGTTGAGCAATAAAAGTGGTTATATTACACATTTAGGAACAAATCGAAAGCTCATCATTCTTTTTTGAGTATTTGAAATTAATATGCATTTAATAAATAAAATACTTGAGCCTTGTTTGCGAGCTTTCGAGCCTAATATCTTTTCATAGTTGAGTTCGATTTGATTAAAGTATCATCAAATCATACACTCTGTTCAAGTTTGATATGAGGTCAACCATACTACTTTTGAGCCAGAACAGTTAAGAGAAAAGCACGATCATTTGCAGCCCTATTTTCATGCATATATTACAAGCACAAGGTAATAATACCAAATGACCTTTTGATACAAGGTTGGAAGGTCTGTCTCATCGAACAGGAGATACCCTCTCATCAACACAAAAAGAATAACTCCACATGACCGTAGGTCAGCAGCAGGACCATCATAACCTCGGTGGCTTAACACCTGAAAGAAATTAATTGTTCAATACCTTAAAAGTAAGGTTAGATGAAAAGAAGTTTAACCATAGCAAACAGAGTAAAACAAGGAAATTTCAGAAGGTATAAAACACCAGAGAATCTTCTCATATCCCAGCTAAATACAAGCCATGAGTAAACCACAATCCATCACAGGGTTATTGTTTTAGGAAAGACCAAGGAAAATTTTCTTATAGCTAATCATAGGAGATATAAGCTTATTCTATAGCTATAAAAGCGAACATAGTAATGTTGGCTAAGATAGTTGCAGAGATAAGTAGAACCATTTTAGTGGAGATTCAGTTGTGAACCATATCCACTTATCCTGTTCATAAACATTTTAAAGTTTCCTGACAGCACATAATCTCAAGGGGGGAAAAATGAAAAAATTATATGTAGAATGCAGAGTCAAAGAGAACCTGGTTGATGGAACCTCTTTAAGAATTTTTCAGAGTGAAACCAAGCACATCAATTTCAGCATGTATCTACTTATTGTTCAGTGACAAAGATGCATCATAATGCAGTCGATGTGAGTGACATTACTCGGTGCCAAAAGGTGCAGTCACATATGATTCAGATAGATGGTAACATCTTTGGTTTATAGTAATTTCAGCTCAATAAAACACTAAAACATATGATTTCACAAAAGCCAGGTGCAGGCATCTTACGATTCTTCCTAATAGAAGTTAAAAACAAAGAGCAGTTATGATGAAAATCATTTTACTGCACCAAAAAAAAAAAAAATGTAAAATGATAACATCATTGATGCAGCACAAGATTGGAGACCTTGCCTACAAGCGTGAGCGGAAGGAAAAAGAGGATATTGGGGCTGTTCTGGTGCTGTGAGCAGTACCCGTGAACAGTAATCTGGGAAGAAAACAGAGAAGAAAGAGAGAATTTGGGGATTTTTTTGGAGAGAAAACAAAACAAAAAAAAACAAACCTGAATCAATCTCTGACTAAAATAATGAGGTAACAAGATAGCTGTGAAACGACCTAAAGTTAGAATCCTATTGTGATCAGGATTTCTAATTCCTATTCTAAACATAACTAAATACTTCCCAAATCACAGAGACTCTAAGTATGAACCTAATATAATTAGAATACTGCTTAAAACTTGAAACACAATTCCTGAAATTTACTGCAATAATACAAAAGACTAAAATACCCATAAAACCTAAAATTACCAAAAGACGACTCCTAAGACATCTAAACTAAAAACTAACAACATTCAGCTCCTAAAACGTCTCCGGTTTTCAGTGCATTCCTAATGGAAGCTTGATTAAACTCATAAAATCCTTTAAGCTTAAACTTTCTTGTTGGCTGCGTAAATCATGCAGCACCTAGTAGGACCTGTAAGTTTGCATGACCCATTAAAATTAGCTATGAATGTTATACCTCAGGTGCCACATAATTTGGAGTTCCACAAGTGGTATGCAGAAGATCAAGCCATCCCTGCCCAAGAATTTATGCAACAGAAAAGAAAAAAAAAAATGAATTGTGTGGACTATCAAAATATTTGTATATCCCCCAACCTCCCAAAGGAGGAAAGGGAAAAGATCAGAGAGAAAGAAGCATATAATTAAGTAATAATACATCTACATAATAATACTGATAAGACAAACTTCAATCTAACACTAATAGATGTGAGTCATACTAACTTGTTGGAACAGGTAATTCGCCGAGTCCATAATCAGAAATCTTCTCTTATACACATCTAGATGTGTATAAGAGACAGGCTAAAGAAGCAATGTTACATGTTATACTAAGATTAGGATCAGAACCTTAATAGTATGCCTCTTGTCTTCAAAATTGAACAAAAGTACATTTACCAACCTTTAAATCTCTATGGTATTTCAATACTATGACAGTGCACAACTGCGTCAATAAGTTGTTGAATTGCTTCATTCTCAGAAAGCCTTCCTTGGTGCACCTATTCATGCAGGAAGGTGCTGAGATAAGAGCTAAGGCTGAAAGCTGCAAATTACAACAACAAAGCTCCGGGGCCAAACCAATGTCAGCAAATTCTGACAAAAACTAGGATATAGCTGAACTAGAAGCAGAAATTACAGAAACAATAGTCACCTGTCAATCTTATTTGTGAGTCCAATATGATTCACACAACTTATAACATAAGTTGTTAACGAAAATTATACACCCCTTAAATGAATATCCATACATTATTTGTATATTATGCATGAAAGTGCTATCGATTCAAGACCCAAGAAAAGCTTCAGGAGAACAATATTTTGCTTGAAAATGTTTCTCTAAGCATATTAATCAATGAGCCAACAAAAGCAGAAATAGCTTACAATTTTATCAAATAGTTCTCCTCCAGTGACAAACTCGAGGACCATATATATCTTTGTCCTGCTAGCTAAAACCTACAGAAAATTTTAACATAGCAGTTTAAATTATGAAATCAGCAAAGCAAATTATTAGTCCCTCCATCCCATTGAAAGTGTCATGCTTTCCTTTTACATTTGTCCCATAATTTGTGTCGCTTGCCAAAAATAGCAAAGAATTTACTTCTATTGCTCCAAACTTGCCCCTTATCAGACTAGAAAGTTAAAATAGTGGGACCCTGAAATTGTTTAATCATGTCTGGCACTTTGAGACTCATGCGTAAACTGCACACAAGTATGAGAAAATGAGTTCTACTATTAGCGTGCAAACACGCACAATTATGTGAGATGAACAATTTCAAACAAACCAAGTTACTTGACCTCACTATCTTTCCTGTTTTCCACTGTCCAAGATGAGCCATTCAAATTCTACAAGTCTCTATTGAATATAAGGAAGAATACAATTGGAACTAGAGCAAATTAAGATTCCATGTGCCCCAACTATTGATAAGATGCACAATTCCCTAAAAATGTCATTCTTTTCGGGACGGAGGGAGTATAATCTGTGTGTGTGTGTGTGTGAGAGAGAGAGAGAAGAGAATATACAATCAATTCCATCACAAAGAATGTAAACTTACCTCATGAAGCCTAACTATATATGGATGTGTCATAATCTTCATTATAGATATCTCTCTTTTTATCTGGTAAGCAACAAGTAGGTCAGTAAATTCAATCACCATACTAGGAAGAATCATGCCAAAAAAGAACAATGGTTTGGGATACTGATTACCTCAGAGTGAATGATGATCAACGCTTAGAAGTCATTGCAAAAATTTCTTATTGTATCAAGTATGCCTTGAACATTGGTAAATTATGTAATCGAGAATATCAAGCCCCTTAACCAAATATCAGTGAAAAGACAAATGATTTTCTTTGTACTCTAACTAAATCTTGTTATTTCACATGACATTTGATAAAGTTCACACATAACCAAAGTTGCAAGTACAAGATTGAATTTCCTCTCTTTTGTCTTGAATGCCAATAGCTGTCACTTGACCGTTAAAGATTCTATAAATCAAAGCACATACGAAAAGAAAAATCAGCTTCTGGAAATTCAGCATATCATTTACAACAACCATCAAAGTAAAATCAAGAATAAACTGAACTCCACCTCTTGTGCTTGAGAATAGTGCTCTTTTCCACTGACTTTGATGGCCACACTCTCACCAGTCTCAATGTGAGCTTGTGTTTCAAAATTGACCTTCGCAAAAGTTCCTTGCCCTCTGTTCTTCCATCCTCATTACTCTGCCCAGCTTCTTCGTCAATTCCTATTTTTCATTCTGTCTCAATGCTCGATTTCCCACCACAAGTACACATCTCAACTTGTACATCACCTCCTAAACATAATTATAGCAATCAAAAATCCACCAAAATCAAAATTTTAATTTAGTTAACATGTTATACACATCTAGATGTCTGTCTCTTATACACTTTTATAATCATTAGAGACATTTTCGCATTTTGATTTTATATTTTTAAATACTCATTAATATCCCTTTTAAATGTTAAATAATCTTTTTACCCTTTTTAAATATTTTCTAAAATTTTCGGGTCAAAGTATAATTTTACAAAATTTGAGAGACTAAAGTGCAAATTCTCAAAAGTTATTAAAACTTACCTGCGAAGAATCTTGATTCATCCTCCAAACTCTAACAAAATTCCAGAGACCAAGCTTTCCAAATTCCTTTTTGCCAAATCTTCAAAATCCATTATTAGTTTTGAAAATTTACTCCCAAATCAAATTGGTGATCCAGAATCCTCCTAGACCTTTTTTCTAACTCTTATACACATCTAGATGTGTATATCTGTATATGATTTTATGTTAAATTCCAAGTTCCTCAGAAATTAATTTGTTTAATTTTTGTTGTTTATGAATTGATTTGATTACCAAATATATTTATGAGCTATTGGGATTGAATTTAGGGTTTGAAATACTTTTTAACTATTGTTTTTGTGAGATTTGAATTAGGGTTTTGACAATTCTTAACCTAGTGAGATATTTGAAATTATGAACCCTAATTCTTAAATTTTTATCTTATTTTCATAAATTTAAGTCAACCCTTACTCTTTTGTGTTCAATTATTGAAGATTTTATGATTTTGGACTCAAGCTTCCATTACCTCAACAAGTTAGTATCTGTCTCTTATACACATCTAGATGTGTATAAGATTAGCATATGCTTAGAGAAACATACTTCAAGCATAAATATTGTTCGAAATGAATTTTTTCTACTCTCTCAATTTACTCTTTCACATAAGAGTATTTATATGATTGGTATTGTAATCATAGAATAATTGGTATTATAGGTAAGTATATTTATTTCGATTAATATTTATAAGGTAATACACACATAAATTATATGTTTGTTATGTAATGTATCAATTATTCATTATTGTACTATGTGTTGATGAATGATTACGTGAAGAGCTCAATGGGTCACTTTAGTGGACTTGGTTATGAGTGACCAATGAAATGATAAAGCGAAGACTTCTACTTAAATGTTATACCACAGTCATCGGAAGACAGGTCTTACTCTGTCTCTTATACACATCTAGATGTGTATAAGAGACAGATGTCAGGATCCGTGCTTGAAAGACTTTTGTGAACCATGAGCTCATTGATTGACATTTGCATTTTAAATAATGATAATGTCTCGTATATTGTTTCATCGATTGTATATATGTTATCTATAATTGGGTTTAAATGTTATTTAGTAGACGATGTGCTTACTCCGTTATTATTTTCTCCTATATTTGCGATGAGGACCAACGAGCGTTAGCGGTCTGAGGCGAATACGTGGGAGGGATTATAAGAGACAGACCCCAGTTATTACAATAAGTTTTAAAAATTATACCATCCTAGTGTGAGGTTGGTTTT
This sequence comes from Cinchona pubescens, assembly GCA_025175665.1. Classification (NCBI taxonomy): domain Eukaryota; kingdom Viridiplantae; phylum Streptophyta; class Magnoliopsida; order Gentianales; family Rubiaceae; genus Cinchona; species Cinchona pubescens. The sequence continues at coordinate 7,112 of JANKKI010000222.1, forward strand.
ATCTTAGGCATGTGTGCCTATAGACGTATAGACGTGTTAGATTCGCTTTTGATTGAATTTTGACACACACAGATTATACTCCTGTCTCTTATACACATCGTGATTTGGTTATTTGGAATGAATATGAATACGGTATCGTTGAATATACTGTATCTTGTATTGTTGAGGTCTAATGCAAGGGTATTATGGTTTGTATATCGCTTTCTTGTCGTTGCTTGCCAGTGATAAAGTGTACGCATGTGATTGTCCCGCTTAACATAAATTCCCAAACTAATCCAACTTATCAAACTTGTAGAATTTGATTGGCTCAGGGGCTTGACCTGTCTATTTACACATACTAGTGTTCATAAGTGACAGGTATCTTATACACATCTAGATGTGTATAAGAGACAGGCTGTCTTATAAGCTCGCACGACTATTTTCAATATTTACACCAAATACAGGAATTTAAATCATAAAAACAAAAATTACGAGCTTAAGCATAGAACACAAGGTCATAATCACCAAGGAAAGGAAAGGCAAAAAAAAACAAAAAGAAAGGTCTAAATCAAATATTAATTCAAAATTTGAATTTGAAAGTAATCAGTAAATTAGCAAAATTAGAGAGATGCATGACTGCATAATTAACGTACGTATGCTTTGTCTAAATCCAGAGAGAGAGAGAGGGGGAAAAATGCGAGAGAAGACAAAAGAGAGGAAATTCAATCTTGTACTTGCAACTTTGGTTATGTGAGATGTGTATAAGAGACAGAGCTACAGTGTTACTTCATATAATTTAAGTATTAGTTAAATTATATTAACTGTGGTTTTTGACATAGATGTAGAGGAGAGGAGAATTTATGCTCAACTATTATATTTCTGTTGGGGAACATATAGTGCTAAAGCATTAATTTCTTTTATTTTAAAAACACATAATAAATATTAAAAAAATAATTCGCTATTCAAAATTTTCCAAAAATATAATAGTGCTATTGTGGTTTTGGGAAGGTCAATGCGTGTGACTTTTTTAAATAAAAATAAATAAATTATAAATTATTTTAAAAGAGTAAAAAGTTTATTAACTTTAAAAATTTTTTATCGCACATTTTATTTCACTTTGCATATACTATTTTTTTCTCCCCTTTTTCTTTGTTCTTGCTTTCCTTCCCTGATCTTTCTTTCTTACCAAGACTGTTAAGTTGCATTATTTGTATTAAATGTTGTAAATTATCTTTCTTCATATGTATTTAGATTCATCAAACTTATTTTAAAAGCCCCTTAGGCTACTTAATCTTTAGTGACCTCCTCTACAACTTGCTACAATCATATCCTATTTTTATCTATCTACTATTAAGAAAAAACGAGAAGGCTCAAATGGGCCAAAAGGGCTAGACAGAATGAGGAGGGTCTAGATCGAAGAGAGGAGGTCCAAGTGAGCCTAAGGGGCTTGAAGAACTTTACCTCTAGATCAAAGAACCCGCTTGGTATTGAGATAAAGTTCTTCCTACCCTGTCTCTTATACACATCTAGATGTGTATAAGAGACATCTAGACTTGTATTAAACGGGTATTGTCAATTATACCAATTTTGATTTAAATTGACAATAATTCGGACAATGGAAGTCTAAGGACTTGAATCTCGAATCACACCCAAATAGGAAGTCTTGTCTCTTAACACATCTAGATGTGTCTCTTATACACCTTTGACTAACGGTCAAAGGTATCTCTTCCATTAGTTTTTTCAAAAAGATAAATTTACCCCTAAATATACAGGGTATCGATAAAAAGGAGTAAACCTGTTTCTTATACACATTAGATGTGTATAAGAGACAGTTTAGCTTATGTAACTTACTGTCATGTTGTACGGTTCCAATTTTCCATTGTTTCATCTTAAAGAATCAGATGCAAGTTTTATCTAGAAGATGGAACTACTTGGATATTTATTCTTATCGGGAAAAAGGAAATATTTATTAAGGTAAACTAACACTTTGTCCCTGAACTATATAGTAATTACACTTTATCCCTGTAAATTATACAAATATACACTTTGTCCCCATTCATAATATTCATCTTTTAAAACCCTTAAAATGATGGTCAATTAGTAAGATGACGAAAATACCCTTTGTACTATATTTTGATTTTTATGTATTTAAATTTTGATAATAATGTGATAATTATTTAAAAATAAGTACAAATAAATTACATAATATTTTAATATAATCTATATCAATATATTTCTTGGTTAAATTTTTAAATTTTATTTTATATTATTTCGAATTTGAATGTTTAACTATATCAAGAACATTTCCAAATGAGCTAGCTTTCTATAAAAAAATTTCTATAAAGGTGGTATGAGAAATATAATAGGAATAAAATTTTGTAATTTTTCATTGAGCTCTTCACAGTAATCATTTCAGGAGTTGGCTTAATGTATAAATTGCAATGTCGGATATAATATAATTTAACAATTTCTTCTTATACATTTTCATTCCCTAAAATCCAAGATATCAATGTGTTATTATATTATATTTTTTCCTTATTCTTTTATAATTGTCGAAAATCAATTAAATACATAAAAAATCAAAATATAATACGAAGGGTATTTTAGTCATCTAATTAAATTTTCTTGATATTTTAAAATTTTTAAAAGATGAATAACGTGAATGGAATGTAAAGTGTATATTTCTATACTTCAGAGAGACAAAGTATAATTACCATATAATTTAGGGGACAAAGTGTTATTAACCTTATTTATTATTTTGAAATTACTCTCGTGAACATGTCGGAGAGGAAAGGTCAATGAAATCAATATATACGAGCAAAATTAGGACATCTAATTTCAATAACTTGAATCGTCTAAAATTATTGATATATGCTAATAAATATTTAAACCCAATTATAGATAACATATATACCTGCTAACTGGTCAACGCTGACGGAGTTAGAAAATTGGTTAAATGGAAAAAATACACATGAGTTAATTTCACTTTACCCCTTAAACTTTAGAATTACTAACATTTTAGTCCCTAACGTTATTGTTTTTAGCATTTAACCCTTTTGCTTATGCCAATTCAATGTTTTTACCATTCTATCCCTATTCTATTTTATTATTTTATATTTTTGCCTCTATTTAATATAAATTCATCCAAAAAGTTCTAATATGTTTAATCACGGTCTTACCTGGTTAAAAAAAAAAAAAAAAGAGTTACATCATCATTTTCTTATATTATTATACATCATTTATAAGCATTATGTGCATCCTATTTGAATAGCAAGGCACACAACTAAAACCAAATATCGAATCTACGTAAGAATTTTTTATTAACCACTAATACCATCATATCATCAAAATAAGGGTTAGATACAGTAAACCTCTTAAGATTTGGGTTGTTTTGTACTAAATTCCTTAATGTTATTTTTTCTAGATTCTCACTTTGCCCATTCCGTTAGTACACATCAGTAATTTGACTATTAAAAAGTCAAATAGGACATTTTTACCCCTTGACACTATAAGAAAATATAATATTAAAAATATTAAGGCTATAAGACCCATTTTAGTCCCTTTTCCCATTGGTCTAAACAATATTACTTTAGTGATTAATCAATATAAAAATATTGTCAAAACAACTAAAAATATAATGATGTCCACCAACACTAGTGGTTCTTTAGCCTTCTCGTGTGAACTTAATAGTAGAATAGAAAAATTTCGACTCTACGGTATTTTTCGATCATTTAACATTATATTTTATTTTCATGTAAAAATAAATTTTTAATATACGAGACTCATAATCATCTATTAAAGTTATATCGTTATTGTTATCTGAAGTAAAAGTGAATCTTGCTTTGTGTTAATAGACATATTGATTTAGTTACTGTATCTTATACACATCTAACAAATAGCTTTAAATTATATGAAGTAACTTTATCATATAAACATAAAACTCAAATTAAAATAATTTAGATGAAATACCTTTAATAATTCATCAAAAATTTTAAAATTTTAAATATTGAAGAAAGCATAATTCGAGAATTAGAATATTAATTAATTTGGAGCATATTTATAGTTTTAACAATAGTGACAACATTATTAAATTTTATATTTTATCCCAATGTATTAAATACTACAAAACTTGTATTTGAGGTAGATTTTACGCCTTCTCTTAAATGATCTAGAGGTGTATAACTTCCAGATATTTAGGGGTAAATTTATCTTTTGAAAAACTAATAACTCTTACCTTTGACCGTTAGTCAAAGGCGTAAAATAAGAAAAAAAATAACGTTTGGGGGTTTAGTACAACACAGCCCAAACATTAAGGGAGTTTACTGTATTTAACCCTCAAAATAATGCACTATCTATCTGGGCTGTGTATGTCTTTATAACAATATAACTTTATTTGATAATGATTTAGATTTAACAAAGCACAAATCATTTTTTCTAAAGGTGATATTTTTAAAAAGAAAATGGTATATCAGTCCATTTAGTCAAAGTATCAAATAAAAAGCTATATTAGACGAGAAACTTGATATAGTTTTAATTGACCATCAATATAAGGGTTTATGTCATATTTTCAACTAATTCAAACAAAAATTCTAGTAAATACGTTGAGTTAAACGTCTAGACATTTGTTCATATTTAATTCTACATTAATTCAAAGTTTCTCTTGAGGAAATATATATTCATAAAACCAAAATTTCCGAAAAGAAATTAAATGTCTAGGATTACAATGGTCAAGTATGTAATAAGTGTAACTAAAAAACTTTATTGTCAAAAATAAAATTATGGACTATAGTTTTCAAAATTCCATTTAAACTTTAAGGGGTCTTATGTAAGTGGTAACAAAAATCATCTTATACAGCATTTTATGAATTTTAATTTTTTAAAAAATGAATATTATAAGCTTTTCTGACAACGTGTAAGTCTCTTATACAATTTAATTTATAGATTAATCATACTTTAATACAGGTTAGTGACACTAGTGTTTAAACTTTGTCTGATTATACACATCAATTATAAGTGTATATGCTAATCTTCATTTTTTTTTCAGAATCTTTTTGCATTTATGCTCATAATATAAATTTACTTTTCATGAAAATATGTATATATTTTTTTATTATTGCACACCTATGTGTGCATCAGTCACTAGTAATAATACATTCGGACAATGATCCTCTTCACTTAAGATTTTTCATTTATCCTATATAATTAAATGTGAGATATTTGCCAAATCATCATTTTTATAATTTTTTATGACAAAACTAAGTAGTTTTCATTTTATTCTCCTTGATAATTAATTAAATTTAAAAATCATTAACATTTAAGAAAATTAATCAAATTATTTTATTAAGATTCATACTATTTAATTAAAAAATATACATAATTGATTTCTTGCAACAAATAAAAATTTATAACAAAAATTTTAATAGGTCATTAAATTGGAGTAACATAATATTATACTTTTATTATATTTTTTTCAAGTATTTATTTCCTTTTCTTATATTTAAACTTAAATTTGTCATATAAATAAAATAATAATTGAAACTACGTAATTTTGAGGTTAGAAATACTAAAATAATGATGTGGATAGTGAGGTGCCACTCATTTATTACGTAGTTTTAAGGTTAGAAATACTAAAATAATGATGTGGATAGTGAAGTGTCACTCATTTATAAGGATAAATAAATCCATTTACCCTCTAAATGGAGGGGATTCTTGTCCAATAAATTCTCGTATTCATATATGTAGTCAAGACTCAAAAATGTAAACCATAACAATTTTTTTTAAAAATAAATAAGAAGAGTAAACCCAACAACTTGACAGCACATCCTCCAAAACTCCAGCTAGAGGGAAAAAAAAAACACAGTAGTTTTTTTTTTTTCTGAAATAAAATGGTTAAATGCAGAAAACTCTCTTGAAATTACACTTCAGTTACACTTTCCCCCCCTCAATTTATTTAATAAGTACTTTACCCTCTTATCCCTTACTTCTTCATGTTTTTGATACCGTAATTAATAAATAAATAAATTATAAAAATATAAAATAATTAGTAAAAAAATTAAAATATATATTCTATGTATGCAAACAAAATTTTTTTTGTGCCATATCATTCGCGTGTTATATTTTGGTTAAGTTTACCGTAATTCTAAAAACCCTTATATTAGATAGCCTTAATATTTTTTTACTATATTTTTTCGATATTACACCACAAATAAAAGGTTGTACATGTTTTTCATTCTATAATTTTATTTGTATATCATAAAATTTTTAATTTCCTCTAGCTTAAAAAATTTATTTTTTATTTTTTAATCTTATTATTAATAGTTAATCACAAACTTTATATTATAATAAGATATATTTTTGTATTAAAGTATGATTAATCTATAAATTAAATTGTTTAGATGTATGTGAAAAGTTATAACTTTAATTAATTAATTAATTATAAAAAGTAATGTAATTGTTTAGTAGTAGCAAGAGAGAATAGTGAAGAAAAAAAGAAAAAGAAAAAGAAAAACAAGATAGAGAAAATAAATAAAAGAGAAAAATAAGAAGAAAAAAAACAATAATAATTAAAATAATATGGGTAATTTTGTTCAAAAATATAGAAACACATTTAAAGTACTTATTAAATAAAGTTGAGGAGGGCAAAGTACAACTGAGGTATAAGTTAAGGGAGATTTTTTGTATTTAATCCGAAATAAAATTGCAGTATTTATAAATTTCCACAGGTTTTGAGTTGTTTGACAATTATGAGAAAATCTTGGTGGTACTACGCCTACTCCTACTTTATAATTTTCCTTGATGATAAGCAGCCTTACAACATACTGTCAATTGTATCGTGTCTCAAATAATTGCGTTGTGTTATATATATATTCGGGTCGATAAATTTTAATTATAATTTTATCTAATTAATAATCGATTCGTGTCATATCAAATCCGTTTATTGTCGTGCGTGTTTAACCCATCTTACCCATTTAAATTTATTTAGCTATTGTGTAAATTTTATAATTACATAATTGGTACAATAAATAATAAAAATAATTTTTTATTGGTCATTTTTTGTTTTTTTATTTTTAAAAGTGATAATAGCGTGTTAGCAATTGATAAATTATATTTACTAGTATTTAGTATGGAATGCAAAATAGTATAATTCTTAATGTGACTATTCAATCAATTCAATCATGCCTATAAATATTTTGAATCATGAATTATTACTCTCTAAGTGTAATAGTCACAAAGATACTTATTTGTATGATATGCTTTCTCATATGAACCAGCTGGATAACCAACTTGTCTACTACTACTTTATGGCTAGTCTAACTAGTTCAATATTTATAACTTCATATATTTAAATTAAGAAAGGGAATGAAATTATCATATATAAACAAAACCACTAGCACAATAACGTCGTTGAAGATCAAATTCAAGTTTGAATTATAAAAATGAGCAAATTATAACACATTACATAATGCAAAATTTTAGCCAATAAATTTTCACTTTATTTTGATAACTTATGGGTGAACCTAACCTAACTCATTTAGTTGAGTATTGTAAATAGGTCGACCCGTTTATAATCCAAACCTAATAAAATCCAACTCTAACTCGATTAATTTCGTACTGTGTTCATATCTAATTAACGTGACGTCATAAATTGACACCCATATTACCGTAATCATACTTGGAAAGAATACTAATGCTATCCTTGTTATCTTATCATAAATTCGGGAGGATATACTGGTATACTGGTTAAGCTATATCCAGTAATCTAAGTATATTTTTGTCCACATCACTCTAATGATTTATTATATTTAAATAAATAAAATTTATAAAAATTATCAAATTACATCAATAATTTTGTTATATATCTTAAAATCAAATTTATTCGTAAATATTTTATCATTCAATTTGCACAAAATATTTGAATGGTATAAAATCGATCAAAATTAAGACAAAAATTGAAACGTTTAATCAAACGAAAAAGATTAATTTATTTATTTTCAAATTTTATTTATAGCAAGTATATGTAATAAATTACATTATAAACGGATATGATTTTTGAAAAATATTTTTAATATTATTTTTATAAGGTGTATTGGAGAAAAATTCTCTCTAATTACTTGAAAGAAACCTAAATTAATCAGAATAAGGATACACAAATTAATTGTAGAAGAAAACAATAATTATGTACTACTTCTAAGTTTTACTATTATGTTTCAGAAAAATTATGCGGTCCATTTATCAACAAAACCGTATATTGCACAAACATAACAAAATGATTTGTTAACATACGGTCACTGGTGAAGTTCAAAAGTCTTGTGAAATATAAGATTTCGTTATTTGAATAATTATTATTCTTGATATTATTTATTATGTTATTAAAAAATTTATAGTAATAATATTTAAAATTTAATATATGTGAGATAAAAAAATAATTAAGAAATAATTACAAAATATAATTTAAAGAAAAATGAATATTAAACCCGATTGGACGAGAGCCAATATATACCTTCGATCGGCTACCACAATCCCCACACAACGTAAATAAACCGCATGCCCAACAAATGTATACTAAGAAACCATGTCGAATCAAGTTTCTTTATTTGTATACTAAGAAGATTAAGATTACAATATTAGAGACAGTAGCTAATCAATATCTTTAATTTCAAAGAAAACATATATTATATAAATAGTACTAAATGCAACTTAATTGACATCATTAATTGAACCAGGTCAAACAATAGCCTAAATGAGCCAGAACCAGCTGAGAACTGAGCCAGCAACCAATCCCATTCCAAGAAAAACTGCCATGACAATCGCTGCTATTTCTGCTTCAGAAGGTGCCACTGCTTTAGGAGCAAGAATCATTATACAACTTGTCAAGTACCCATTCGTCAATCCAAGCAATATTGTCAGAAAAGCCACTGGCAATTCGGTTTTAAGCCATTTGGGTCCATGTAAACAGGCACTAAAAAGAGGGTAGAATAAAAGCCTCGCCATACAACCCCATGTAACTCTGCCAATGCCTTTCAGAATAAATATTGCAGTTAAAGACTTCCCTATTAAATCTGAGATGTTGTACATTGTAATTAGAATAATTGGAAACCAATCTTTAAAGAATCTTGATTCGATATTTTCTGCTAGAAATCCTGGAAAAATGGACAATGTCACGGTGTAAATCACGAAAACTCCGAAAGCTGGCCATCGAATGATTCTTGCAATTTCCCAGAATTTGGATTTCGAGCTCGGTGTGTCCTCTTGAAGAAGTTTGAATGTGCTGCTGCATAACTGGCAATTTTTCCAATAAGTTGCTACAAATTATGCAACATAGCAAAATTATTGTATAACGATGAAGTACAAATGTGCACTTGTTTTGAGGCCTTTGGGTGTATGTGGAAGTGAGGCCTTTGTTAATATCCTCAGTACTGAAACTAGAACACCTGTAGAATACAGTAAAATTCATGAGATCAATATATATGTACAAAAAACTTTTGCTACTCAATCTGCAATTTAGTAAAAGCAATGGGACGACCCCTGCTTTACCATTATCTCAAATGGCTGTGGCTATGAGATCCAGTCTAGCAGCATTGCAGAATAAGTAGCACAGACTTACTCAGTAGGTAGCGCTTGCCTTAACTGATAACATAGAGTTGAATTTTGTTGCAAGAAAGTAGAATATACCTGAAGAAGCAGTTCCAGCAAATATTGCTTGCATGTACTGTTTTGGAAGCTTTCCTGCAGATCCTATCAAGCTAACTCCAATCAAGCCATCCATCAATAAACATTACAGATTACAACTGATGCAACCATCAGATAGTAGGAAGCACTTGAATTCACCTTTGTTCAGATTGCTATAAGAGCCCAGTCCATCGTAGGCGTTACCATTAGAGAGGAAATGAACAAAGAAAATCCCAGGAAATTCTCAATCCGAGATTAAATTTCTTGCTCCATTTACCCCACCTCTGTAGCATAACAACTAATACTATTACAGAAGAAGTCATATACGCCACGGAGAAAACCTTTTCAACATGCCTGTTGGGGTAAAGATAGCCAAAGTAATCAATAGCAGTGATGAGAGTGTTCCATGGAAGCAAATTGCCAGCACCAAGAAAGAAGTGGAGAATATATGCAACTCTGTAAGTATCTCTTGGCTCAATTTTATTACCTTCCTCCATTGTTTTCATGTTGTTTGCGTTATTGTTCTCAAAGTATGGTCATTTTAAAGCAAGTAATTGAAAGCAGTCGATTAGACATCCCTGAAATGATTTATTGATTGAAAAGTAGTCCTCAAATAATAAGCTGAGAATTAATGCAATTAAAGCCACTTTATGTGTCTATGGCAATGGCATAATTTGGCAATGCAGAGCTTGTTTGCATCACATTCTAACCAGCGAGGCATGACCCCATCTTGACTTGACAAGGAAGGATTGAAGCTCAACCAGTTTTGCCAGTTGACGCATTTAAATTGTAAATTGACATGGATTCGATAGATAGATAGATGGGTTTGAATTTAGAATCAAAATGGAAGTGTCATGCAACAGCAAGATTGTGCTGTGGGGACAATTAACGGATGGGTGGCATTTGAAGTACTCCGTATATTGTCAAGATGGACATGTCTCTTATACACATCTAGATGTGTATAAGAGACATGTATAATCTCCACACAATATATCATAATATGTGAAGATTCCAAACATATGATTGTCTGAATATTTTTTAACTTGCAAGATAGCATCCTCATCTTGCTACATATTTAGTTGTATCTCCTTTAGAAACTAAAATCTTTCCTTGATACTCTTAGAGTGAGAAAAATATAACACCAACGGGGTGCTCAAAACACTAAATGTGCGACTAAATTATTAAAAGGTTCAACATTTAATTTTTGTTTCCTTCTATCTTTAATTTTTTGAAAATTCCAACTAAATACTCTCAGCATTCCCAGTTTCCTGTTCATGCTAAAAATATGCGCTGGACCTGCCCTAAATCTAACCTGGAGAAAGGGGGATAAAGCACATTCCTCTTGAACAATTGCGCTCAAGTACACCTAAAAAGAAGAAAAAATGTATAAAGGAGAAGATATTAACGAAGTACAACCCTATTCATAAAAGTACAAGTTTTGTTCGCACAAAATCTTTATTTACAGAGACATATTGATTAACTAATCCTGATTTTCGTATAATCTTTGGACTATGGATTCACAGTTTCTTGGGAAATACTTTGTCGTAACGACCCTTAATTTATATATATACAAATACATTGACTCTTTCCCAACTTTTTAATAGTACAAAATATGGCCCAAAGAATCCATTCCACTTATAGTACATCGAGTTCATATAAGAATTTTCCGGGGAATGAGAGGGGTGTCCATTTCAGTGTTTAAGTCGCATTGTTCCATACACAAAAAAAAAAAAATAAGTTCGAGGAAAAAGGAAAAAGGTATCCTTCCACCATCTTCTTGTGATGCCTTTACTCGTGGCACCATTCTGCATTAACTTCATAGTACAATGGTTTCCGCAGGATGGCTCAAAAGAGCAGTATTACTTGAGCTGCAGCAAGGCTTATGATACAATCATAGTTACCTAATGATATTAGGTAATTAAGTTACGTATAAAATGATTCTTGCATATTGGTACCATGTATCATATAGACGGAATGGGCATATCTATATATTTTTGAAAAAGTAATACACATACAGATACACATAACGAGAATTAGATATTTAATAAGTGTTGATATGATTACTGAATCAACTACCAAATTGGGGTGCGTCTTTTTCAGAGGAATTAAATCGAACATATTTTTTTTTCTGTGTGCTTATTGCTCTTTTAATTGTTGGCATGAGTTAGGACGAGTGTCTTGGTAATGATGTGAAAACGATCGGCATTATTAATGGCAGTTGGCCACTCAGCTCAACCATTCCATGTTTTCCGGGCTAGCTCCAAAACTGTGGAGCCAAACTTAACAATTGCCTTAGCTTCAACTGGGATGATGTAGTTCAAGAAGATTATCAAATTCAAATGAAAAGACGTCCGGTTCTATGTGGTGTGACAAAAAGCTTGGTGAATTCTTGAACCATTGTTTGTGTGGAACTTGATTCTTTCTTTCATCAATTTATCAGTATAGTACTACTAATGCTATATTTAAGAAGATATAATTATCAGGTAGAAAGTCATTAGGTAAAATGTCAAGACAAGAAAATACCATTCTCTTTTTTTTTTTCTTGGAATGGTATTTTCTTGTCTTGACATTTTACCTAACGACTTTCTACGTACTTTGAGCTTTTGGAGTTTGATTTGAGGTTGAATTTATCTCAATATTTTCAACTTGAGACTGCATATCATCCCCTGCATGTTATATCTTTGACATATCAGAAATGTAGCAAGTCATTCTTTAACTCCATCTTCATCCAAAGAACTAGGGAAGTTACTTGTTCGGCTTTTACTTTATTGGTTTAAAAGACACATTTTTTTTTTCCATTAAAACCACCTTTTTCCTACTTGTTAGTGGCTCGAACTCATGACCAATAAGTTATAGGAGAAGTGTCTAGTACTTCATTGTCACAAACTTCAACTACTACAAGCTGTTGCGTATTATGAACTTCTCCTATACAAGTCTAAAACATGTATAGGTTTTGTAGACCTCAGCACAATCTTACTGTTGCATATTTTGGTTGTTTAAGATAAACTAATTAGTATATATATATATATACTATAACATACCACGTAAGCAGTTAAAGGAAATTTTTTTTACTCAAATATCAAAACAGGCCTTACAATCACGAGCAATAGAGAAAGTTCATTATTAGTCGTCGCCAAGATTCTAAGAACTTTCAATTGGACTTACCTAAAATCCAATAAAAAATGCACAGTCTCCATCCAAAATCACATAATAGAGTTAAATAGTAACTCTTTATTTTAAGTCCATTGTAATATATAGAATATCTAGTCATCTATTATTACAACTTACAATTCTTTGGACAAGCAAATTTTCCTCCACATAATCCTACATTCCTTTAAAACAAACCAAGAGTTGGAACACTATAATCAGTTGTCATGGAACAATTTTTCTATCATTTCTTTCAGCTGCATGTCCTTCATCAGCATTTTCTGTAACAGGGTCCTTCACTCACATTTATTGCTAGCTAAAGCTCCTGGGCCATTTGCATTTGTGATGTCTCTTCTGGAGCTAGAAAGTCTTCCAACTACAGTAGATATGAGAAATATCAACATAAAGTCGGTGATAGAAGGCCGCAGCACTATGCTAATGCTTGTATATGATCCTCTAGGCGGTGCAAAGAAGTCTGTACGTTACGTGACAAAAGTAGTCGTCAAACATAATTTGGAAAAATCATGGCATGTAAATTTTCAGCAACACAAAACCATTGAAGTGAGGAAGGATGCAAAAGGACATGGCCCTTCCAGTCACGAGAGGTTGCCAACATAACCAAATTATGAGCAGCACTATTTGCAAGACAAGGCTGGTCATCTTGAGTAACATACTCTCAATTCTATAAAACTTTTTATCATCAGCTAGCATGATTTCTTTGTCCAACTGATTATGGTGAAAATTGTTTAGAGGTAAAAGAGAAATGTCTTATAAAGACATAAATTCAGCTTATTTGTCAAAATATCACGTAAAAATTTATTTTTAATCATTAATTAGTTGATTTTAGATATTTTGTAAGATTTCATTATTTTTTGGAAAAATAATCTTATCTATTTTTCAAATTTTGTATTTGTATTTTTTTAGTCTTTTACATTTAAAATGATGTATTTTAATCCACAAATTTAAAACATACCATTTTGGTCCCTCGACATAATTACGGGTATATTTTGGTCTAAAATACTCACATGTGTATTAAATATAACATATTTAAGTACAAAATTGACAATACATAATCATAAATATTAAATTGTCCTAAAAGGAAGAGGATTGAAACGTTGGAGTAGGGGTAGTGGAGGAAAAACAGTGAGGAAGGAGAACATGACTAGTGATGGTAGATGGGAATTTTAAGCTGGTGGTGGAGAATATACCGGTAATTATATCGAGAGATCAAAATGGTGCATTTTAAATTTATGAGTGACTAAAATAGATCATTTTGAATGTGAAAGAATAAAAAAAATACAAATGTAAAATAGATAAAGGACTATTAAAGTTATTTTTCCTTCTTTTTTTTAGCGAATTTAGTAACTGATTTTGTCATTTTGCCGGTTTATAAAGATGTACTTATCAAGTAAATAATCATAACAATGTACCTTGAAGCTAAAATCATGTCGTAATTTGTCCTTAATTAGTACAATAATTAGTAATTAGTCAATTCTTTTAGGGCGGGTATTGACTTTAGGGGGAAAAAACAAAGAGACAAAAAGAGCCAAGACCACTTGTTTCGCATTGCAATTTATTACCACTACCTTTATTCATAACGACTGTGATCATGGGCAAATTTTTTCTATACACTAAAAAATAAATTATGGGCCGAACACCTTAGCGTACCAAAAAAATTGCCGTGATTATGAGATCATTCAAACCAACTACATTCTTTTTGTTATTCTTCAACATTTACAAGAAGAAAGAAAAAAAAAAAAATGGAAGAATTGTAAATTTAATCCTAAAACTATTCTGAAATTTCATGTAGGTCCCTCAAATTTACTTTTAGAACCTTTTCAACTCTTAAGTACTTAATCCCACATAAGCCCTTATATTTTTTTTACAAACCTTTTCATCCTCAAATATTTTCTTAATCCCACTGAAGGACCGAAAACCCCTACATGTTTTTGTTTTTAGCTCCTTTGTGTCTCAAGTGGAACAAACTAATTCACACTTTAATCAATTCTAAAAAAAAGTTTAGATACTAAATTTGTAATATTCTAAAAAAAAAAAAAATTGTATGAAAACTTTTCAATTGCACTTTTAATTAAATAAAATTTAAGTGCAATTGAAATCCCTAGAATCTAGAAGTGATTAACTATTTCATATTTAGTTTAGTTAGCAGCTATTACTAGTAATCCTCCCAATTCTTTTTTGTGACATCTAGATGTGTATGGTGGACAGGAGCGGACGGAGGAGTTCAATTTCAAGTAGGTTTATTTTTTCTCGAAAAAGCTTGTATTAGGGTTTTGATCAAATTAACCCCAATAATTAACCCCACTTCTCCCCAAGTTCAATAAGAGGTTGTTGAGATGGAGGTGAACGCTCCGCCGGCGTTGTACGGAGACCGAGATAGTGAGAGAGGCGCCGGAGGCAAACTAAGAAAACCGTCTACGAGGAATTCGAAGTCCACTCCTCACGATCGTCCTCCAACCAATCAGCAAGGTCGCGGCGGGAATTGGTTGTCGAAGATCGTCGACCCTGCCTATCGCCTTGTAGCCGGCGGCGCCACCAAGATCATTCCTTACTTCTTCTCCAAATCACCAGCTGCTGTGCCTCTTCCTCCTTCAGCTGAAAATCTAGGTATGCTATTTCTGCGGATTATGTTTTTTTAATTTTTTTTTTGTCAAGTATTTTAAAGTCGTTTCTTGCTTTGGTAAAGTATGCTACTATTATATTTCTGGAAGGATAGATTTATGCTAAATTGAACCTTGATGCGGACGTTGAGTTATTGAGGTAGAGAGTTATTTGGAGGATTGGGAAAAGAAGATTAGACATCATAAATATACTGGAAAGTTGTTTTGTGATAACTGAGTTAAAGCATTGTGGAGTATGCACAATGTGATTGGATTCAACATTAACTTTTTTGCTTGAGACCACCAATGTAACTTACTGGTGGCATTTGGGTTTATGGTTATGGCCTATGAGCGCATCCATATTACATTGGAGGTTTTCCTGGCTGTGTATGGACTGTATATCAGAATTCACGAGTATAATTAACTTTTGAAAAAAGAAGGGACTTCTATCACGTTAAAGCATAAATTCTTGCATTTTTCAGTTGGCTCAATTCTTTCCTTTATTCTCTGCATGTCGAATATTGACAAGGCAGGTGCCTTTTGGGGGGAGATGAATTCAACTAAGTTCTCCATACTTGAGAAAATTTTCTGGATACTGTCTGATATAAAATTTCAGAATTGTCCCTTTTCATTGTGTACCTATTTAGCATCGGTGAATCTTTTTTACTATCTAGATTTTCTTTTCTTTTCTTTGTGATTTTCTGGTATAATCATTTCATTGTGAACTATGTATTGCGTTCTGCATTAGTCAAGATTTCTGGTATTAAACTTGGCAAGCTTTTTATGGGCAGCTACACCAGACAGGGATGTAACAACTAGTGCTGATGCCAATGGAAAATGCACTGTGACTGTAAGTATCTTGCCTGCCTTCTCATATAAATTGAGAGTCTGAATAGTCATTTTTTTTCTTCAGAAAAATAGTTATGGTTGAGAAAAGAGGGGGGGAGGGGGTAAGATCCAGGCAACATTTGGTTCGTAATATCTTTCTGCTAGTTCATAACAACAAATCTTGTAAGGAAAAAAGATTGTCATAACTGAAGATTGTCTTCAAGTATTGTTTCTGTGGTTTTTCATTTGTGCACTTTTTAAGATGCAGTATTTCAATGGTTATTAAGTCTGCTATTATGATGTTGTTGTAATAATTGTAATAGTCGTGGTTAAATTACAGTCTTGCTACTTTTAGGGCTACTATTACTCTGATCATAGTTATTAAGGGGTTCTAGATGTGTCTAGGAGCGAGCCTCCCCTGGAGCCTAGGGGCAAGGCACAAGGTGTAAGGCATAGGCGCGGGCTTTTTCACATAAGGCGTACAGAAATATATGTGTGTGTGTGTGTGTGTGTGTGTGTGTGCGTGTGTTCAAAAGTCAAATTGTCAAAGGCTCAAAGCAAATTAACGTATGAGTTTTAAACAAACAAGTGCAAGCATACCAACAAACAACGACCTATAACCAACCAAAAAACAAGAAGCTATAGGCAACACAATAAGCAGCACAATGACGGCTTGGTCTTGGAGAAGATTAGGGTTTGACATTTTAACTTATCAATCAATGCCTTTCCTTATTTATGGTCAACCAGTAACAAAGCCCTCTCCTGGGAGCCTGAGAGCCTTGTGCCTAGGTGAGAAAGCCCGTGCTTTCTCACTAGAGCCTAGATGTCCACCAACTAGGCGCCAAGGCTAAGCCTTGCTGCACCTTAGAGCCTAGGCGCGCGCCTTGAGGGCTTTTAACACTATGACTCTGATTATTAGTATTTTCTGCAACAGATAAGTGTGTGGAAAAGAAATATATAATGTTGTAGTCCCCCTCTTATTTAATTTGTCCATGCTAGGCTCTAGTGAGACAACAGGCTGATTTACTGGTAAAGGAGTGATCTACCCCAGTCTACTGAAAGATCTTTCCAAGTGAAGGTTTCGGCATTTGGCTTAAAGGGAAAGAGTCAAAGTGAGAAGCATGTAGGCAAGAGTATTAAGAGGCTTGGGATAACTCGCAATATTTCCCAAATTGAACAGATCATAAATGGGATTCCACCAGACAAGCTCAACTGCCTCCAAGTTTATTCAGTTACATCTTTTGTCTGTCTCCTGTGGTTTTCTTTTGCTCAATGCCTTAGTTTTCGACTATATTAGCTCCTCTCTATGAATGAACCCTTGTGATTGCTTTATGCAGATTCTGTGATTTCTTGGATATGGTTGCATCAGTTTGAGTTTTTTGTTGAAAGTAACATTCTTATCCTGTTTGATTTGCTTACAAGTGAACGTTAAAGAAGATTTTGTTAAAAAAAAATGCAGCTATGTGTTTCTTTAACAGCATTTTTACAGACACCAAACTATGGTAAAAAATATATGGATTTTTTTGGGAATCCGTTCTTCTGACTGCCAGTTCATTGGAGGTAATTGTATCGAGAATATTTCTTATACAGGTTCCTTTAAAAAAATGTTTTGATTTTTAGAGGCTTCATTTCTATTTCTGCCCAGTTCTAGAAGTTGCATACAAATGGCTTTATCACCAATAAGCTTAATCTAATCTTGCTTTATGAGTAATCCTGCCCTCTTCATTCATGAAGCATCGCTTGGATCAAATTCCAGTCTTTGATGTAGGTATGATATTGTGTAACTGCTTAGCTTGAAGCAGTATGAGTTCTTAAGATCTAAGGGCCTAGATTTATTTTGTTTTTGTCCTTTTTTTTAAACTTCTGCTGAGCATAGGCATATGATTGACAAAATTCTTTTGCTGTTATCAACACATCCTTTTATATGCATAAACTCTTCCGTCCCTTCACTTTTTCATGTTCTTCTTTTGCATGAGCTGCTTCATCTTTTGCACATGCTCCGGTGGTGGTCTCTATGCATCATCACTAACATATTTTGACATCTAGATTTTTGGTTAAAGCTTCCTGTCTAAGTACTCTTCATTGCCATTTCCCTAGGGATGAGATCAATCGGTTGATGGAGATAATAAGCTCTAGGATCAGTGATGTTTCAGATGTTCAGAAAGGGGAAAGGAATGAAATGCTGACCACTGCAGGAGGCTCTGAAAGAGTTCTGCTGACCCCGTTGCCTAAGACATTAGATGTAGGAAATCAGGAAGATATGAAGAAGGTTATCTCAAGAACTGCAGCATTTCTTCCTCAGCCAAGTGTGAGTATAGTGGCATTTTAAACTAATCCTATTAGTATGATCTATTTATCAGTAAATGCCATTTTCGTTGTTTGAGACAAATTTAGGTTGTGGTTGTGGTTAAATATTCTTCCTAAGCATTTCCACATGAGCTGTCGAGATGGAGAATGAAAAAGGAAAAAATGAAGCTATTTTTCTGGATCTTGACCAGAAATTGGACTTCGTAGTTATAAATAATAGGGTTAGAAAATGATCTTGACCAGAAATTGGACCTTTAAGTTGAACATAATCGGATTAGAAAATGCATGAATCTGCCAAGTTCCAACAGTGTCCTGCATCATTAGCATCTCATAATTTTCAATATTGTGATGTTTCCTGAAATTGCTCAAAGAAATTTTCTAGGTGCAAGACGAAATTGGTGCATCACCTGTGGATATTGCTAGGGCTTATATGGGAAGTCGAATAGCAGAACAGGGCCCAGGCCCTTTTAGTGTAACTTCAAAGGGTGGAACAACTAGACAACCTAGCAATGAATTTGCATCGAAACCATCTATTCCCTCATCTGCACCTCGGTTATCAACTGGCTGGCCGGGTGCCATGGCACAGGAACAACATGGTTACAGAACGCCAAATCAGAGAGGCAGACATGGGTTGCATGACTTTCCTAGAACCCCATATTCTAGAAGTATTTATTCTAAGTCCAGGGCACAGGTGTGTGTAAATTAATTTAACTTTTGGAAGTATTTAACCGTGCCTTTTCACATTGAAATGATTGTTTCTATTTTCTCTTTCATGTTTTCAGCTGACTCCACCTCACAAGCTGATAGCAGGTACCTAATCACTTCATTAAAACCCTTTAAGCAATCTCAAACGCCAATCTTTGGACAGGTATATCTCATTAAATGGTTAATTATTGCTGCATCTGTATTCTCATCTTTTCCTTCCATAGAATTCATCTTTTTCTATGTTGATGTATGGTTAACTCTTGAGAGATGATGCTTGGAGAGTCAGTGGTGGTTTTTCCTATCTGAAACATCATATATAGATTGAAATGTTCTGTAGTGGATCTTATAGGAGAACATGTGGTATCCAAATTGCAAATTTTTTTTCATGACTATCAAATTTCTAAGCCTAGTTTTACATATGAATGGAATATTTGTTTACACTTTCTCTTTTCTGTTTCTAGGTGAAATCAAGACATGATGTGCCTGATAATAGCTATGGTTCCTTGAAAATCTGTCAAGCTGTTCCAATATTCTTTTTAGAAACCAGACTAGAAGATGGATATATTTTCTTGAAATCTTCTAAAGATGCTAATTATTCCTTTACCAGTAAATCAGCCTGTTGTCTCTCAAGGCCATATGCCTGATTTAGAGAAGAATCTGGAACCTAGTGAAACAAGTACTTCTAAACAACAGCCAGGGGACCATGCAGGAAAGAGGGTGGGGAATAACCCACTCTTATATCCATCTTCTAGTCAGGCAGTAAAAAGAATATTGGAACAGCTTGACAGACACAAGCCCACACCTCAAGAGAAGGCTGAAGAATTGAAGCTAGCAGCTGCATGGAAGAAATCTCCTCCTGAGGCTTCCCAAGCCATGCTGAAGGAAAATGCCAGCTTCACACATGCTGGAGAATTTGGTTCGCTTAAGAAACCTGATTTGTTTGATACAAAACTTCTTTCTGAAGAAAATAAACTTGGAGGCAATTCAAAGAGTCAAGTAGAATCCCTGGAGAGAAGCATAGAAGCTAAAGATGCTGTATTACCAAGTAGTAATACTCCCGCCACATCCTTTATTGATTCTATGATAAAAAGTGATGGCCCAACAGTGGGCCTTTGTTTTCTGTTAAAAGTACTTCTCAACTGAAAAGCTTTCAGGAGGTACAATCCTTTGTCTATAATATTACCTTCTAAATGCTCTGCTTCATTCTTTTTGTCTTTAATTTGTTGAGCTTGTCTGGTGGCTTTCCATGGTTAATCAGCTGTTCTGTAACTTTATTGCAGCTTGTGTGTACTCCTTTTGGTAATGGATGTCTGAGTTTTACTTGTCGTGGATTCACAGAAGACTTGATAGAACTTGTAGTTTAAAATGAAGAGTAGATTGCATGTCAGACTACCGTGCTAGTTAGTTCAAACTTAAAGAGAAAGTGGAATCATGTGAGGCCAGTACATTTTTCTTGAAAAAGTGTAGTTGCTTGAGAATTAGTGTTGTATGAAGCAAAAGAGAATACGTAGGTGCCATAGGCATATGTTCACCTTGTATTTCTATGCAAACACTTGGCACTAATTACCTTAGTTGTGTGTCTAATGATTGTATGATTGTATATCTTAAGATGAATCTGGAAATCTTATATCTATAAGATAAGATGGATACCATTACAAATCCAAATTCCTGTTACTAAAGATGTTCTTTTGACAGAGTTTAGAACATTGAGAAACAAAATTCATGCTTACGAAATTATTAACAGCTCATCTCAATTGCTGATATTCTGTCAAAAGAAGGCCCGTAATGTATTTGTATCTAGAAGACAAGTCGAAACAGATCCCTTCCAGAGTCAAATCAATGGGCAGCCCGTCTCAACTTCACCGAGTGAACCTGGCATTGAGCCATCAAAGAAGCCACAATTGCATTCATCTGGGTCGAGGCCAATTTTGCCACATATTTCTGTTGGTAGGCAGCATGACCCCCTTCGTTCTGTGTCATCTGACAACGTTGCTGCATTTACTTTCCCTCTTTCCGCATCTTTGAGTATATTGTCAGAGCCTCCAACACCCTCCTTCATGCCATTTTCGTCTAGTGGAATGGTTTCACAGCCAAAAGAAGTGCCTACAGGTCAGAGGTTCCAGCTTATAGTTTTGGCACTAAGAAGTCAACTCCTCCCCTTGTTTTCTCATTCCCCTCGACTAGTAATGCTCCTACTCATGTTGAGGCGCATGATCTTAAGTTCAACTTTGGATCGGACAAGACTAGGTTGTCCTTTGGTTCGGTAGGGAAAGATGCCATCTGCTCCTAAAGTGGTGGTTTAACCGTGGTAAAAGTTCCACCTTTGTCATTGTGGGGCCAGGTTGATTTCTTTCTTCTTTTTATTTTGCTCTCAAAATTTTTGGTTGACATGATAAGTGTTCTCTCACACATTCTCCCCATTTTTAGAATTGGTTAAATAATATTAGATAAAAATTCATGACTTATCTGCAGGCTTATTTATTGCTTTCTTTATCTCTCACTAAACACAAATTAACAGTTGGAATTAAACATTTTCATAAAGTAAAATACCTAGGTAGTCCTGGTTTTGTTCCCACATATGACCTTATGATTATGATTAAATTTTATGAAATTTTGTTTACATCTAGTGATATTATTTATTCTATAAAGTTTCATATCATAGGGTCTATAAATGAAATTAAAGACTTCATTTAAGTTTTCCCAAATTAATAAGCTAGAAAATTATTGAATATTTTATCTTTTACTGCTATTTTGTTTTATATCCTATAATTAGAAAAGCAAAACCTGTTAAGTAACCGAAAAAAATAAATATCCAACATCTATGCTGTAGTGTTCTTGATTAATCTCTTAGATCGGATTAATGATCCAGTTGGTAATTGCGAGTAGCCTAATTGATGATCGTGCATGCATCAGACTTTGATTGGTTGTCTGATGGAAAATCCAAGCATCAAAGGATTAGGCCCAAGTGGCCAATTGTGCCATCTCCCACGATCCCTGTCCAACTGGAGGATGTGTACTTTGGCATTAGCCTAATTGATCGTCTAGAATGGGAGGTCCATTGATTTAGGACCCTTCCATGAAAGTTGGGTTTCTTGTTTTACATGGAATGCTCTCAGTTGATCTGTGATAAAGTACTTGACAAATTAAGAAATTATTAAATTTAGTTCATTTATATAAGAAAAATACTTAAATAGACTAAAACTAGACAATTTACAATACAAATAAAGTCTAAGATCGGATTTACTCAAATATTTTCACTTCCATCTACCACCGTCTAATTTCATGAACCACATGGACCATATAATTTAGATTGTTGGCTTTCACATGATGGAATGGAGGATCAAAGAACATCTAGATGTGTTAAGAACTTCATCCTCAAATCTATTTTATAGAACCATCTAAATCTGTATGCAGATACACCCCCAGGATGCATATTTGACTTTAGACAGACATTTTCACATGATCAAGGTATTCAATCGAAATAATCGAACACACAATCTCTCTCTGTCTCGGTCATAAATGTTGATGTACAGTATCATAGAACAGAAAGATGGTGAAATAAATGAGTTTCACTTTCATTATATTTGTTGTGCACTAGTCTGTGGTTCTTATTACAAACACAAGTTTCATTTGGATAGAGACGACTACTCTTATGTAGCCCTCATGAAAAGAAAAAAAATCAATTTTAACATTATTAATCCCACGACATATATATATATATATAGAAAAATTCTATAGTACATTTCAGGAATCATTCCTCGTTTTTGCCAGACAAGATAACACTATACGCTTTAAAAACTCAGATCATGTTAAAGTCAGTGAATTGCCTCAACGGATCGTAGAATTCCCCATATATATATACACACTAGAGAAAAAAAAAATTAGTGAATGATAACATAAAGTACAAAGTGTAAATATTTTATTTGTTGATTTTTTATACAAAAGGTATATTTTAAAATATGTATTTAATATCTTTGTTCTTTTCTTCGTAATTATTTTTACCTTTATTTTTTTAATTTTTTCACTATTATTTGTTATTTGTTACAACATTATACATCAATTCTATTTCCTCTCAAATAATTAAACAATCTTTCTCTTTTATGAGAACAACATATTATATTATTTGCATCTTATTTCTATTTCTCTTCTAGATACTTAGATAATGATTTTTTATAGCGACACCACCAACTACTTGATCAGTTAAAGATAAAAATATTTTCTATAGTATTCAACTTTTTAAATATATTTGTATATGCTTTGTCATTACTAAAATAAAAAAAAAATCACTGTCAAGTACCAAACATAATTTTATAGATGAAGTATTGATATTCTTTGATTAGCGAAAAATATTTACATGAAATCAAATGATATATGGATAGTAATTACAAAAATTAATTATAATTTCAAAAAATAAAAAAAATGAATATGATTAATATGTAAAGAACGAATACATCAAGAAAATTAAATTTAAGTCTAATTAAACTAATATATTCTCTGTATAATTGATAGGTTTACATAGTATATTAAAATCATTATAAAAAATTAAAATAATAACTTGTTCTTCTATATTGCTCTGAAGTGCACCAAATGTTAATAAAAAAGATCTTAATAAAAAAATGCATAGTTCTAAAGATGTCCAAAATTACACGTTACTTTAATTGGGATATTATATAATTTTTTTACCACAATTAATGATCGTTAACATATATGTGTAAATGCATATATATATAGCAAATACATTGGTATTTTTTTTTATATTTCTTAAACTTATGATGACATCTGTTTTAGTATTCTATTGAAACTTTGAAGTTTGATATCTTCATTACATTTTACTTGGCACAAAACATGTTAATTGGTATTCATTAAAGTCTACCAAAGATTTCAGGTTCATAGATTTTAATTTGTTATAATGACACCACCAATGACATGATGATTTAAAAATAAAGATTTTTTTTCATAATATTGAACTTTTTAGATTAATCCATCTATTCTTTATCATTATTAAAAGATAAAATCACTATTAAGTATCAAACATCATTTTATAGATAAAGCATGTTAAAATTCTTTTTTAGGAAAAATATTTACATGAGATCAACTAATAAATGGTAATAACTACAAAATGATTAATTAAAATTTCAAAAAGTAAGAGCGGAAAAATTTGAACCTAAGTAAAATGTAAATAACAAAGACATCAAATTAAATAGATTAAACTAATATATTCTTTATAATATGGATAGGTAACATGTACATATATTAAGATCATTATCAAAAAACAAAAATAAAAGGTTGTTCTTTTATTTTGCTTTAAATGTAGAAAACACAAATGAAAAATTTATGTATCTTACTCTATAATACACAGAATTGTACCAAAAACTTGTAATTCTAGATATATCCAAAATAATACGTAGTTTTTATATAATCTCTATCACAATTAATTGTTTTACATATTGTGTAAATTATGTATTAAAATATAAAATGTATTGATATTTTTTCATATTTCTTTACCTTATGATAACATTCACTTTAGGATTTCATTGATATTCTAAACTCTTCCTTTCATTCTGAATGGTATCGAACGTGGTTAGTTCCGAAATTATATTTGATATAGTATTTTACTGTGAAATTAAAATTTCTATTTATGAAATATATAACAAAATTATATAAGCTAATAATAGCATGTGAATTTTATTTTTATTTTTTGTGTACCTTTTCAATTAATTCCTTGTATTGTTTACCAAGATATTTAAACTACATTTTTATTGTTTTGTTAAATAGTGTAAAAAATGCATTGTAGTTTCCAAAGTTGACGTGTAATGCAACGTATATCTGTAATTATTTTAAAATATTTAATTGTGTGATTTTATTTGCATAATTTATGTTGTCTTTTACATTATTTACTTATCTGTTTTTTCTATATGTCATTTTAACAATTTAGCATAGTCTCTAATACAGCTTATTTATGTTTTTAAAAATAAAATGTGTTTGTGTCTACATATGTGTGTGTATGTGTGTATATACACCTGTCTCTTATACACATCAATCTAAACCAATATTGTTTTATCAAATACTGTAATTATTAGCATTGTAGTTTCTAAAATTAAGGACTTCAATATATACTTGTAAGTATTTAGAATACTTAATACTATATTTACATAATATATATTATTTAAGGACTGGAACGGGTCTTCCTGTGCTTCAGATAGGAACAGAGCTCGAAACTCTCCAACGAATGACTAGACGGAAATTGCATATAGAAAGGGAAATGATTCGTCTGCTTGATCGTGGTGCATTCTTTTTACTGAATCTCCCATTGCTCTATCTCCGATAACATGCTAGATTGTATAAGCCCTTGATACGTAGCTGCATTTAGTGTCTGTTCTAATCTTTTTACCCTTCTGGTAAACAACTTAGCTGAAGCTAACCTCGGTTCTCGTCTTCGAGAAGATGGGTCATGGGATGCGTAGAATTCTTGTATGTATTACAATGATTATTTTGAGATATTTTATGCATTGCATCAAGTATCATGAATTGAATTTATTTTCATTCTCATTAATAGTTACTTAAACAAATATTTTACAAAATTAAATTCTTAAAAATAAGGATTTTAATTTTTAATCAAATATTACTATTAAAGATATATAAAATTAACAAATACTTTTATTTTAATTAAAAATTGTGAGTTTTCTATTTCGCATCAAGTTTTAGTTTTGTTGGTTGATTAATTTTTTTTCCCTTCATGTAGGGAAAAGAAAAACAAATCTAAATTAATCGTAATAAAATTTTAAATGAGATAAGAAATATTGTTATATATATTATTATTTTTTCACTTTTATAAATACTAAATTTTTATTTGTACGATTATTAATTTTGTGATTTTTAAGTTGAAGGAAAACTTTGATATGAAAAGGCAAAGGTAAGATTAAAGTGAAAGAATGTATTAACACTAATAAATTTGAAAGTCGATCAAATAAGATAACTTATAAGCTACTTGAACAACTATCTAATGTATTATAACACATCTATTTGGGCTACATAGCCAAAAAAAAAAACATGATTAATCATGTTATAATAGATATAAAAGTTTTATACTTTTTACTCAAGATATTTATAGATGTTATTGACAAATGTAAATATAAAACTTAAGTCTAATTAACTAACATGCAAGAGCATACTTGAATAAACAATTAGAGAAAAAAAATAATTATTTATGAATTAATATTTATAAAAGATTGTTATTATTAGGAATAAAAAAAATAAAACAACTAGAATATTTACAGTTATAAAATAAATTTTTATTTATTTTTGAATCGAAATTAACCACATTTTGTGCCATCAATATGAATAAAATTTATAATTTCTTGTCTCTTATACACAGTACAAGATTTTGTATAAATAGGAAGAAATTCTTATAAATATTTATAAAAACTACTTTTATTTTATTTTTGATCAAATATAAATTATTTTTATGCAAATAAAATTTTTACCATCTTAATAATTTATGTCTAAATTTTCATATAAATCTAAAGAATTATGTTGTAGTAGTTTAAAATATAAATAATAAATAATAGTAGTATTACAAAAGATATATAATCTTATTATATTAAATGGAGAGGATTTTAGGTAGGCTAATTATACTTCAAGAAGGGCATATTAGACATAATTATTTAATTAAGGATGTATTAGGGGGGACAAAAAAAAAAAGATTATATATCTCGGGTAGGATTGTATGACTAAAAATAGGTGGTGCTTTCCTAAAAAATAGGTAGTTGATTAGAAGAGGAGTAATTTAATTATATTTTTTTAATGAATTATATTTCATTAAGGGCGGTATTTTAGGCATTATAAAAAAAGGGAGAAACCTATTTTTAGTCATACAA
The DNA here is from genome assembly GCA_025175665.1 of Cinchona pubescens. Classification (NCBI taxonomy): domain Eukaryota; kingdom Viridiplantae; phylum Streptophyta; class Magnoliopsida; order Gentianales; family Rubiaceae; genus Cinchona; species Cinchona pubescens. Next base: position 34,242 of record JANKKI010000222.1, read on the forward strand.
TTATATTTTTTTAATGAATTATATTTCATTAAGGACGGTATTTTAGGCATTATAAAAAAGGGGAGAAACACTTTAATGGGAGAAACAACTCAAATTTATATATAGGTTATATATATATCTAGATGTATATCTAGACATACATATCTATCTATCTATTTAGATATTACTATTATATATATACGAGTTGTTTGTGCCCTTCTGGTGTTTCTCCCCATTTTTGTGATGACTAAAATACCCGTTTTTAATGAAAATATAATCACAATTCCTAATAGAAAACATATATAAGTGTTTCTCTCTTTTTCGTAATGTCTAAAATACCTGTCCTTAATGAAATATAATTTCCAATACCTAATAGGAAAACATATTTTAAGTGTTTCTCTACTTTTTTTTTTAATGCTTAAAATACCCACCCTTAATGAATTATTTTTCTATTAAATTGAAATTATATCTGTCTCTTATACACATCTAGATGTGTATAAGAGACAGGTATAATGCCACCTAGGTGGAAAGCATAATTCAAATCCTTGAAATAAAAGTTTGTATTTGTATAAAAATATTTATTATAATTAAAATTTCAAAAAATAAAAAAATGAATCATATAATTTTTAATTCCCAATAAGAAAACATAACTAATTAAATTACTCATAATCTATTCTACCTATTGTTTAGTATACCAATCATCTATTTTAACATAAATACATAATAAGATGGAAGACTTTTATTTGTATTAAAATATTTATTATAATTAAAATTTCAAAAATAAAAAATGAATCTAATTAAAATGTTTAAGACTAAATTAATCAAACAAAAATTTTGTCTTATGTATAAGAAATTAAATAGATTAAACTAATATATTCTTCATATTACGGATAGGTATAATTTAGTATATTAATATCATTATAAAAAAAATGAAATAATAATTTGTTCTTTTATCTTACTTTAAAATGAATCGAATGTTCATGAAAACATCCTTTATTTTATTCTAAAATGTTTGTAATGTTAATAAAATAAATTGTTTCCTCCTTAACTTATTACGAAATTTTGGCATAAATACATAATAAGAATGTACATAATTCTAAGAGTAGAAAAATCATTTCTATTTAAGCAAAGAATAAAATAAAAATATTACATTTTGTAACTGTTATGTTTGTTCAAATTGTTTCTATTTTTTAGTCATAAAATAAAAATAATCTTTTATAACTATTATAAATATTCTAAATTCACTACAATTATTTTCTTTTTTCTAATTATTCATTCTAGTATCCTTAATTAGATCCTTCTCCCTGTGTGATTTATATATAAGGTCTGTTCTCTTATACACATTTTTTAGTGTCATTGATAGGTTAATACCTAACATTATCTATTGACCAGTAAAGTTTTTCTATTATATCAACTAAACATGTTGACCATTTTATCCCTATTATATTCTAATATTTTTTATTTAATTTTGTCTGATAAATAAACTTGTCATAAAGAGAATACTTAATTCATGTGTATAATTTGATGAAAAGAAACATTGAAGTTGAATTTGGCATTTTGCTGTCATCTTCTTCAATTAATCCCAACCAAAAAGGCTTGATGCGCTTAAAAAATAATATCGGCTAATTTGATCATCTTCTTGATTCTGTCTCTGACCGGGAGGTCAGATGTGTATAAGAGACAGAACTAAAATTTTAAGTAAAAAGAAATTACTATAATCAAGAGTCCTTTTCTGTTCTACATGAAGAAAAGAAAATTAACCAAGCAATGAAAGTAAAGTTCAAAAAAAAAAAACTTATAATCTTTAATTGAGATAAAAGTATTTGTTAATTTTATATCTCTTTAATAGTATTTCTATTACTAAATCTTTATCTTTGATAACATCATTTTATAGAATATTAGTTTAGATGAACTATTGATGAGATAGAAAATAAGTTCAATCTATGATACAATATATATATCCAAAATATTCTAAAATAATGATTGTAACAATACTCTAAATAGTTATTTTTTTCTATATTGTCGTTCCTACAATTTATATATAGTATTCTTTGTTACAAAGATATGCTACAACAACAAAGAAATATTGGTTTGAACTAACTATTAATAAGGTAAAAAATGTTAAACCAATTGTATGATTCATGCTCAAAATAGTCTAGAATAATTATTACAAGACCTATAAGAATACTATATATAAATTGTAGGAACGACAATATAGAAAAAAATAAGCGAGTAAGTTCTCTAAAAGACAACATATATTATTCAAATATAGTCATATTATTAAATACTCTAAAATAATTATAGATATAGATTGATTTTACATGTTGATTTTAGAAATTATAATGTAATTCTTCACTACTTAACAAAATAATAAAGACTTAGATTAAATATCTTGATATATAATAAAAGGAATTAATTAAAAAAGTACAAAAAATAAATCCATATTGTGAAACCCAGTATTTTAATAGCCTTGTTCTTTGATTTTAATTGGTTTAAAATGTTTTTCATATTATTTTGAGTCATAAAGTACTTCAACTTATTCGTTTTTCAATTCGGCAAATTCTTCGATTTACGCGATTTCGTACCTGTACCAAAGGGTCAAATGTCAGGATTAAGTCCAATTAGTGCATTGTGGTGTGTGAGTGTTATAAGATGAAGCTGATTTATAATGTTAATTTAGTAGTAAAAAATTAGTTTTTGGGTTAAATAGTCAACTTGGAGACTATTTGGTCAATGGGTACTATTTGAGTCAACTTTGGAATTCTTTTTAAGTCTTCTTCTTGTTATTTCTTCTCCATTTTCTTCCAAGCTGCTGGCCGAACTTCTTCCTCCATTTTCCCCAAAAAATTTTCTTGGATTTCAAGTAGGAATCACTTGGAAGGTAAGATTTTATGTATTTTAGCATTTATAGCTTATGGGCTTTATGATTCAAGCTTTAATTTCAAGTTTTGTAGGATTCTTAGGGCTGAAAATAAACCCTCTTTGCAGCCTTATATATGTTGATTTATGTATGTTATGGGTTGTTCTTAGTGTTTTGGAGGTTGGGAAGTGATTGGGGTTGAATTTTTAACAACTTTCCATGGTTAGATTACAAATTTTAAGATTATGAGTTAGGGTTTTGTCTTCCATATGTGCCCTAGAATGTTATGCTATGAATGCTTATGTCTATGCACATAATGATGTTTTAAGAGTGTTTTAAGGTTAGTTTGGATAGGAATTGAGACTTGAAACCAAGTGGAATTGATTTGCCTTCATTTTGTAAGTAAGCGGAAGTTTGGCGCAACTAGGATAATTTGGATAATTGGTTATGTTTAAAGGGTCTTTAATTGTCTTTTGATACACATCTAGATGTGTATAAGATTTTTTTCTAATGCTATTACTATAGTCCCGCTATTGCTCCGTGAATCTTTCCGTTTATGGATTTTGTTGGTTGGTTGAATATGTTGTTTTGAGTTGGGTTGTAACCAAGGTCCCTTGAATACCTTGGAAATGGATTTTGTTGGTTGGTTGAATATGTTGTTTTGAGTTGGGTTGTAACCAAGGTCCCTTGAATACCTTGGAAATGGACTCCTGCTTTTTGTTGGTTGGTTGAATATGTTGTTTTGAGTTGGGTTGTAACCAAGGTCCCTTGAATACCTTGGAATTGGATTTTATTGGCAGGGAGGATAGCCTAATTATAGCCTAGGGAGAGGCGAAGTTTTTCGGTTTTTCTGGAAAACTGAGCTTATTATCTCCTAATCTAGCTGTAATACGTATTACAGCTAGTTTAGGAGCTGTCTCTTATACACATCTAGATGTGTATAAGAGACAGCACTATATCACTAACAGAGGTAGTGTGTGTGTATATCACTAAAACAACACAAATTATATACCTAGGTCATCTATTAGCCAAAACAGACTAGTAGGTGTGGTAGATTACTAGATCTGACTAGTACTGTAGGTCATACCTTCGAGCCTAAAAGATACTCTTGCTAGTTTATTAAATTCCGGATTGAAACTGTATTTGGATTTGTTCGCTATGCTTTAGCATACTATGTTTTGAAATGATTGGATCTTTTTGGCTATGTTTTGGACATGCCTGACGTTTAAATGGCATGATACATTTTAGAAACTACTCACTATTTATGATTATGGTTTATTGACGTTTAAATGGCATGAGACATTTTAGCTATGTTTTGAAATGAATGGATCTTTTTGGCTATGTTTTGGACATGCCTGACGTTTAAATGGCATGAGACATTTTAGAAACTGCTTCATGACTTTGGTTTTCGCAAATGTTATTATTTTTATGTTTTCTTTTTATCGAAATGCTTGGCCCTATTTGAAGAGCTTTTATGATATCCACTGAGCTAGTTATGCTCACCCCACGTGACTTATAATTTTTCGATTAGGTGCTTGTTTTTGACTCTCCATCACAAGCGTTAGCACTTTTAGATTGTCTCCGATTCCACATTACCGGTAGGACTCTGCGGATAATCTTCCAAGCTTCTCTTTGTTTGGAGAGGGTAGTGTATTAGATAGGTTTTGTATTGATGAACTTTGTTTTTGTTGTAGCATCTTTTGTACTAAGAAGGAATTTTGTAATTCGTATTTTTGTGTAAAAATGAAATATTCGGTTTTATAGTGTAAGAAATGGTTTGATGGTTCTATTTCATTGCGGTTAAGTTTGTTGCTCTGTTCGTTTGTGCCTTGCGCTTTGGACCGGTGTGCCATTAGCGCGGCGTGTTACGGTCCCGTTTTTGGGGCGTGACACAAAAGTGGTACAGAGCACAAAAACAAAGTTCATCAGTACAAAAGATAGGTCTTTGATGAGTCTTTTGAGGTTTAAATCGATGTGCTCGGGCTTAGAATTATATAACATTCTGTTTTGCTCGCGAAATTACAGGATCTGTACACCATCTTTGACCTGGATCAGAATTGATTGACTTGTTTTGGGGGGGTTTTGAGAGGTCCTTCTCCTGATCATATAACTTCAAAACACTAAGAACAACCCATAACATACATACTGTCTCTTATACACATCTAGATGTGTATTCTTACAGAGGTACTCAAAGCAATTGGAAATCAGCCCAGCGCCCAACTGTCGAATAACCTGACCTCACTGGGAGCGTCCCATGGGGATCCGCTGCAGAGATCCCCGTAGTCGAGTCCGCCAGAGAGTGTTACTAGGCTGCGGTCTACCCTAGGACGAGGCAGGCCGCCACCTCCTCCTCCTCCGACTGACCGCCAGTGGTTGATTATGGCGCCATTGCGGCGGTTGTGGCACAGGTTATTCGACAGTTGGGCGCTGAGCGACCTCCCGTTGCTCCACCACCTCCACCACCGCGTACCGACATTCCATCCCTGTTTCAGACGCTCAAGAAGGCCGGGCTACCTACGTTTGATGGGGCTCCGGATCCGCTTAAGGCGGAGTCATGGATGGGCGAGATAGAGAGGGATTTTGAGTTATTTCAGATTCCGGTGGAGTCACGGACATCTTTGGCTATCCAACACTTGGTTGCTGACTTACAAAATGAAGGGAAATCCATTCCACTTGGTTTCAAGTCTTATCTACTGAGCAATGAGTTCACCGTGGTGCAGTATGCATTCCAGCTTCAGAGGCTTGGGGAGTATGTTCCCGCTGTCTGGCGTGACGAGCAGCAGCGTATGTATCATTTCCGGAAGGGTCTTAGAGCTGAGCTTCGGAGAGAGCTGATAGTGGGTAAAACAACTTATGATCAAATGTATCAACAGCCATCCATACCAACCACAATCGACTAATGACACCTGTCTCTTATACACTCTAGATGTGTACAGTGAGAACCTATCACGGTATCAACCGGTCAGAACTCAAAATTAACCTATCCACAAAACTCTAATACCGATCTAGATTGTAAAAGAAACCTAGATGTTTCAGATGCCTGGTTTACACATCTAGACGGTATAATTTTTCGTGGGAATGAATCCAAGCCCAAGAGTAGGATTCTGATTATATCAGTAGTGAAGGCGTTTAAGGCCTTAGATAGGGGTTCTGAAAGCTATTGGCTTATGTGATAGACTCTGATAAAGTAGAAAAGCATTGAGGATATCCTAGTGGTTAGGAGTTTCCTGACGTGTTTCACCTTGGGAAGCACCGGTCTTATTTGTTCGGAAGAAAGATGGTAGTTTGAGACTTTGCATTGACTACCGTGAGCTTAATAGGTAATCATGAAGAATACATATCTAAGCCACGGATAGATGACTTGTTTGATCAGCTTAAGGTTGCGGGGTACTTCTCTAAGATTGATTTGCGGTCCGGATATTATCAATTGAGGATCTTGGATCGACAAGATAAGACATTGAGGAATAAAGTTATCTCCTACGTGAAGGTTTTATGGTCTAATCATTCTGAGCGAGAAGCTACCTGGGAGCTTGAGAGCCTCGTGAAATCGAAGTATCCAGCTTTGTTTGCTTCGTGATTTAGGCGTAAGTTTCGAGGACGAAACTTTGTTTAAGGGGGGTAGAATGTGAAACCCAGTATTTTAATAGCCTTGTTCTTTGATTTTAATTGGTTTAAAATATTTTTCATATTATTTTGAGTCATAAAGTCTATCAACTTATATCGTTTTTCAATTCAGCAAATTCTTCGATTTACGCCATATAGATGCTGTAATAAATACAAATCTTAGAACAAGTGTATTAGTGCACAAATGTGTGACTACCCCCCTTAAGATGGCTGATTTCGTAACAAGGCTATTAAAATACTGGGTTTCACACGTAGTGTGGACAACTTGGAGACTACTGATGTCGATGGGTACTATTTAAAACCAAAGTTCACATTCTTTTTAAGTCTTCTACTTGTTAACTTTATCCGTTTTCTTCCAAGCTGCTGGCCGAACTTCTTCCTCCATTTTCCCCAAAAAATTTTCTTGGATTTCAAGTAGGAATCACTTGGAAGGTAAGATTTTATGTATTTTAGCATTTATAGCTAGGTATGGGCTTTATGATTCAAGCTTTAATTTCAAGTTTTGTAGGATTCTTAGGGCTGAAAATAAACCCTCTTTGCAGCCTTATATATGTTGATTTATGTATGTTATGGGTTGTTCTTAGTGTTTTGGAGGTTGGGAAGTGATTGGGGTTGATTTTTAACAACTTTCCATGGTTAGATTACAAATTTTAAGATTATGAGTTAGGGTTTTGTCTTCCATATGTGCCCTAGAATGTTATGCTATGAATGCTTATGTCTATGCACATAATGATGTTTTAAGAGTGTTTTAAGGTTAGTTTGGATAGGAATTACACTTGAAACCAAGTGGAAGAAATTCCTATCAAACTGTAAGTAAGCGGAAGTTTGGCGCAACTAGGATAATTTGGATAATTGGTTATGTTTAAAGGGTCTTTAATGATCTTTTGATGGTTTTAGGTGTTTTCCATTGTTGTGGAATGCTATTGATATAGTCCCGGCTATTGCTCCGGTGAATCTTTCCGTTTAGAAACAATGGATTTTGTTGGTTGGTTGAATATGTTGTTTTGAGTTGGGTTGTAACCAAGGTCCCTTGAATACCTTGGAAATGGATTTTGTTGGTTGGTTGAATATGTTGTTTTGAGTTGGGTTGTAACCAAGGTCCCTTGAATACCTTGGAAATGGATTTTGTTGGTTGGTTGAATATGTTGTTTTGAGTTGGGTTGTAACCAAGGTCCCTTGAATACCTTGGAATTGGATTTTATTGGCAGGCAGGATAGCCTAATTATAGCCTAGGGAGGCGAAGTTTTTCGGTTTTTCGGAAAACTCGAGCTTATTATCTCCTAATCTAGTAATACGAATTTGAGGGTTAACTAAGTGTTTTGACTGGGTTTTAGCTTGTCGAAGTTGGTCGAAATTGTGAAAAGGTCATTTTTGACCAAAGAGCTTTTAGTGTCGTTTTCTATCGCTTCGCGTCGTTTCGCTTCCCTAGTCATTCTTTAACTTCTACATCTCTTCTAAGAGTCCTCTTATATCTNGCCACAAGCTCTCTGGTAGGTTGTCCAGAACCTGCATACAAACCTGGGATCGCGATCAGAAATAATGTCTTATAATTGATTTTAAAATGTGTATGATGTTTGGAACTGTACTTTTACCAAGGATTGGAATTATTACATATGAAATCGGGACCAAGCTATTTTATGTTAATCAATTGATATGTTTGCAAAGAAATTTTGATATAGAAGCATTTTAAGACTTATTTTTCTTATAGGTGACCTAGGTATATAATTTTGGATGTGTTTGGAAATGTTTGATTTGTGGTGAATCGGTTCTATAGTCATCCATGGGACGCCATGGTGATGCTGTGAATGTTTTGAACTAATTGATCAGGGGTCTTGTGATGGGATAACTTTATCGGATGGCATCTAATAGATGACTAGCTCTGACTGTACTGTAGGTCATACCTTCGAGCCTAAAGAGATACTCTTGCTAGTTTATTAAATTCCGGATTGAAACTGTATTTGGATTTGTTCGCTATGCTTTAGCATACTATGTTTTGAAATGATTGGATCTTTTTGGCTATGTTTTGGACATGCCTGACGTTTAAATGGCATGATACATTTTAGAAACTACTTATGATTATGGTTTATTGACGTTTAAATGGCATGAGACATTTTAGCTATGTTTTGAAATGAATGGATCTTTTTGGCTATGTTTTGTGTGTCTTGTATCTTATACACATCTAGATGTGTATAAGAGACAGGGCTGATATGTATTATTAACCTCAGATGCCTCTACAAGTTTCTTTATGCTTACTGAGATGTGAATTGTTACATTCTCGCATGTCGAAGGAATAATTGCCGGTCGAGTTGTGTTTTCAGTAATTTTTCGATTAGGTGCTTGTTTTTGACTCTCCATCATAGCGACTTTTAGATTGTCTCCAGATTCCACATTACGGTAGGACTCGATAATCTTGAAAGTAAAAGTAAATTCAATTCTTTGTGCCTCAAATACGGCGTGTTACGGTCCCGTTTTTGGGGCGTGACACATATACTTTTATTAGCCTTCATTTGTTTTATATATTTAATAAATGCAAATTTAATTTTATACTAAAATATTATATCAAAATATAATTTTGGAGTTAACTATATCCGATACTATTCAGGATGAATGGAAGAGTTCAGAACATCAATATTATCATAAGATTAAGAAATATGAACAATACCAATATATTCTCTATGTGGATACATAATTAATTTACACAATATGTTAAAAAAATTTAATTAGAATAGAAATTATAGAAATTACATGTTATTTTGGATGTCTTTAGAATTAAATTTTTTTTATTCAAGTTGCATACATTTAGAGTAATATAGAGCATTTTTCATTAATTTTTTGTACATTTCAATGTCTGATAAATAAGAACATTATAATTTAGCATTTATAATTATGATCTTAATATACTACGTAATACCTATCCATATCATACAGAATACATTAGTTTAATTTGTTGGTTTTCTTATACAGAAAACATAATTTTTGTTTGATATTTTTGTTCTTTATATTTAGGTTTATTTTTTCTTATTTTTTGAAATTTTATTTAATCATTTTTATAATGATTATTATATATTATTTAATCTCTTGTAAATATTTTCATTAATAAAAGAATTTTAACACGCTTTATTTATTAAATGATGTTTGATATTTGATGGTGATTTTATCCTTCACAAATGATGAAGAATATATAGATACATCTCAAAAAAGTTTAATATTATGGAAAAAGTCTTACTATCTATAATTGATTAAGTTACTGGTGGTGTCGCTATTAGAAATTATAATCTATGAACCTAAAAGAAAAATAAAAATTATTTTAGATCGGAGTTAACTACATTTATGCCATTAAAGATGAATAAAGAGCTTAAAGGGTTAATTAAGTATTGAAGTGAATATTATCATAATTTTAAGAGATAAATATCTAACCTCCAAAAATCTATGGCTGTCTATATTATACATAATATGTTAGCAAAAAATCTAATTGTGATACAAAAAATATATAAAATCTCACTTAAAATAATAACTTGTAATATTAGTTATATTTAGAACTACAATTTCGTTAGCATTTCGTGTATTATAGAGTAAGATAAATGATTGTTTTATCTAACATTTGTTGCATTTTATAACAAGACAAAATAACAATTTATTAGTTCAATTTTTAATAATGATTTAATATACTATATAATACCTATTTATAATATGGAGAATGTATAGTTGATTTGTTTAGTTATCCTATACATACAAGAAATAATTTTTGTTTGATTTTTATATTCTTTATATTTCAATTAGATTCAATTTCTTTCTTATATTTTGAAATTTTTATTAATCATTTTTTTTATAATTATTATCCATATATCATCTGATTATCTATTAATATTTTCGCTACTAATATAATTTTAAAATACTTCATCTATATAATGTTTGATACTTGATAATGATATTATCTTTTTTTGTAATGACAAAGAATATGCACATATATTTAAAAAGTTCAATACTATGGAAAATATTTTAATCTTTAATTGTTTAAATAATTGGTAGGGACACTATATGAAAATTATAATTTAGGCTCCTAGAAGAGAAATATATAAAAAAAAAAATTATCGTACGTTGTTCTCATATCAAGAAAATTTGTTTAATTTTTAAGAAAAAATGAAATTTGTATGTACATCTACCTAATGTCTCTTAACACATCTCTTTGAAAAAAAAAAGAGACAGTAATTACAAACAAAAAGAGCAAAGACGAGAAAAATATATACTATAAAAAATATATATATAAATCTTGAATAAAATGTTCAACGGTTAAACTTTTCATACTTGATTATCATATCACTAATTATTTATTTATTTTTTAGAAAATAAATTTTTTCAATTAATTAGAAGTGCTCTTTTCTAGTACTAATATATATATGTGAGTTGTTTATCCCAATTTTTGTTTCTCCACTCATAGTATTTTTTTTCCTTTTTTGTGATGTCTAAAATACCCGCATTTAATGAAATATAATTGCTAAGGAGATATAATTAAATTATTACACATCTAATATAACTACCTATTTTTTTGGTGCACTGTCACCTATTTTTTAATCATACAATCTCTTAATAAAATATAATTCCAAGAGAGACATAATTAATTTACTCCTCATCTGCTCTAATTACCTATTTTTAGGACACCACACCATCTATTTTTTTTTTCAAGAATGTCGTGTGGGAATAGGGGTTCGCACTAATTTTCGTCTGAAGACACTGAAAACACAACTCGACCGGCAATTGGATTCCTTCGACATGCGAGAATGTAACAATTCACATCTCAGTAAGCATAAAGAAACTTGTAGAGGCATCTGAGGTTAATAATACATATCAGCCACTCCAAGTCCCACCCACGGCCTAATAATAGAAGTAAGGACAGAGCCTCAATAAATGCACTTATCCAACTAAAAGTTTTCTTCTCAATTTCTCTCACTTTCACACCTACATAATGTATCACATAACCATACATTAAGCAAATTTGCATATATAGGAAAAACCCTAGCTTTATTTTATTTTTTACTTTCTCTTTTAGCTGTTCTTCTCTATATAGAAAACAGTAAATGTTCACTATATCATGTAATTTTTTTTGTATCAATGAGTGCAAATGCATATCACATGTGTACTATTTAAATTTTAAAAGTTAATTTTGTACATATAATACATATTTAGAGCTGTAATATTTATAAAAATTTTTATACCGACGGTGTAAGAAATATTAGTTGTTAAGCAAATGCATGTTGCTGTAGATAAATGCGCACTTGAACTAAAGTAGTATTTGGTTCCCAAAGAACAGAACCAAGCTAGCTAGAAACTAAACCAGCAGGAAAAGTGGTGGGATTAATTAGAAAGAAAACTCAAAGGACACACACAGTGTTCGAGACATCTTTTATTATGTGGATCGATCAGTCTCATCAGCGAAGTAAAGGGCACGCCTTTCGCTTTCTCCGGGAAATTCATATTGCTCTGTGTGGCTATGAATTTGTTAGCTCTTTTTATGTATCTGATTCGCTTCTCTTCCGCATAAAGGAAATGTCAAGCAGCCATACACATCTAGATATATAGGAAGTATAAGACTGCTGCAGAATCAACATCTGTAAACAGAGAAATTCTTGACTATATGGAGTGACTAGTCAGAATCGTTAGATGTTATAATTTGTATGCTATTCATCTCTGTGAAAGTTAGAACCGTTAAATGCTATACAAAGTAAAATATTCCTTTATCTTTTGTTTGCTATTCATCCTGTATTTTGTAAAAGATGAGTATCAATAAATATACATACTAGTCTCATTTTAAATGCTACAAAAAATGAGATATATATTATCTTTTGTATGCTATTCACCTTGCATTATAAAATGAATACCATAAACCTACATGCTAGTCTCAGTATATAGTGTGGCATTAGTATTAGTAGTCTTTCTTCACAATCCTTCTGTAATTCTCACTTTGGCTTAATACCCACTATTCCAGACATGAGGCTCCACTAGGCAATAATGTTGGTTGGATGATTCTTGGTTTTTCTTTTCTGTAAGTCTCTGCTTATTATATGGGAGCCTATCAATCTTGAGCATTTCCGGATTTGGCGGGGAGAACGGAAAATTCTTATATCAATTCATTTTATAATTATACTTGCGAACTTTGTGGTTTAAACAAGAACCACATCCTCGGTTCAATCTTACGGAACTGGCTATCCCATTTAAAAAAAACGTACATGGTCCTCTATATTTTCGGAAATAATACATGCAATGATCAATTAGTTTGTTTGGCAACACTAATTGACCACCACTGTATTCATCCGTCTGAACTTGGCAACAGTACCGTCGAATTAAAAGTCAATTTGGAGTTTGCACAACACACACGAAAATCAGTACAAAGTAACATATTCATTAGAACAAATTTTATTTTATGCCTCTCAATTTATGTTCGATTCTAACTTTATATTCAAAATTTTAGTTTTGGATACTTTGTAATTCAAACTATCAAATTCGTCTCGTTTCAACCCTTTTTATAATATTGTCAAAAAAATTAACAGAATTTTTCTATATGTATAATAAATTCAGCAAGATGTACAACAATGTTTTTGCATGCAAAAATAAAAATTTCGTTAACATTTTTTATGAGGTTAAAAAAGAAGTTAAAGTGGGACAAATTTGAGAGTTGAGGATGTAAAGTGTCTAAAACTAAACTTTGGGGTGCAAAGTGAAAATTAGATATAAATTGACGGGTACAAAATAGAATTAGTCCTATTCATTAATATGTTACTAGAGTTTAATTTGCAAAATAATAAACAAAATTCAACCAAGTATCTAAAATCAGGATTTGATGAAATAATGAATAAAATACGACCAAGTATCTAAAATTAAGAATTGATGATTCAATATGATTTTGTCAAATAAATTGATTTTGACAAGTAACATGGAGTTTGTGATCTTGAAATTAATAATTTTTTTCTAGAAAAATATGCTTGTACATCAAATTCTCAGTAAGGGAAAAATGCAATTGTAGACTTCAAAATTTCGGTCGTGGTCTATTTTGGTATCTAAAATTTTAGACAAAATACATTTTAATCTCTAAACTTTTCAATTTCAACCAATTTAGGACAAATTTAAAAATTTCATCAATTATAAACAGAAAAAATCACGTATAAAGTACGTGACTATTAAATCTCAAATTTCAAATGTGGGAAAATGTAATTTTAGCTCTCAAATTTTGGGTCTCTTTTTTGGTCTCCGAGATTCCATACAAAATACTCAAACATTATAATTTCCACGGAGTTTTACATTTGAAAATTTTGTCAATTATAGATGAAAAAAGTCGCGTGCATTACACGTAACTGTTAATTCTATCTTGGTATATAACACTTCCCAACTAATTTCAACCATGTAACCATATTTCTACTTTTCTCACTGAATATCAATGAATAACAATTCACCATTCTTATCTATAAGATAACACTTCTCATGCATATGACTGTTAAATCTAACTAGGTTATAACACCTCCAATCAATTTCAACTTATTTAATCTAGTGGTGAAAAAGTTATATTCAAAAAAAGGATAATAACAACAAAATAATAATTGACTAGTAAACTAAAATAATAATTTAACTCAAAACTAATTTTTGAGGTATAATAAAACAATAATAATTTGCTTTTTATAGTATAAAGAAACTCATTTATTTTTGTTAATCTTTGGAATGTTTGTTGAATTTGGTGTAATAAATGAAAATTTAATTAATATTTAGTTGCAAATGTTGAATAAGATTAAATGATTAATACATTACACATCTAATTCAAACTTGTATTTCATATGCTCATAAGATGTGCTCATAAGCAACATCTTTTACAATATTTTTAAATTAATGACGAATTTTTTTGTTGTTAATATTTTTTAAATATTTAAAAATATTAACTACAATCAGATTTTTCATCGCAATTGTTATTCTTAACAACGAAATTTTCGACCGATAAATTTAGTCAAAAAAAAATCTATCCCTAATTAAGATTTCCACAATATTTCAAAACCAAATTTAGTAACCGACTTGCCATGAAAAAAATCTACTATTGAAGTTTTGATGGTAAATCGTTGCTATATTTTACCGAAGAAGTATTTTTTGACGAATGGATTCTGTCGACAAAGCCATCATTAAACATTTAGTAACGATTTTTTGGCAAAAATTCTTCACTAATCGATAAATGGATTAAAATCGGTCAGAAAGTATTATAATGTAGGCAAGAATGGCAAACGGTTTGACATTAATAGTATGAGAGAAAAGTGAAAATATGGTTAATGGGTTGAAATCGATTAGAAAGTGTTATATTCCAGGATATATTTAATAATCACTTGCATTGCACGTGACTTTTTTTGACTATAATTAACAAAATTTTCAAATTTGTCCTAAACTGATAGAAATTTATAAGTTTGAGAATTAAATGTATTTTGTTTGTAAATTTAGGGATCGAAATAGACCATAACTCAAATTTTAAAGGCTAAAATTATATTTTTTTCACGTTTGGAACTTGAGATTTAATACTTTTTCCGTTTGTAATTGACGAAAATTTTGAATTTATCCTAAATTGGTAGAAATTAAAAATTTGAATACTAAATGTATCTTGCATAAAACTTTAGAAACTAAAATAATTTCGATAAAACTTTAGAAACCGAAAATAATTTCGACTCAAACTTTGAGGGCTAACTTTGTATTTTTTCCTTCTCAGTTATAATACGAGTAAAGTATACATTTTAAAATTGTGTGCTTCCATTATCACACAAGTCCAATTCGACATTATCCACTGGCCCGTGACAGATTAAGGCAAATCCCAATTCTATCCCAATTGCTTCTTCGTTACAAAATTCCTCGTCATACCAAATGAACACGTAAGAAAATACGTACAATGTGTACAGTGTATCATAAAAAGTTTGAGTCTCCCACATCCATCGACAAAGAGAGTGTAAACATTAATTATCATCCCTAACCAAATCAGTTAGACATTTTTTTACCTTTACATGACTTCAAATATTTTTGAGCCCATAATTTGGTTAATATTAAATTTGTAATTTCTAGTAAAACTCTCATGTTACGAGCCCTAATGAATTACAATTTGACCCCAAAAATGAAATTGTTAATGCTTATTTATACACTCCTCTAGATGTGTATAATGACCAAAGCCGAACAGGTATGCCTCAGCTCAACTGTCAGCTGGTTGGCTCAACAAAGAAGAGATCTTGATAAATGATCATGTTTTGACCTTGTCGTTTTCGAAAATTTTCAACTAAATGTAATGTAATCCAGAGATTAAAAAAAAAAAAAAATTTTTATGACAGCATTTACAGTAACGTAGGCTTGATTATTTTGCTTAATTAAATTGATGTGATTTTACAACTGAATTGATTGGACTGTATAATTTTAATTATAGCTTTTTTGCTTCTTTTTGTTGTTTGCTTAAGAGGGAATGCACTCTTCTCTGGGATACATATTACATAGCTTTACATTTAATTTAGTCGTTAATCACACTATTTGTGCTCTATTCACAGGCCCATGCCCTAATGCTCAACTTTTCTCTTCAAATGGAATCTAGAAAAACCAAAAAAGTTAAAAAAGAATGGAGTAATAAATATTTTCCAAGAGAAAATATTTTTAAGTCTCTCAACATTAGAGGACATATCATAATTCCTTGAATAGGGATAATTTACCTAAAAGTTGTACTCATCTCATCTCTTTGTGAAAATTTAGAAACATATACCAAACAATGCTTTCCTTTTCAATTCTATATGTGTATAAGAGACTGTCTCTTAAAGGGTGTATATACAAAATCATGTAATTTTTAAAATTATTTTATCTTATCATTAATTATTCGTACCACCCTTAATTTAAGCTGTACTTAATTAATTGTCACCCTCCTCACCACCTATATATGAACCTTTAATTTACATACACCTTGAAAGCACCAATTAACCATCCTTTCACTGCCCACCTTATAGTTTATATGCATTCAACAACAAAATGATTTGTTTATTTTGACATATATAACCATCCTTTCACTGCCCATTTCATATTATGATGGCAAAACAGAACAAAAATTTTATCGTCATGATTCCTTTATTATTATGTATGTTACTGGTGTTTGGCATAGTCTTTCTTTTCCCGTCATCCATCATCATTGTCATAAGTATACACAAAGGATTTTATTTCGAATTATCAATAAATTGTCACCATACTTATGCATGGTTAATTCCTTTAACATAAGTATAGAGTGAAGTTGACAAAACTACAAGTATTTCATATATTTTGATTAATAGAATGTCTACGATTAAGATAGTTAATATCAGCTTTAGATAACAAACCGTGTTCGGTGAGATTACTGATTTTGTATTAGTGAGATCAAAGAGAGGACAACGTTAGTTTAAACTCATGATTTATACTTTGACAACACGGTATATA
Source organism: Cinchona pubescens (assembly GCA_025175665.1). Classification (NCBI taxonomy): domain Eukaryota; kingdom Viridiplantae; phylum Streptophyta; class Magnoliopsida; order Gentianales; family Rubiaceae; genus Cinchona; species Cinchona pubescens. The sequence goes on from JANKKI010000222.1 coordinate 51,157, forward strand.
TTATCTTACATAAATCGAATCTATAGTATAGACATGGGTCTTAGTCCATGAGCCACCTTACCATTTGAAGTGAGGTGAGATAAAATAAGATGAGGTTACTTAACATGGATCAAGGGGTTTATGACACTATACTATGAATTCGATCCATATAAAAAATTTTCAGTTGAATCCCATGTTAACTGACCTTAAAGCAAATTGGGATTGAACTATTTATCCTCGAACAATATTAGTATGACTTTGAAAAAGAAAATCATATTATGTTACTTTTTATCTCCTAAACTTGTCATCATTTACATTATTGCACACCAAATTAATATTTTGGTCATTTTTTCCCCTAAAATATTTGTTTCTTGATATTTTATCTCAAATTTTAACTGAAACTAGAAACCTAATAAAAGAATATTTACGAGTTCTATGTAGACTCATGAGAACCAAAATCCCATTACAAATCCACCTAAACCAAATAAGTTGAGCAAGAAAGGAGTTTGAAGATTACAAATAAATAGCTAGATACAATTGAGTCGGTTATGTAGAGGAAAAAAACTTTCAAGAGAATGGAAGTTAAGAAGGGGAATAGAATGATGGTGTAGAAGTGGAGGAGACCAATATGCAACAAGGTAGGGCATCAAGGATAAGACCAATAAACACTAATATTTCATTACTTTTCTACCTTCTGGCATAATTTTGACTGCAATGTCAAAAAAAAAAAAAAGTTTTAGGGGTTAAATAGTTAAAAAAAATTAGTTCAAAGTACAATGTGATAAATGATGACAAAACAAGTTTACAGAGGCTCAATGAATTTAACCCTAATTATAATGTAGGCATTTAGGGGGTGTTTTTTAATGCTAAATACTGAATTCTGAATTCTGAATTGTAAATTCTGAAAGTATTAATTGTAGAATTAAATAAATTTATTTCTGTTTGATAATCAACTGAATTCAATCTCTGAATTAAATATGTCACTTCATACATGTATTAATTTATGATAAATAATTGTCAGATATGTGTAGAAAAAAAAATGAATAATTAAGGATGGTATAAATATATATGAGAGAGAATGCGTGTGATAGGGTATGTATATGTGTGTGAGAGAATTTGTGTGTGATAGAGTGTGTGTATGTGAGTGAGAGAGAATATGCATGTGTGTGAGTGTGTATGAATATGAGTATGCAAAATTACAAGAGAGAATGTGTGTGAGAGATTAAGTGTATATGTGTGTGAGAGAGACAATGTATATATGTGAGGAAGTGTATGTTTTTGTGTGTGAGAGAGTATTTGTTTGTGTGAGAGTGTGTGTGTGCAAGTGAGAGAAAGTGTGTGTGAATATGTGTGAGAGAGTATGTGTGTGTTAGACTATGTGTTTGCACATTTATTTAAAATTCAGCAGATTAAGTGAAAAATGTTTTCACTTACAAAATTTTGAATACAAATTAAATAGTACTTAATATATTAAGTGATAAGAGAATTCTGTTATCAAACATGTGATAGAAAGGTGTTCCTATCAAACATGTGATAGAAAGGAGTTCCTTCACGCTTGGCTTGGTTCATGTGCAGATGATACTAATTCAAAAATCTTTTAATCAATTAATTTTCAATATTAAGTTGAGTTATCAAACAGATTCTTAGTCGATCTCATATATCTGGTCAACCCAAGAACTTCCTAACTTTGATGTATATCTCATCTTTTATCTTGAAATATTGTGCTTGTTTACTTCATTAAGATTTGGATCCTCTTCATTTAGTTTCTCTTCATTTAAATTTAAAAAAATAATTTGAACATACCACTAGTTTTATCTCACTGAGTAGATAACTATATCCAAAAGTCAATTTATCGAAATTTTTTTACCATTGAACTATATTTTATATTTGGACAGTGTAGAAAATTTCAAATTTTGATAAAATATAAAATATCTTAAGTATTCAAAACGGTAAAACATTATTATTATTATTATTTTATATTTTGCAAGACATTTGTATAGAACATGATTTAAATTACGAGTGATTTTGATTTTTAATAATAATTTTTAAATTTTATTTTTAAAGATAAATGAAAGTTTCTTCATTTACACCTACATAGAAAGAATCCTTGTCCACCATTGCAATCAACACATGAACACTTTTTACGTGAGTGCAGTCTAAGAACATATGATTACTAGTTAAGTGAGATGTTTAATTACAGCCCCAACTTCTTAAACCATGAAGGAGGTTGCATGTATTCCAAGAATTGGCCAAATAAGGTAATGCTTTCCATTACCCTTACATATAGGTCAGCCTTTATTCTTTAGCCAAATGAGTGATGTTGAAATTTTATTCAACCATTACTTATTTATGAAAAATTTTATAATTTTTTTTAGGGTATTCTATAGTTTCGAATCATTTTGTTAACTTCAAAAGTTTATTTGGTATAAGTTTATAAAATACATGATTATATTTTTGTATTATATAATTCTATAAAGTATAAAGTATAATGAGATGATTTTCAAAAGTAATTGTAGAATTTTCTCTTATTTAATATCAACGTCAAGACTTTACGAAATATATAGCCTATTAAACGAATTAATAAAATAAAACTGTTCAACCATTTCCTTTTAGCATTGTAGTAAATGGGCAAAAAAAAAGAGTACACTCCTACTACTGAAAGAAATCATTTCTGTCAAAAAGACTCAAAATATATGATGATTAAACCACCAAAAGGAAGAATTATTATACAGATGCATATGTGTAAAATCTAAGTCTGGCACACTTTTAATTTTTCAAATAAAATTATCAAAAAAAAAAATTAGCATCTCAAGAATCACGTCTTACAAAATAGGAAGATAATTACTCTTTACTAAACGCGAGATTTAGCAATATTTGAGACTTCATTTAAGCATCCTAAACATGTTATTCTCATATAAATTGTCGAACACACACAAAAATGTGTTTTTCTCTTATACACATCTAGATGTGTATAAGAGACAGCTACTATCCTACAACTTCAGTAAGACTGAAGTTGTAGGATAGTAGAAATAAACAAGTAGTTTTTTTTTTTTCGCCTCGATTTTTTTAAAATTCACCTTTCCCTCTTCCCGCTCAACAACTCGAACTCATGACCCATAAGTCACAAAGAAATCGTTTTACTCTTTCAGCCGCATTTCATTGCTAGGGCGGCAAGTTCCTGTAAATTATACACATGAAAATGTAATTTGTGTCGACAATAAATTTACATATTTGAGCTTATGTATATGGAATAAACAAAGAGAGATCACAGTAGCTTAGCACAACACATGCATTATTACTAGTACTATTGAATTATGGAAATTTCACCCCCCTCATCGTCCGCTGTGGTGTTACCAGACAGAGCCAGCAGGGGAAAGGGAAAGGGAAAGGGAAAGGGAGTGGTCACACTAATTTGTTTGATCATAATGGCAACAACAAACAATATCACCCCTCTACATATATATGGACTGCTTTGCTAATGCTGCCAAAATACGTACATGAAAACCCTAGCCCAGACCGGATGCCCTTTGGCTAATATCTGACGGTTTAATGAGCAACTTTACAGCTCTCAAATCAAATAAACCCGGTTTTCTCTAAACCCCTTGAACCGGTCACCCATCATTCTCGAAAAATACTTAGGTAGACCCGATTTTTAACCCTACCTGTAGATTCTGTGGTCAGTATTAAACTTTAAAAAATCTTGCTTACATCAGCTGATTTCATAGATTCTTTAAAGTTTAATCCACACCATAGGGTCTACAAGTGGGGTCAAAGATCGGGTCTGCCTAACTATTTTCCCATCATCCCCTACCCCTATCCTGCAATGTCTTTCCCTTTCCGGTCCTGCAAATCCTCGTTGCCTTGTGCACAGCTGGACCCACTTTTAGTTTAGGGTTAAATACAGTAAACCTCCTTAAAGTTTGAGTTGTTTTGTACTAAATTTTATAATATTATTTTTTGTTTGCTTTACTTTTTTTACTAAACAAATACTGTCAAATATAACTCCCCGGTTAATTTTTTCAAAAAGACAAATTTAACCGTAAAGATTAATTGCAGTAAACTCCTTAAGGTTTAAGTGAGGTTCTATTTTAGTCCCTTGTGTAAGTTTTGTATTATTTAATGCGTTGAGATACATAAAAAATAATAATATTGTCAATATTATTAAAAATATAAGTATGCTCTAAATTAATTAATATTTCAATTCTCGAATTATGTTTTCTTCAATATTTAAAACTTAAAAATATGATAAAATAATTAATTTTAGAATTTTTGATGAATTATTAAAGCTGTTTCAACTAAATTATTTTAGTTTGAGTTTTGATTTATATGTATAAAGATATTTCGTATAATTAAGGTGATAGTTGAATTATATTAATAAAGAAAAAAAAGTAAGAAAAAATCATTTTAAATAAACATACAGAAAAGCCAAAAAAAAGGACTGATATAACTTTAATAAATAATTATGGGTCTCGTATATGTAAAAATTTACTTTTACATGTAAAAAAATAAAATATAATGAAAATATCGAAAATACCGATAGTGTTAGGGACATTTTTGTATTTAATTTTTTTCACAAGTATTTAAAAAAAAAATCATAGGTGTTGGTGGGCATCATTATATTTTATTTGTTTTGATAATATTTTTATATTAATTAATGATTAAAGTAGGTTAATTGACACAACACTAGAATTAGGGAATAAAATGACAAATATAACAAACTTTAAGGGGTTAATTTTATATTTTCTTATAGTATCTAGGGGTAAAAATATCTTTCTTGACTAATTTTATAATTTAAATTAATATTGATATGTACTAACTGAAGGGACAAAGTGAGATCTTATACACATTGGAGAGTGTAATAAGCTACAGGTATTACTAAGGGGTTGATTGTATGCATTTTATTTTATTGTACATCAGTTATATTTTTGAATGAATTAGATTCATGATATATATTGTAAACCTCCCAATTCAAAACAAGCATATTTATCGGGCCCATGACAAAATACTATGGAGGCGCGATCTATTTTAGAATTTTCCCTATTTTCCCTTCTCCCTCCCCTTTCTCTCACGGAAACCACTCTGATACAAAACCTACTTTTCCTTTTTCTCCTCTCCCTCCTACTATATACCTTCAATTTTTATTTTTTTTATTTTTTTGTGGGAAATTTTTAGTGTATATTAGTATTGAGCGAGATAACTATAATTTTCTTTGATATATACAAAGAAGTACTCTATATATCTCTACCGTTGTTATACACACTTATTCCATAGATCTTCTTGAAAGAAAGCAGGAGAGAGAGGGACCTAAAGAATAATTAAAAGCCCTTTTTTCTCTATGGTATTGTTTGCTTGCTTGCTTTTTCTCCTTTGTTCTTGTAGGAGATATTGAGTTTGTTTCTAATATTTTCTGCCCTATTTTGTTTCTTACTATATAGCTCTCCCTCTTCCTTTTAATCAATCATCCCTTTCTTGCTTTGGAGCTTCATTCTTTTAGTGAAAAAGACAACAACATGTCTGAGCTGCATCGATGTTGCACCACCACCACCTGAGCAACTTTGCTACATCCCTTGCAACTTTTGCAATATTGTTCTTGCGGTATACATATATATCCAATTTAATCTTTCTGAAACTCTTTGGCTAGTGGGATCTGCTTTTCGTATACATATAAAGCTGATCTTCTATGCAGAGATGATCAGACGACTATTTGGTGTTATTACACTTATCTCCATTAATCTTCTTTCTCTATTTTTTTTTTTCTTTCTTTCTTACACATACAGTCAAGTCTCCATCGTTGGACTTTCTTTTGCTTCTTTCTTTTGCAGTCAAAAGAAGTCACACCTGAAGGTCTTAAAGTTTCAAATGACCACAGACTACAGAGAGAGAAAATAAGAGTCAGAGCGAGAGATTTTACTGTTTCGATTTTCTTTAAACATGATGTTCATTTGACGTCAAAGTTAGCATTTTGAAGATATAAACTGATGAAGACAAGTCTACCAGCCTTGGATTTCCTCCTCCTGTAGAGTTATACCTTTCCTTCAATCTCTACCACTAGCCCCTTGTGGGATTGTGTTTTTGACAAATTTCAGTATAATAAGAAAATGAGCATTTATCAATTTCTGAAATTCTTGGCATGATTTTTACACCTAAAAAAACCTTCCAATCTTCATTCATAATCCAGATAATTTAGTCCAAATAACAAGTAAAAATTTGCTGCATAAGATATATAGCTTTTGGGATTTGGATTTTACATTTCTTGAAGAGGGATCTCGAGGTTATAATAAATCAAGAAAGTCGATTTTTCTGAGAAGTCAATTTTTGGGTTTTGGTTTTTGATGGTGCAGGTGAGTGTTCCATGCAGTAGCTTATTTGATATCGTGACTGTTCGATGTGGACACTGCACAAATCTATGGTCCGTGAACATGGCAGCTGCATTTCAGTCACTGTCCTCCTCCTCCTGGCAAGATGTTCAGGTCCATCCACCCCCACTCCCCTTCTGTAGCAAAATTCAGCTCATTTTGTGGGCTTGATCATAGGCTTCTAAAATCTAGGGCTTATGGGTTTTGCTTCTTTTGAGGGAATCAATCAATCTTTATGCGTTGTAGATGGAGTCTTTGGAAGCAAAATTTATGCACTACTACTAAATAGATGACCTGAGAACAAACCTAATATATAGCCCGCCAGAATAAAAGCCTACTAATAAGCTAGCATTTTTTTTACTCTTTCTAGGGTGTATTTTTGCGGCCAAAGAGCATATGCTGTCAGATTTGTCCTGACCCATCAAAGGAAAGCAAAAGCATTTTTTAGGGTTGTTTTTTATTTTTTGCTTTGAGTTTCTTGATTTGATAGTTTGATTGACATGAATTTTTTTTTGAAGTTTCTTTGGTTTCATAGGTTTTGATGATCTCTTTTCATCAGCTTTGTCCTCTACAGTGGAAACACAGCCCCCATAATTAACTGCATTCCCTTTCGGGTTTCTCTCTCTCCCTCCTCTCTGAGATCAATCCCTTCCTTCCAGTCAAAACTCAACAACACGATTACTGTCAATCTGGGTTCCATATTCATCATTCCTATGTCCTAACTAATTTAGTCATTTCAATGTAGTTTTCCTTCTCTCTCTCTGTCCTTAATTTTTTTAAATCTCAGTCAACTCTCTCAAACCCCAAGCCATGAACCACCGACCACTTCCGCACTTTTTTAAGTTGTAAGAGGATCTTTTGAATTATTTTTTGTATTAATATTTTATCTTAACTGTACAGAGATCGGAGCAGAATCTAAGAAATACTAGTACATGAGTTGACACATCTGATGAGGCCAAAAACAAAATTTTGTTAAATTGAATTTCCTGTCTTTAACATCTGTCATAAGAGATTAAAATCCATAAATAATTTATACCTAACATGTACAAATTTGGTAGAATGCAATTTTTTCTTGTTTGTCTTCGGTTCATATTTTCATGTGGGTTTAATTAATTTCAGGCACCAAACTCATGTACTCTCCCCGAGTACAGGATCGACTTCAGTTCCTGTTCACAGCTGGTCACAAAACAGAAACCGACTCAATATCTCCTACAAGAACCTGTCTCTTATACACATCTAGATGTGTATAAGAGACAGCGAGTACCTTCTGCATACAATCAATTCATAAAGTAATTATGCAACTGCCCATCACCCCTTCATTCATATTAATTAGTGCAAGTTAAGTAATCATATAGAGTATATTATCTTAACCATTTTGATGTATAAGAGACAGAGAAGAGATTCAGAGGATCAAGAAAAATAACCCGGATATAAGTCACAGGGAAGCTTTTAGTACTGCCGCCAAGAATGTAAGTTCTCACATTAATTTCAACAAATTAATGTTTGGCACCTTAATTTTCTTGGATTGCACAATAATAGTAGTATCAATTTTTGTAACGTTCGGGTGGTGACTTTGTGAACTACTTTCTTGGGATTTTTTTATTAAAGTGGGCGCACTTCCCTCATATTCACTTTGGGCTGATGTTGGAGACCAATAACCAAGCATAACTCGGCGAGGTAAGTACTCGACCTGCCCTAAATTTGCTGTTTTTAAGTTTTGAGTTGAGCATTACCCGGAAAGGAAAAAAAAAAAAAAACTATAGCTTACTCAGAAAAAGAATCTAGCATTTCATTGCCTTTTCTTTGCACGATTATCAACCTAGAGAGTTAATATAGTAATATATCTTTTACATAGAAACAAAGCAAATATTGATAAATGCTCATCGTCGCAATTCCTCCAAGAAAATTAAATGGGCATCTTAATTAACTCTTGAGTGATTAATTAAGATTATGATATCTAATACGGCTTACTTAGATACAGAGTTTATGATCATATCTAAATAAATTGATATGATAGAAGTACAACCTGAGTTAAAGGACTTGCATGAATATTTTTGCTTGTTACCATGGAAAATTAATAAGAGACTAGTTTCTAATTACGCCTAAGTTGGACTACGAAGAATTATGCATATATTGGCTCACATGCGAAAAATTCCCAAGCCTTTAATTCTCGGAGATGTACATTGGTAGCTTTTCTTCCACATTGAGGTTCTGGCCAATTTTTATAAGTCACAAAACCAAAGTATGGAAATCAGACGCAATGATATTAGTTAAAAGAAAAAGGAACACCAAAAAGGGTAACAAAAAGGAAAAGGAAAAAAAAGAGGAGGAAGGAAAGGAAAGGAGAAAAATATCAAAATACTGTTGTGTGCGTGCGTACTGTACTAATACTACTTCCTAAGGTCAATTTAGGGGGAAGTATTCACAACTAACTAGGTAATGTAGAGTATAAAATATATTAAATTATTGAATAATTAAAAAATAATAATATTTTATATTTTTCAATTATTCCATTAATAATTATGAGACCTAAATTCTACATTGTCATGTGAATATTACATACTTACTCCAATTTAGGAGATAGGACATTAGTCTCAGCATCCACGAAAATGTTCAACAGAATCCCAGAGGTGACTTTCTTAATTGGAAAAGGATGAGACCTTCAGATCTAGGGTTTTTAACAGGACTAGACGTGTCAATGACTTCAATATCAGATATGCCTAGTGAGTAGGCATATCCTACTGAAAAAATTCATACAAATCTACCCTCTAATTAGACAGAATTTTAGATGTATGACTATAAGAGTGAAAGAAATTTGAAAAGAGAACAATAATGTTTGGGTATTATATAAATTGGTTTTAAAGTTTCGGTCAAAACAAATTTAATTCCTAAAGTCTTAATACTTGAACAAAATTAGGATAATTGACTGAAATTAAAATTTTAACAAAAACACGTGTCATGTACTGGTCACGTGACCGTTAAGTAAATGCCCAAAAAATTAAAAACCGTAGATAAAAGTAAATAATCTTAAAAAAAAAATCAAAAATAAAAACTTGAAAACTATATTTAACATTAAACTATTATTTTAACTTTGAAATATCAATCGAGTTTGAGCTTTTTCTCTATTATTTAACCGAAAATTCCTCTTTTCTTTTTAACCCAAGAAGAACCCTAATTCTTCAATCGCTCGTCACTTTGTCTTCCATGACGACGATCATAAATTCCTTCCATTTCCTTTGAAAATCAAGAAAAATTGACTATATGGGATGAGGTTGAGTTATTACGAAAAGCATTGAAACAACAATTGAATGATTTGATGACAGTCTGCAACTTGAAGACAAAAGGACAAAAAAGATTGAAAGATTAGGATTCTTCTTGGGTTAAAGTGAAAAGACGAATTGTGGGTTAAAGAGGAAAAAAGGGTTCATACCCAACTAATATTTAAGATTTTTGCTTTTATCTACGATTTTTAATTCTTTTGGACATTTACTTAACGACCAAGTGACCAACATGTGGCCTATTTCTATTAAAAATTTTAGTTTTCATCAATTGTCCTAATTTTGTTCAAATTTTGAAACTTTGGAAACTGAATCTGTTTTGACCGAAACTTCGAGGACCAATTTATGTATTATTCAAGCTGTCTCTTATACACATCAGGCAGTGGCCAAAATTTGATGGTTTCTGTGTTGCATTTTTGGTAGGGCTCCGGGAAGCGCCTGATGACAAGAACATCTAGTATTGAACAAGTGAGATCAGTAAAAAGATTTTCTTTTTAAATCTTTTCAGTAATTTCTGAGCTCTTGAAGAATTGAAGAAATTAAACCTATGACATTATTGTGGTTTTTTAATGCTGTATATTACTATCACAATTAATTAATATCCCATTTCTGGTTGTAATTGTTAACAAGAAGTTGTTTGGAAGATGTTACCAGTGTGCTGTGTAGTAAGCTAAATTCTATTTTTGATGCAACTATTTAAATGATACACTTCAACTCTCTAATTTGGCTTCCATTTTCGGATATATGTTATCTTCTATTATCAGCACAAACTGTTTAATGAAGGAGTTTTAGTTTTTCACTTAAGGTTGGGTGATTGCATTTATCATCCTTAATCATTTGACAGAATCCTTAATCTAATTTTATTTAGGCATCCTTAATTTAGTTTAGTATATCTTTTTTGGTCGTATTCACAAAATTAATGTAAGCATGTGTATGAATGTCTGTGTGTGCGGGCGCGCATGCATGTTTGTGTGTGAGTTTTCTTTTAGGACAGTATCTAAGAACTTGTTTAGTAGCTTGCTTGATCTTCCAGCTAACTGAAGAATCTCCTTTTTCAAACGTAGTAGTATCAATAAGAGACACATTATTTCCTTGAGAAACACGAAGTCTTTGATTCAATTTCTCGAAAAGTGTAAATTATAATCTCATGATACACGAGGGTTGGGATTAGTGATGTTTGGTATTTTTCCATTGTTCTATTTTCATCAACTTCAGTTGTCACCCTGTGAAGGGCTTTCTTCTAATACAGAAACTAGATAAAACCAATAGAAGCTTCCAAGGAAATGTTAATATTAGAAATACTAGGCAATGGATCGAATGGCCAAAAAGGCAAAGGATTTTAGCTCTGAATCGAAAAAAATAAAACTAATTTGTTTGTACTTTAGCCAACAAAGAATTAACACATACAAAAGAGATAAATAAATATGTGAGGTGAAAGTTCAACATCAATTGAATAAGATTCTATTTGTGATTTTCATTAACCTCCTCAAAGGTCTTGTCAATGGTTCTTCCATGTACAAGTCTTTATATCCATATATACCATATTTAGCCAGGCAAGCCACTACCTTTTGATGAGGGATTTTAACAGCATTATCTCAGGTTTTGTAACCCAAGAGCTTGGACCCCTCGGAGCTTTTCCTAGATTATATTCTACAACTTGGTACCATGTTACGTCAATTTTGTAATAATTAAGTAAAATGATACAGATGCCAAAAGTTTCTGGCTTTTCTTTTTGCCATACCTAAACACTTTTTTTTTTTTTTTTGAAAGAATAGCTAAATACTACAATTTAAGAGGGAGACTTTTTTTGTCCAAGAATGTATATATAATTGCACTTCCACAAACAAGAAAATCTTGGTGATAAAAAGAGTGATCCATTCCATGGACCACCATTTTATCCTAGTCGTCTGGCATCAAATCTCTTTAGTCATAAATGATACTCACTCCCCACAACCAACGCAGCAGCGCACTAACAACTAACATTTTTCCAATTTGGCTGCATTATTTGAGTAAGTTTTGCCTACTCATTTCGCAATACAAGACGAGTATGATAGTCATTGAAATGACTAAAAAGTAGAATGTTTCACTAAGATTTTCTAATTATCCAACAACCAGCAATACTCACTCAGCAGTGCTGAGTGAGCTTTAGCAAAGAATTGTTTCTTCAAACAATTAAGGATGAGTAGCAAGTCATTTCCTTCAAATATTGTTCTCTTTTTTTTTTTCTTTGTTCAACTTTTAGTAAGCATATAGGACTGCCTAAGCAGGTTCAATACTGTTGCATGCAAAGCAAGCACTCGAATTGTAAATACTCCTGCAAACCACAATTTCATTTTGGTTGCATTTGGATGGATAAATTTGAGAAATAATTTAAAATATATTAATTTGTTAAAGAGATTTGTAAAACGAAACACATGAATTTTAAATTTATATAAAATATAAATTATTTGAAATAATTCTTTTCACACTTTTTAATTTGAATAAGTTTAAAATTAATTTATTTTAACCCTTAAAATTACTCTAATAAATTGATAAATTTTAAATTTTTTTTTCTAAATCTATCGATATAAAATACATCCTTTTAGTTTTTCAATCTTAATCAAGTGTACATAAAAAAAAATTAAAAAAAATCTAGACTAGTATGAAATGTGAATGTATATATATATATATATATATTATATGATTTATTAGTTGATGGCACAAATTAAGAAAGAAAAATTTTAGATCGGTGGAAGCTGAATTAAAAAAAGAAAGTTGTAAAAAAGAAGGGAAGGAATGAATCAAATAAATGTCCTCCTTCCTTGGGATCTGAAAGTGGGTTGTACAGATACAAGCTGGCAATGTTTCTCCTAGAAAAGAACTGTACACTGGGAACTTTGGGGGAAGCGATGCGGGTGGTTTTTGGACTTTGAGAACAAGTGTAAGTAAAAACGGCTGGGACAGAATCTGAAACGTCAAATTCATGTCTGTCAACCATTCAATTCCATTTCTTGTCACTTCAACTAACACCCCGCACCCACTACGGTCCATCATAAACAATTTATAGTTATGGCGGTCGGATATTCGGCCTGTGTAATCATTCTGTAATTCGATCAATACTAGTGAACAGAAGGTAAACAGATCGATAATATTATGTACTAAAAATATAAAATTTTATAATTAATTCTAGACAGTCGAGTATTTATTCTTGGCCTGTTATCTGACTCCATGTACTGTCTCATTCAAGTACCTCTAGTTTTATAATTGAAAATGAGTTGAGTCAATCAATTTTTTTGAATCGACGTGTCAAAATAATTAACACCTTACCCCTCCCCACAACAGAAAAATAATAATAATAATAATGTGCTTCTATAGAAAAATTTAAACAAAAATAAAAAGAAAAACCCCACTAAAGTTTTTGGACATCAATAAACCACACACTTTTGGGTCACAAAGCATACCTAATCTTGTATGAGTATTGAGTAGGGCCATCTTATCATCAACTTGTAAATTGAAACAGTACTAGTGGTATTTTTTTGGCTCGAGGTGAGTAATAAGGAAGCACTCTAGCTGTGACCTGAGGGGATAAGTTCTCTCGACTAGTGAAAATATCATAGACAAAGAATATAGTATAAGAGACAGGGTTAGTTGTTTGTAACATTTGGAATACTGTTTACGTTATTCCATGGTATCATGTTCTCTTCTCTATAAATAATGGTGCAAGTTAAATGCCTAAATTCAGTTTGAGACCATGCAATTAATCCCGATTTCATCCGAATTTTGACCGTTTGATAAAGCAATAAAGAATATGTAAACAAGACTTGGAAACATGGAAAAAAAAAAAAGGCATTCATAGCTTCGTATCTCTGATGTACTTTAATTTTATTTTATTTTATTTTTTTAAAAAGGGTGATGATTCAATGCTTTTTTTTTTTTTTTTTGGTGGATAGAGTTCATATATAATCCACATCAAGATAATGCCCAAAAAGATTGGTTGAAACTCCAAACAAAATTCAGGCAGAGTTCCAACAGACATAAAATGTTGGGACTGTTGGGCTGTCCATCCAACTATAATACAATGAACCCAGTGATAGTGTAGGAATAGGTGAAGCCCAAATGTAGCGACTCTTACTCTTCATGGGCTCTGAGCAGATCAAGAGTCTTAAAGTTATCCTATTCTATTTAGGCCCTTGACTCAGCACTAACCAAGACCTTATCTAATTTATTGCATCACATTTGACAAATGTAGATCTTGATGTTTTTAATGACAATCTTTAATACCGAATTTTGGTACATTAATTGAATGTAAGAAGTGTGTAAAGATTGGATTTCGGTATTGTTTATCATTAATCACTTGCCTAACAAGTAACCCAAAAGCAAGAAAAAACAGGAAAAAAAAATCCCACCTTCTCAGTCTCACATCCAACTGAACATTCAAATCAGTTATAGCCTCTTATTTTCATATAAAATTTTAAATATGAATACACTTCAAACGTTAAAATAAAAATATTTTTAATAAAATTAAAATTATACAAAACTTTTTAAAATAAATCGAGGTAATATAATCCAAGTTTGGACAGGTACCGTAAAGTAAGGTACGGTTTACAACTAAATCCATACATTCGCACTAAAAAATTAAAGGAAAGTAATTGATAAAGAGCTCATAAACACTTTATATGGCAATATTAAATTAAATTACCAACCCTACTTTTTTATATTCGGTCAGATTTTATTTATTTTTATAAATTTAATGATATATTAATAATTTCGTTATTTTATCTCATTATATAGATATACAGTTAAATAATTAAAATCCCTAAAAAAACAAAATAAGTTACATTAATAAAAACGACAAAAAAGTTGAATAAAGCCAATGTACTGCAACAAATTTCATTAAATTTCCCAAACGGCGTGTTTGCCCTCCCTCGTGCGTGCCTATGTCATATTTCCTCTCACTCCTTTGTGTTTTGGGAAATAAATAATATTAGTATAAATTGCTCTTCACTATATATTAGACAATAAACTTCATTAGATAATATACTTGATTATCAGAATTAAGACCCAAAATCACCAAGAAAAGGTAGATACACAGAATAACTGAGTAGTTTTTAATTAAATTTTTACTGGGTTCTTTTTTTATAAAAAAAAATAAAAATTAGAGCTATAGAAATTATTGTATAGTTAAAAGTTAGTTGGTCCCCTTTTGTTTGTTCGTGGGTCTGTGGGTTTATTTATTTGTTTCAATTCATTTGTTTAAAAAATTAATAACCTCAGCTCTGGAAAATTTGGTAGGTAAAGAAAGAGAAATGGCGAGTTCGGTTGAGGAAATCAATGAAGGATTTTGCTTGGAACTCCCTGCTCCTACTGGCTGGAACAAAAAGGTTTAAAACCCTTTTCACAATTTTCTCTCTTTTTTCTCTTTTTCCATATAATTATGTGGTTGTATATTTATACTGTTGGGTTCTTGAAAGTTTGAATTTTTGTTAATTTATTGAGGTTGTTTGTTTGAATTTTGTGTTCTTGAATGGAATTGTTGACTATATGTCATGTGGGTTCTATAAAGTTTTGATTTTTATGAGTTTAATGAGATTTTTTGGGGTAAATTTGGTTTACCTGGAGTGAATTGGGTTCTGAGGAATTTTCAATTTTGTTCAGTTTTGTGGCTTCTGAGGTTGAATTCAACAAAATTCGGGTTCCCATGGGTGGTTTTTGAGCTAGGGTTTGTTCAGGACATGGTAATTTAATTGTTGTTTTTTGCATGATGTCAATTCTGTGCTTTCTGAACTGTGCTATGAATTCCACTAGAGCTTCTGAGTACTTTTAAGACTGCAATTGCTAGACAATCACCTGCACTGCAATTTATAAATTTCATGTAAATTTTCCTTTTCTTCAAAATATGTATTCATTGTGAAACTGTGATTTCTTTATGCCTAGTTATCTGCCATGTTTGGACTTGGAAATTGTTTTGTATTATTTGCTTGTTTGTTACTTTTTGATATGTTATATGTTATCAACTTATTATATACCCTTTTAAATTATCTTATGTATTCTTATTTAGAAAATAGTGCTTGTTTTTTCTGACCATTTTGCTTATGAATTGTTAACACTGTCTCTTATACACATTTTGGGATTAGCTCTTTTGGCTATCACTTGCATATAATGCAAAGACTAGATGCTTAGACCTATGCTTTCATCTCATAATTTACGCCAGATTAAGAAAAGAACCTTATCTTCAGTGAACAATGATGGTTATCTTTTTCCTGTTTCACAAATGTAGTAAGACCATATTCAGTAAAATCCTTGTGTTCATTTGATCCTTCTATTTTTGTGCAATTTAGTTTCCTTTTTTTCTTTTTAGAACACCTATTATTTGATTTTTTGCCTCATCCCCATTAGTTTCTTTCCTTCAATATCATTGATCGGATGCTGTAATCTCCTGTATTTCTTTTGCATCATATTCATGTTGCTCAATTCATCTACTGACTTTATCGGTTCACTGCCTAATTTTCTACTTAGTTATCTGGATACGTGATAACATGGTTATGTTGTTTGTCTAACTGCTGAGGTATGTATTATCTCATGGAGTGGTATGACCATATTTTATTTACCTCATGGTATGTGAGTTTGATATCTGATGCTTGGAGTCAGTAATTCACGGGATTGATATTGTGGGTAAGAATTGATCATGGTGGCTAAAAGCCAATGAATTATGCTCCTGCTGGAGTTTTTTTTGGTTCTTTTGTTTTCTTTTTATGGGACCGCAATGTAGTATCATTCTCTCGTGCAGTTTATGCTCAAAACAGGAGGTACACCAAAGAAAAATGAAATCATATTTACAGCTCCCACTGGAGAGGAGATCACAAGCAGAAGACAGTTGGAAGCGTACCTCAAATCACACCCTGGGGGGCCTCCAATATCAGAATTTGACTGGGGAACTGGTGAAACCCCAAGAAGATCAGCAAGGATCAGTGAGAAAGCAAAGGCAGCTCCACCAAAGAGTGAGCCTCCAAAGAAAAGAAACAGAAAAGCATCTTCTTCGGAAAAGGATAATAAAGAGAAAGCTGAAGGAGCTGAAGCAGCAAAGGATGTTCAGATGGAAGAAGCTGAAAAATCTGAGAAGGATACCACTCATACAGTGACTGAGAAGGATGTTGTGAAGGATGGTCAAGATGATAAAGGGGGTAAATCCTACTCTCCTCCCAATCAGTGGAAATTCAAAGCACCGGAAAAGATGCCATGGAGGAGAGTAGGAATGAAAACAAAAATGAGACCCAAGATACAGATGTCAAAGCACAAGGTGATCCTCTCAAGGATGCAGTACCAGATGATGGTGAAGAGCGTGAGAAGAATGTTGGAGCTGAAGTAGCAGATTCTAAAGAGATCCAAGTTGGGAAGGTATCTGAAGGCTCTGAAGTTCCTCAGAATGATAATGGAGAATTGGAGGATGCCCAGGCCAAAGAAAAAGAAGAGCAAACAACTGGTGAAGCAGAGAAAGAAGATGGGACTGGTGGAGTAGACAAACAGGTAACTGCTGCTGAAGACAAGAAGCAAGTTGAAGGAGAAGAGAAGGGCGAAGCAAACAAGAACTATGACGGGGAAAATAGTTCGATGAGCAAAAAGGAGGGAGATGTGATTCAGAATGGCAGCCATGCGAAGGTTGACGAGGCCAAGCCTTGAACAATCAAACATGATGTTGCTTGCGTCATCTCTCCTTCTGACCTTCATAGTGGCTCCTTTGAATGACTGTAGTTGTGTTGTTATATGATAGATATTCTGATTGTTCATGAGACATCATCTGTATGCTAAATCATAGATTAGCTAGTTAATGTTGCAGCTTTCTTTTGTTGAAGGAATATGTAGTGCACAAAGATCTTTGTAACATTACTACAATACATCATAGAATAGGCCTTCAACGACCTTCCTTGCATTGGAGGAATTGTAGGTTGCATAGATCTGTGTTACTCGTTGACAATAACTGTCTATGTAATGATATAATAAGTCAACTTTAGTCATAATCTGAGATTCCTTAGTAAGCAATAAGCCTCTTGATGTCAGATACTATGATCGTGGTTTAGAGTTGTTACTGTTACTGCAGGTTTTGAGGCAATGAAGATGAGCTCGCTGCTGTTGTTTGACATGCTTTCTTCTGGTTGTTAGCCTCACTACTTCAACCAGTCGTTGATTTGGATGCAAGATAAATTGCTAAAACTGGCAGCAAACCATGGAGGTAAATACAAGGCTACTTTGTGCCTGAGTAGGTTAACTAATACTGGTGGACTTTCTCCTGTTCCTGTTTCATTAACAATAGTGCTAAATATAAGATAAAATGAAAATAGGAAGGTCATGACAAGAAGTTCTGATAAGGTATCTTGGATAAAGATTGCAAGAAAAAGGAAACTTACTTCACAGGTCTAAGAAAACTGGTTAACTAATATGTAAATTAATTCAATTGTTTTAAAGGATAATTACATCAAAATTGTATAATGTAACTAACCTTAATTACAAAGATCGAGAAGTTGTATAAGTCAATGAGGCAAATGTTCCATGAGACATTTGTTGCACTCTAGCACCAGCTACAGTTAAAGTTGAACAAGCGGGGCAAAATTAACCAAATTCTCTCTGATGAACTAATATTCTTCAAAGCCGGTTAAGCTTTCCAACCAACCCTGTTAAGGTTGTCCACTTTTCAAATGCAACTGCTGATTTGCCTCAAAAGCTGTTTTAGATGCTTCAATATCATTCTTAGAAACTGCATATCACAAAATAATTGCCATTCTTCAAGCACTGTAGTACAGATGAAACGATTCAAATTCATCAGTCAGTATTCCACTGCATGCATACTTATCATGCAAAACTCTTGAGAAGACCCTAGTTAAATACACTTGTAGCCAAATCCACAATGGATGGAGATCTTACCTGATGAAATCAAAGAATCAAGTGAGGAGCTAAAGGTTTCTACTTCGGTATTCTCCTCAGGGCTAGAGCTCAACTGTACAAAGAAAGCCAAATTCACATGAAAATGCATATCTGGAAGAGTTAAATGTATAAGACATATATAGTATTGTATGAGAAAGAGACCTTGTTGAAGGCTGACTTGACTTTTTGACCCAATCTGTATCACTACTTTGACCAAGAACCGAACTAGCCATTGAGCAACATCATTCTTCTCAATGGCCTGGCCTACTCTGCTGAGCTTGTAAACAAGATCGATATTGCAGGTATGCTGTGACACTAAAAGAGAGAGAGTTTATGAATTCCCACAAAGTACGTGGACCAAAATGCAGACTCTTATTAAAATAGTTTTCTGATGCGATTCATGCATTAAGTGCATCGTTTTATTTGTACAGAAAAAGGATTATATTTAAGCTAAGAATAAATATGAGCAAACCAGGACTCCCATTAAATGTTACTGCAAAAAAGGAGGGGCATGCAACAAAGAAAACTTATCACCAAATAACAGAATCTCCCTGTTAGCTGTTCAAAATTTTGTGTACTACGGCCTTTCAGTCCTCCTTAATTTTCTTTCTGTTGGTGGATCATGCATAATGATTGGTGATTTAAATGGTATAAATCACCATCATTTATGACGGAAAAGTGCACTGTATATGGGATGTCCTCATAACTTTACATAGAGATTGTGGCTTGTGACATGTGGTCATCCTGTAAAACTCAGAATGCATCAATTAGAATTGGCACACTTCCTCATGTTCACTACACCTTTTCAGTCATACATGCTACTTCAGTGAAGCACCAGTTCATCATGCGAAAATTACCAATATCTGCACTTTTTCCATCAATAATGCATTTTTTCTAAGTAGTTAAATGAACAAAACTTTCCACATAAAGGACACTAGGTCATACCAGTTTTTTATAAAACATTACTCTATACAGGCCCTAATCTACATGACACATATCTCATAGGTTAAATAACTAACTAGTTCTCCTCCTCTAATCTCCAACTTTTCTCAATCGTGTTGATCTGTTATTGCTTCCAATTCTCCCCTTTCGCTAAATGATTCCCCCCTCCTGTTAAATTACTTTTACTTCATTTAGTTTTATGTTCTTAAAGCAAATAGCACTTAGCAACTTAAAATTTTCTTATAATTCACAGCACTATTTATTCTTCTCCAATATGCAACATACTTACTGATAATCCAACCTTTCGGACAAAAGCCATCCTATTTTCATGCCACAATCTAGGTAGTTAATAAAACCCATACTCATTTTTAGTTTCTACATGATTCCCATTACAATTCCGATTCGGGAATCCGGAACATGAACCAAGCGGCCCTAAGATTCATTCACAACTACTGGAAACCCCCATATAGAATTGAGTTTATATAGCAAACTCCAGCAGACAAATTACAAATTTAGATTTTAGAAACCAAAATCTTAACTATTGGTCCATCTATAAGAAAATTAATGCTAATAACTCAATTAACCAATATGATTGCTGACAAATCTAAACATGCATAATTAGCCCTAAGAGGGAATTACACTTAACAATATACTGGGATGTTATAAGAGACAGCTACTTATTAACAACTCTAAACCTTCAAAAGGGTACTTCCCCATCCCCACCCCCCCCCCCAGAAAAAAAAAAGTTTAAACAACTAAAGAACATATTAAATCAGAGCAGTGAACAGTATATAGGCTTCATTACAAGGAAATATTAGGATGGAAATTTTAACCTGTCTCTTGAGAAGCTGAATTGAAGACCCCTTGTCTCTCAAGCCTCTTCTCATGCACATTCTATCCTTCTTCACCTTTTACAACAGTTCTTCAACATCATCAGCTTCTAAAATAGCTGCGTTGGCATCAAAACAGCCTTTCCCAGAAAGGAAGCCTGTTACGAGGCTAATAGAAAGGCTTCTCTACAAGTTACAACAACCTGGGAAAATTACAATCTAGCTTGAATAAACAGACAGCATAAAGTTGTCTCTCCTCACATTTTTCTTTTGAACTAAGAAGGGATGTTAGAACTGTCGAGGAAGAACATGAAGAACATTGGAAACAGGGGAGGAAATTGTTTGCATTTGTGAGGAGGATTCTTGCCATTTTTTACTCTTTTCAGTGTTGTGGGCTTAGCCCAAGTTTGATGCAGGCTCATCTCCAAGTCCAAGGAGATATTGTGGCTTTCTTCTACATCCAATAATATATTGCGAGTCATTTTTTGGAAAATCCTATATGGACCGCTTAAATTATAGGAGAATTTTATAATTTTTTTTTAGAAAATTATTTTCTTAGTTTTAATTTAAAGTTATACAATATAATTTTTAAAACATATGGTATTGTGTTGTACAAATATTTATAGCACAAAGAGATGATTTCCTAAAATAGATCGTAAAATTTTTCTCAATTATTAATCTATTTCATCATGATTTTGAAACCATACACATCAAAATTTAGAGAAATGAGTGTATCTATATAAAATAATAAATACTGAAAATGATTAAAAGTTCTGATGTGTGATCTAGATGTGAAATAGAGAGACAGGAAAGAAATCCAATTGACAACTTATAGTCAGGTCTTCATCTTCATTTAAAATTTTGATACGTGGAGTGATTTTGACAAGTACCAATTAATTTGTAATTTTGTAAATGATCTTCCTTCAAAAAAACTTTGAAACTAAAAAAGAATTCTACAGTTTCCTTAAACACAATATAGAAAATTCTTAACCACCTAGACGGAACACTAGACTAGTAACTTTTTTTAAATTATTATTCTTTTTAAATACTCACCTCTATCTCCTATTATTTAGTGAGTCAAAAACACATAATTAATACGTAAAACGTTTTTACTACTTAAATTATACTTTATTATCAAATGACTATTACCTTTATAAAACTGACAAACCATATAATGTATCTAAGCTAAAACCTAATACCCATTAGATTTCTCAATATTGATGCAGCATGAACACTAAATAAATACTAGTAGTTCGTGTATAAAGTTACAGACTTAAAAGATGCCTGTATGTCAACATGGGAAAGGTGTAAAAGTGTATATTCTCTTATCATGAAGACACTTTGTTACGTACTAGTGTCTCTTCCGTCATGGTGTTTGCTCAATCAGCAGAATTGTATTGTCTCGTGGAACACAATATAGAAAATTCTTGACCACCTAGATAGAATACTAAACTATTAACTTTATAAAACTGACATATCATATAATGTATCTAAGCTAAAATTAACCCCTTTTTTTAAGAAAAAAATTATAATAAAATTTTATTTATCTTTTTGATAAATCATATTCATAAATTTAGTCATTAGAGAAATATATATATATATATAATTTTATTATTTAAATTACAGTTCATTATCCTGTATAGATTAACCTAATGCCCATTATTTCTCATGACTTAATGAGCCAATCATTGATGCAGCATGAACACTAAATAAATACTAGTACGTAAATAATTAACAAAAAAGTTGCGGAGTATTTCAACATGGGAAAGGTATATTCTCTTACCATGGAGGCAATTTGTTACTTTGCAAAAAAAAAAAAGGGGGAAATGAAGGTACTTTGTTACGGAAAAGTATCTCTTCCATTATGGCGTTTTGCTATCAGCAGAATTGTATCGTAAATTAGATTTATCAATAAAATTAAGGATTAATTATATTTACCTCCCTGAAATTTGGTCAAACTACCAAACTAGGCCTGAGATTTGGCTAAATAACAATTACTCCCTTAATGGTAACTTCTGTTAACTTAATTTAACTGATCTTGTGAAGAAATAGAAATGCCACAAAAGTGACTCTACTCCCACGTCCCTAAGTCCATATTGGTAAGGCATTATGCCGTGGGTTTATGCGGGTTTTAATATGAGAGTCCGATGTGCGTTATTTTGTAATTCCTCCTCTTCTCCCACATATTTTTGTGTGATGAATAAATTTATCTTCCAATGCGTGTTTTTTATGCTAACAAGTGGTATCAGAGCTCTAGGTCAAAAGTTTGATCCTGGGGCGTTTGGTCTGAGAGTGCTCGTTTGACAATTATGGTATAACGAAATTGACCCTAATTGGGACAGTGATCTGAAAAGAGAGATCCTATCGTGTTAAATTATTGTTGGTGTTGGACAACGATCACGATAAACAGTCGTGTAAAATTTGCGGTTGAGTTGCAAGATAGGCCAAGAAATTCAAAGACGGTTTTTTTGGTCAGATTATTTTATATTTTAATGAAATTTGCAGATGATGATTGTGATTGCAAATCTAAATTTAAGTTAGAATGGCAAGTTTGATTTTGAAAATGATATGTATGTCGATGATGACATAAATTGTGAAAATTTTTATGAGGTTGAAAATTTTGATTTGCATTCATTATTTGAGTTGATTGAGTGATGAGGAATTTGTCCATGGAAAAGATAAAATTGTTGAATTGGATGAGGATGAGACAAAAATTTGTGATTTGGTTAGAAAAGAAGGAAAAGAATTTGAAAAAGACACCATTGATGTTTTTGAAAATATTATTCAGAAAAATAATGTGATGGATGAAATTAATTTTCTTGGAGTTGATGAATTAGTTGGATTAAATGGTGACAGTTAAAATTGTTCAAAAAGATTATGAAATTCATTACCACAAGATTAAACTGTCTGGTTATACACATTTTAATCATTCAAATTTATAAAAAACAGAGTGTGATAGGCTTGGTTTTTGGAAACATTTAGATGTGTATAAGTGTGAGACAAAATTATAGTGTCATCAATTTTGATTGGGTAAATATGGATCAATTCATTGATCGAGAAGAATCAACCATCAAATTATATGTGAAATACAATATCCGTCCACTTTCACATGTGAAAATGAAGATGAAGACCAACTATAAGTTGGCGTTACCCATGCTCCGTACGGCGACCGAAATCTATATGGAGATTGTAGCTCGTGATGGCGTTAGTATCGGATTTTATAGAAGATCTGATCCATGTTTAAGGGAGGTAATGTTGGCATATAAACCAAGCCTAGTTAGGATTTGAAAATTTTAATTATATTATATTTAGTAGTTGAGTTTGTAAGGGATTTATTCCCTAGTTTATTTGGTATTAGGAAATTGCGTTGGTTGAATCCCTTAAGGATTTAGATTAGTTTGTAGCTATTTAAAGATATTGTGCCTAATTATTTCAATTGAGGAAATTTGTATTGAAAAGTTAATTAAATAACACGGATCCTCCCACAAAATTATGTTAATCCAATCCTTCATATAATTTCATAATTACAGTCTCAAACTAAATTTGACTTACTTCTAAAAGTTCTTGGCCATCTTAATTGAGTAATTATTTTAACTCCTTTAAAGTAGTATCAATTGTATATTCCGCTGCGTAATTTTTGAGTCATCAAACAGCACTGCACCATGGATCCTTAATTACTACTTCACCTCAAATTATTATTATTATTATTTTTATCTCTCTTCTAATGGGAATAGAGATCATTGTATGAGAAGAAGGTTGGTTGGCCGCGAATAGAAATGACGTTGGCAGCAACTGTTACTACACCGGAGTCGACAATACTACTCTTTCGAGTTCTGTCCACTTTCGCCGTTGTGGGATGGCTTTAAGATTTGTTTGTAATGGTCAATTGATAGAGGTTTTAAAGATACTTATTTTCAGAATGATCTTTTTGTCAACCTATTTTAAAAACATTAGAATTTCTGTTGTTGTAAAAAGATAAATTTGCCGAGAGGCTTTATGGTAATGATATATGAACGATCCAGTGTCAACAAAATAATGAATAGTGTGAGTAATGAATATAAGAATTAAATCTTGTTATTAATTTAGCCGATCAATTCGTGGGCAATGAATTTAATTGAATTCGAAAGGTTAATTCGCAATTAATTGGTATTGCCCTTGGTTTATACGGTCTTGAATTCTTGATGTTTCACTTCTACACTGGAAACAAAGCTCAACATCCACCATCATGTAATTGAGTTGCATTTCTTGATTGGAGATATCAGACTTAGGGGAGATACTTACATGGATTCAGTCCACGGGTAGGGCTAGATCTTAAAGATAAATTTATATCTGTCTTTCTCAACTCTTTCCTACAAAATAAATTTTTTTTTTTTTAAAAGAGAGAGTATATGTGGACTTATCTAGATTAAGAGGTCACCGACTCCACCGGTAGACCGGTCTAGGTAAATATTTTCCTCAAACTTAGTCCTTAAGCATACAGTTGCATGGGCCTTTTTTGCTTCACCGAAGTTTGGCCACATATCTTTTGGGAAAAATTTGGAGTCTCGGTGAAATCGAGGAGGAGTAGAAATTCGAAGGGTGTTTTGGGGCTTTCCCTACCTACTTTTGTTTGCATCAAACAGTCAT
The DNA here is from genome assembly GCA_025175665.1 of Cinchona pubescens. Taxonomy (NCBI): domain Eukaryota; kingdom Viridiplantae; phylum Streptophyta; class Magnoliopsida; order Gentianales; family Rubiaceae; genus Cinchona; species Cinchona pubescens. The sequence continues at coordinate 76,063 of JANKKI010000222.1, forward strand.
CGTTTATTGACCAACGGAAGGGGCTTCATTGTATAGGTCTCAGTTGTGGGTTTTCAGGGAGAATTTGTTATTTAGCCAAACCTTAGAATTGGCTCAGTAGTTTGGCCAAATCTTAGGAAAAATAAATAAATTTAATCTTAAAATTAAAGCTCCATTCTCTGTTATGAAGTCCGAGGTAATGTACAAAGTTTCAAGGGTATATTTCAACTCACAACTCTATTATTAGAGACACAAACAATACTATCCCAATATATAACAGGGAAAAATTTTATTATTTGATTTCCGTTATCTTTTGAGAACTTGTATCAAAACACAATAATATAATTTTGTTACAAAATTATAAAATTTTTACATAAAAGGATAGACACGCACATGAAAACAACTAATACTTTGATTACGTTCGTCAACTTAAAATGCAAAAAGTTAAAAGGATCTTCCAACTAATCTCCTCTTCATTTTAAAACAAAATTTAACCATTTTTCTATAGATTCTTTGCTTACTATCACTAACTTCACAAATATGTATTAAAAATCCCTAAACTTTGCTACTACCTCTTCTCCAACACGGATAAAGTAGCTATATATCCGGCTGGGCATCAGATCATCTTCTAATTATTAACAGAATTGATTATATTTTTGTGTTTGGATGTAAGGCTGTTGGATATATATTATTGTCAATTAGAGACAAAATTGATTATATTTCCAAGTAACTCAAAATAGAGTAAAGATTACGTTTCTTGCTTACTCAATTATGCTAATCAATGTCCAAAGTAATCATAATTGAATCTTAAAAACAGATCACATGATTAAAGACTTCCCAAATGATAATTCCAAGGCTTAATTCTTTTCTTTTCAAATCCCAAAACGCAAAAAGAGTTAGGTAGACCCATACGACTCTTTTTCATTTTGCTTTCACCAAATGCATGGATCACTTCCTATAAAAGTTACTTAGCATATATATATGAGAGGAGCATTTTAGTTACATTTAAACGATATTTAGAAATATGATTAGTAACCTAAAAACAAGAGAGAGATATGATTAGTTAAAAAAGTTTTTCTAATTTTATTATGCCATATTGAAGATCTCAATTCTTTAACTACGCAAGTCTCCAAGACATAGTTGGATAAAATTATAAATGTCCCTTGATCAAGAAAATGGGGAAAAAAAATGTGATAACGCGGTGGTAACTTTTTCAGTTTTCTTTATGAATCTGATAAGGTTCAGTGGTTTGATGTGTATATTCCTAAATATGTGTAACATAAAGGTGACAAAGATTTCCCATGTTTTCTTTTAAGTTTGAAAGCATTACTATAAAATTGTAGCAAAAAGAAATCGAAATATATAGTTGAAAAGTCCACATTATAGTGTCATAATCGAGTCAATATGAGAAATATGATTTATTGTGAATCAAGATATGGCGAACTGATCCATCAAAGAATAATCATGTCATTTGGCCTTTCATTCATTTCATTTCTGGGATTTAACATAATTGTTCAATTATTCATAAAATAAAGAACAATCTAAAAAAGTATGAGTTCCTCATTTTAAAGCTGGTTAAATATATTGTAAATTTCATAATGTTTGGACTGTTTTGTATTAAATTTCTCAACGTTATTTTTTTTCTCACTTAACGTCTTTGTCTAACTGTCAAAAATAACTTATCATTAATTTAAAAAAAAAAAGACAAATTTATTTTTAAAAATCAATTGTAATAAATGCTTGAAATATAAGTGAGATTTTACTTTATCCCCTCGTATAAATTTTTTACCTTTTGAAGATAATGGGATATGAGTCACTATTGACGAGTAATGGAAAAGAATTTTTTCTATATTTAGTGCTGGGTATCCTTTTCTTTAGAATTTGAACGCCTTTCAAATTACAAGTTTTGTCGTGGTTTTCCGTTTCACACATACAACACACAGTAAAGTAGCGTCCTACTATTCAATAGCGAACACATTCCACAATCCATCAAACCAAACCAAAGTCGAAAACCCCCGGGCCTCTTTTGTAAGCCAGTTGAATATTCGTGAATTCACTTCTATATCCCACAGAGAAAAAAAAAAAAAAAAACCAGTCTCCAAAACCCACCGTCCATCGCCGCTGCCAACCACCACCACCACCACCACCACCACCACCAAATTGTATCCTGGAGTATCTGATTTGTTTTCTTATTGTTAGATGCGAAAAAGGGTCTGCTTAGAAAAGCTACCCAAAAAAAAGAAAGAACAACAAGATTCAGCTTACGAAAAGTTGGTAGTGACTGATTGCCAGTGCAATATTTTTCTAGAGAGAGAGAGAATACAATTTGTTCTGGGTTATGGCATGGTTGAGTAGGAGGAGGAAAGATCGTATTAATATTCTTGGAGGAAGAACGATTATAGCAGAAGTGGAAGAAGAAGAAGAAGAAGGAGGCAGTTACAGCGACGTCGTATTGGGTGGTGTTGGTTACTACCTATTTCAATGAGGATTCTTCATATTCTTTTGCGGCTCATTTTTCTGTTTTTGATCTCGTTTCTTTTCAGCCCAAATGGTACTTGTTTTAAATTCTCGCTTTACCCTTTGTTGATTTATTCTACGTGTTTCTTTATTTTGAATTTTTTGTTGAATCAAGAAAGTGACCATATGATTTGTTTTGTCGTGCTGATGTTTCATGTGATTATGTATGTCCTTTCTTTTTATTTCTTGTCTTCTTTGTAAATTGAAGTTTGATTTTTTATTCTTGTTGAGGTGATTACTAAAATTGGTGAATTTTCATTAGTTGGTTTCTTTTGTAAAATTCACAATTAACGATACTCAAGTGTTTAACTTTCCAATTGCCTTGTGAAATAACAAGAAACGGTAACTAGAAGTGAGATCAAGAGTAATAATATTGCTCAATTTGGTTAAAGACTGTATATACTTGTGTGCAATATTTTCTGATCTGCTAGAGTTTCTTGGTTAGTGGTTTGTTTTTATACTGCGTATATATGTTTATTGTTGGTGATAATATGCTGGGTGAAAAGTGGAGTCTTTGATATAATCTTTTTTTTTTTCAAAAAAATAAAATAAAATAAAATAAACTAGTTGGTTTGTGGTGTTAGCATCTCTGTTAGTTTCAACTCTACGTTTGTTTTAATTTCAGCAAAACTCACAGCAAGAGCATTCACTGGAACTTATGGAATAAATTATGGAAGGATTGCCGATAACCTTCCTTCACCTGACAAAGTTGCTACACTCCTCAGAGCGGCAAAGATAAAGAATGTTAGAATTTATGATGCGGATCAAAGTGTTCTCCAAGCCTTTAGTGGGACTGGACTTGAGTTGGTAATTGGACTTCCAAATGAACATGTTAAAGATAATGAGTAATAATTCAGATCATGCTTTGACTTGGGTCAAAGATAATGTAAAGGCATTTCTTCCTGGTACACAGATTGTTGGAATTGCTGTTGGTAATGAAGTTTTGGGGAACAGTGATAATGAAGATATTTGGGGGTCTTTACTGGGTGCTGTTAAAAATGTCTATAATGCAACGAAAGAGCTGGGGATAGATAATGTTGTTCAGATCTCCACTGCTCATTCGCAGGCTGTTTTCGCTAATTCATACCCTCCTTCCAATTGTACTTTTGCAGAGAGTGTTTCTCAATATATGAAACCACTTTTGGATTTCTTTTCTAAAATCAAGTCCCCTTTTTGTTTAAATGCTTACCCCTTTCTAGCTTACACCTATAACCCAGGCAAAATTGATGTAAACTATGCCCTCTTTCAGTCAAATGAGGGAATATACGACGAGAAAACCGACCTTCACTATGATAACTTACTTGATGCTCAGATTGATGCAGCTTACGCTGCTCTGGAAGATTATGCTGGATATAAAAAGATGGAAGTTATAGTTACAGAGACAGGCTGGGCTTCTCGAGGGGACCAGAATGAACCTGCTGCTACGGTAAACAATGCCAGGACATACAATTATAATTTGCGGAAAAGGCTCGCTAAGCAGAAGGGGACTCCTTTGAGGCCTAAAACTGTGTTGAAAGCATATATATTTGCTTTGTTTAACGAGGATTCAAAACCTGGCCCAACTTCTGAGAGGAACTATGGACTATACAAACCCGATATGAGCGTTGCATATGATATTGGATTTCCTGGACTTAAATCTTCATCTGCTGTTTCATCTCTTCTGACTTTGAAGGTATAATGTTCCTCATATTCTTTTATTATGATGTACTTAGGGACTACACCTTGTGAAAATTGCTTCCTCAGGATTTTTTTTTTTTTAAAAAAAAACTTTGATATCCTTGTTTGAATTTTATTCAATTAATACTCTTGGGATATGATGGCTATGCTCTTGGCACGTCATTTGATGGGGAATAGAAAAACTCTTGGAAGATGATTGAAATACTTGGAATCTGATGAATATGATGGCAATTTTTCCTTTAAGTATCAAATAATTTTTAATTCTAGCCAAAAATCTGAACAATTGCTTAATTATAACATTCTCATATATAATCCCAAAATGTTATATGAGGAACCTTAAGAAGAAAACTTACCCAAAAAATGTCTCTTTTCTGGGGATTGGTGTCTATAGTTGAAATTAGGTGCAAATTGAAGGAGGAAAAGAGGAGTTACTGAATTTTAGCGGGAGCTTCTTTTAGTCTTGAGCTGTTATCATAAACTAAATGATCCAACACTTTCCTAATTGTCTCCCTGTGCGTCTTGACTTCTAAATTGGAGTATTTGACTGCCGTAAACAAACATGTGTGTATGTCTGTCTGTGGAGTACAAGTAATTTATAATGATCCAAATCTGGATTGATAGGTTATTAACGGGTCCTTATTTGCGGTTAAATTCAATGGCATTTTAGATGTTTTAGTTTTATGGAACCTTATGGATAAATTTAGAAGCTCTGGTTGCTGTAGTTTATCTAAATGCATGTAAAATGGAGGTCAATTTGTTAATCTTGTCTTGTGGCTCGCTGGTGTTGTACTGTGGTCCTCTGGTTATATACTTGTGAGTTCTGTATCCTGGTATGTGGGTGACAAAAATATATGCCACAGCCTAACTTTGGCCTTAGAGAAAGGGTTCTATAGCTTATTCTTAAAATTGCCCAAGTTACAATGTAAATTGTAATCTGAAACTAGTCTGAACTCATCTTAGCAAAATGATATGGTTATACGTTTAATAACTTCTGAATTGTCCAGTTCTAGAGTTGATATGTTCTACTGTCCTGAAATCTTAATTTTTTAGTCTGTATAGTTTGAATTGACATGGCACGTTATCAATTTGCTTTTGATAATTCCATGTATATGCATATCATCCTGTGAACTAGATCCAAGTGTTCTGTATTTGTCCTTTATTGCTGATCATATATAGCAGTCAAAGTTCGAGCTTTGACTTGCAGTATGCACCAAATATAAAAAGAGATTGAGTAAAATTTTTCAGTCATCGACACGCTTTTACGTTCATGATTCACTATCGTATTGCTCTATCCATTTTAACTTGGATTGCGCGCAATGTTTCAGGAAATCCGAGCTCGAGGGCATTTTGTGTTCGATGCCTTGGTATTAGCAGTCTCAAGTGTAGTCTTTCCTTTGATTTTGTAAGTGGTTGGGGGAATGAAATAGAAGGCCAGCACCTTAAGCTTTTTTTTTTTTTTTTTTTTTTGGTGGGTAAGAAAACTAGCTTGTACTGTTTACACCGTATTAGGGATAGGTAAATCTTTTTTTACAGATATAAATTAGCTACAATGAAATGTCGTATTCAGATTTTCTGTTCTGGTGAAAACATGACTTATTTGATAATTTTACATTGATTAGTGGATGATTTAACCGTCCCACAGAAACCATCTTCGAGTTGAGATAATATGTTATTCTAATTATGGGCCACCCATTTCCAAGAACATTTTCTAAGACGCAGGTAAAATAGTTTATGACCTAATAAAATGTGGTTCGAGGTAAAGTAAAACCATGGTCACATTGGCATACTATTACCACTACTACTACCCTTTTTACCTAATTCTCATGAAATTCTGATATATATTAATAACCACAAACCTTTGAATTCTTTTAGCGTTGCACGAGGTCCCTTCCCGATAAGACGTTTTCTTATGACTTATAAGTTATAATAAGACGTTTTCTTATGACTTATAAGTTATAATTTGAATTATTAGAGAGTAAAAAAAATATAAATTTAATTATAAAAAAAAGAATTCAACAATTAATTATTACCTCACCCCAGGTTCAGGGTAGGCACTACAATAATTTTGTGTTTAAAATGGTACCATTGTGTAGCTTATACACAACAAGAAAATAAGAATTAAATATGTAATCTTTATCAAATAAAATTATCTTATTTATTGTCTAATCTAACCAATGTCAGTAATGCTAAATGTTCTTGTCCACACCACTAGTTGACCTTGCCAATGCTGATCTAATTGATTATTGTTGATCTCACAACAAATATTACAGAAAATAACTTTAACACTACTTAATATTATCAAAGTACCGGAATTTTTTTAAAAAAAATTGACAATCAATGGCCCCCCAACAACTCCAGGAGACTTTATCTTGGCTTTCTCCTATATATTGATGAACAGATGCACAAAGCTCTGAATCAAATCTTGATTTTCCGATAAGGGCCGCTAAAATCAATTACCATATTATATAGCCTCATAAAAAAGAACATGAAAATATTAAATAGTACGATTATTTTTTTTTTTTTTTTTTTTAAATAAGTAAAATATTTAAGGTTGTGTTTGAATCATTAGATTTCAAATCACTCAAATAAGAATTTGGACTATGAAGTGCAAGTCAGATAGTATGATGTTAATCATGAATTCGAGCTACTAAGGAGTAGCGGGAAAGGGTTCAAATTCAAAAAATAAATAAATAAAAATAAAAATTTATTTAAAATCCTTCATGTCAAACTTTTTTAATTTAAATAAATTTAAAATTCATTAATTTTAATCCTAAAATCTATTCTAAATAAATTGATGAATTTCAAATAATTCATTATCATATCATTCGATTCACATGCACCCCCAATTTCTTTTGGTTTATCTCGTGAATTATAATTTAAGATATGCAAATACACTGATTTGGAGAAAATAACTTCATGTTATGGAAAAAGTCTTTGTTATTCACTTTAAATAAGTAGGGGTGTTCATGAGTCGAATTTCTGGATTCAATTTTTGGATTTTCGGGTGAAGAAATTAAAAATTAACCCAACCCAAGTATTAGTCAAGTGGGTTTTCAAGTTAACCCGAAATCCTAATGTGTAAAAAAAAAAAATAACATGAAAGAAGTTCAAATACTAGTATTATATTTAAAAATAACAAAATTCCTTTAATCGAGTATTAATGTTGGGTTGGGTTTTAAAAATAAAACTCAATCCAACCCTATAAAAATCAATCCGGGTAAACCCGACCCAAATAATTCGAAAACCCAATATATTTAGTTCCAAATTCATTCGGATTGGGTCAAGTTTTCGGGTTGGGTTGGATTTAAACAACCCTGAAAATAAGTATTGTAAATTATTAAATAATTAAAAAATAATAAAAATTTGTTACTTTTTAATAATTTCAACGGATATAATACACATTTTACGCATAGGAAAGAGAGTACTAGATATTATTGTCCCATCTAGTTTACCACATGGGAGAGAACACTCTCTCTTTGGGATTAATTTGTGTTGCAAATACCTTTAAAAAAAAATATACATATATATATTTTGGTGTAGCAAAGCACATATGTTCGTCTAATTCTATCCCAATATTTTGCAGTGTTCAACTTCACCACCGGCGGTCAAAGTTTCACCATACGATTACGACAATTGCAACCCAGACAACCCCATAGCAATTCAAACAAATGGTCCAGCCAATTACACCCTCACTTCTGACAGCATCTTATTTCATATGCACTTGCATCAGCAACCACTGTATTCAGAGGGACAAAAGCTAGCAATAAACGTATCGTTTCGTCTTCTACTGGATCTCCAACAAGCAGTCCGGCGCCTCATTTGTCTCCGACCACTCCGCCACCGCTGCCACGCCCTCTGCCGTTGCTGCTTTTTCTTTGATTTATTCTCTCCATTTTCATGGCTTTCTTTTTCTAGTATATATATCTACGTACGTTGCTTTAGCACGCTTCTTGTGTGGATTCTGTACACATCAATGATGTATGTTGAACTTCACTCAATATTGAGATTTGAGAACAATGAAAAAAATAAAATAAAATAAAATGGAACCTTTGGAATATTATTGAAAAATTATTCTACACTCCTCTACCGAAATCATTCCTATTTATAAAGTACTGTTTGGGAAATAAACCATGCATCATGAAAGGGTTTATCGAAAGCGATTCAATACATAAATTATAATTTAAGTCGGTTAATTTTGTGAGCTTATGTATATTAAGTGTTCTATTCTCTTTAACAAACTAATGCGAGATAACTTAAACTTACTCATGATTCTAACAATTGATATATAAATTCAATAAGTATAATATTATGTATTTTGAAAATTTGTATCATATAATTTTCATGTACAACGGGATATGAAAGGAGTGATTTTAGTATGTTTTCACCTTTTTTTAATTCGAAACATAATTTGAATAACCAATTGGAGGTTAAGCCAAATCACAGGCTGAAAAAGGATTTTAGATTTTTTGTGACATTTTTTTGGTGTGATACTTGTACGATACTATTTTTACACAGAAAAAGACTAACTTATGTAGTAACAGGCTACTGTTAAACTTGGCCCAAGTCAGTCCTAGATTGTCCAACGGGCCTCACTCAGGTTTGTAGTTGACAATTCAATTGACGATTATTTTTTTTTTTTTTTTTGGTTTTTGGGTGGGCTTGTGTGTGTGGTTTCCTTTATTCTGTTTAACTTTCAATAAGGGAAGGAAAAGAGGAATAAGTGGGAAAGATGAGCTTTAATATGGTGGTACAAATAAAAATTCTTAGTTACTGAATTATAATATCAAGATCTCTAACATTATATTTGGATGGAGATATTTGGTAGAATTTAATTTGAAATTCAAATCTATAATAAGTTATTCAAACAATATAATTGATTTAGTTGTAGATTTTAGATTCACTAATATCTGGAAATGTGATTTTAATGATTAAATAAGTGAATTTGCAATTTATCCAAATTTTATTTTATTTCAAATTCACTCAATTCAAATCTATTAATTTCAAATATTTCGTTCAATTTAAATCCACGCGTCCAAACACAATATAACTTATTGGTATTGAATAAGATAAACTATTTCAGAATATACACATGGTAATATATATATATATATATATATATATTTTTTTTTTAGTTCATTGACAAGTTAAATCTACATCCTACTGTCACGCCCCGCTCTCGGGGGTCTCGTGATACCTGTCTCTTATACACATCTAGATGTGTATAAGAGACAGCTATACGCATGTACGTCAAAATAATATTATACCATGTCTTGAGCAAACACTTGCCCAGTAAGTAATCCATGTCCTTTTTCACCATATTGAAAATTTTACATAGATATAACTTTGTAAATCATGTTTCACACGTTGGACATGCGTATACATATATAGATATAATTTTATAAAAATCACAATTGCAAAATATTTACATATAGGTATGTGGCAAATAAAAATGAACATTTCATATCCATAACATAAATCGAAACCAAATAATAACAATACGTATCCATCATACATATTCATAATATTGGGTTCAAGGATTTCCTAAGGTTTAATCGGTAACCTGAATATCCAGTGCAACTATTATATCCGTTAGACAAGGACGGGACATAGGCCAGTTACCCTCCGTTGGATGGAGAATTAGAAATTAGTTCCCACCGACGTCACCAAATTATTCCAAGAGCCAAATCATTTTCCATATATCAAAATAAGAAAGCATACATCACACAGATATTATATTTAATCAAAGTGCCACTTACTAAATTCATATTAAGAAACATTAAATTAACCATACTCAATCCGAATTTCATATGTAACCTAATATTTTACAAAATATAATTTTCATCAAAACACTTTTTAAAACATGAAAGAGGATAAAGCCACTTACATTCTAATCACCCAACGTACGTGAGTTGAACTTAGATAATTTGAAATTCGTGAAGCTTTGCTATACAAAATTAAAAATATCTCAATTCTATTTCCTCAAACCTTTTAGGGCCTATGTAAAATAATTATAAAATATTAGGAACCTTTTTGTAAATCCAAAAATGCTTTTTAAGGACTGTAAGCTGATTATTATAAAATTATTTGATCAAGATATAATTTTCAAAACTTGAAAAGTACCTAAATTGTTTAACCTAAAAACATTTTGGGCTTGAGTAAAAACTCAAACAAACTTAAGTGATTAATCTGCAGTTATTAGAAAACACATCATCTTCAATCGTTTCTCGCTGCTCACTCGTCTGCTTTCTTTACTTTTCTTTTTCCTTTCTTTTGTAAAACCGTTTTTCTTTTATTTTATTTTTAAAACTCCAAAAAGTATTTACAAAAAATCAATTTCCTGATAATTCTTGATATATTCTAATTTTTAGATTAAATACATACGAAATTAACTCATAAAAATATTAATCTTCACTCACAAAACTATTCTTAATTTTGGATTATTTAGAAAACAAAAATACTCAGATAAAATATGTTATGAACCCCATAAAATTACGTAAATAAATCCTATCATTAAATTCACACGGTCCCTAATAATTTAGGATAAATTAAAGTCTAAAATAAAATAAATAATTATGAAAATTAATACTAATTAAAATAGAAGAAAGCTTATTTTTCGTTTATGGTGTTGGAAAAATCCTCTTATCATCTTCTCACTATTCTTCTCAAAATATGTTGGTGTTTGTTCTAACCCTAAAACCCAATTTATATAGACAATTAAAATTATCGTAACTGTCTCAAATACACATCTAGAATTATAAAGACATTTCTAATATTAATTGATATTACTATTTTACACTTATTTTTCAATAAAGATCTAGTATTTGAAATCTTCTAAATATTTATTTTATTTTTCTATTTTTATTTAACTGAAAATTGCGGGTTTTACAGTTGCTGGTAGTAATTTTCTAGAAAGGAGAAGATTTTTGCAACATAGTGATATAAATGATCTAAGCGAAGATACAAAATTAAGGATGAAGAAAAATAGAAAAAAATATATATATATATATTTAACTCTAGTAATTTATGACTGTCTGCAAAGGCGTATGTATAAGAGATGCAGCCGACTCTATTTAGTGAGATTAACGTTTAGTTTGTTTGTTTGTTTAAATTCTGTAAATTTTGTGATTATGATTAAATTTTAAAAAATTTTACTTATATCAATTGATATCATAAATTTTTTAAAATTTAATTCATAGAATAAAGTCAAAAATCGAATTATTTATTTGTAAAAAATCTTTGCTCATTTAGAGCATTAAGATTGAGCATTTTCACTTCGTTCGCAGTCGTGATTCACAAGGTAAATTAATTAAGCATTCTATACTGAATACGCGTGTACACATTAATATTGCGGCTTATTGAAAATCTAATTCACAAATTTCTGCCCACTTTTTCAGACTTCTTAAATGAACTCCCGTGGCCGTGATTGTATAATATATGCCCTCTTTCTTGACTATTGTGGTCTATAAAACTTAACAACCGCCCTTAAAAATAGAACGAAAAATTTAAGTAGATCTGATTTTTTGTTTCATTTGTAGACTTTGTAATATGAATTAAAAGTTATGAAATCTATGACATAAGTTTATACACAGTAAGATTCTATAAGATTTAATTTTGACCGTAGGGTCAACAGATAATATTAGACCGGATCTATATAAGTATTTTCCAAAATAGAATGGTACTAGATAAGTCAGTAAGATTTAAAAGATATTTGTTGTATTTTAAATATTTATACAGAAATTAAATATTTTATATTTAAAAAAATTATATTATCATATTGTTGTGATTTAAAATTTATATTGTATAAATATTAATATTGTACAGTATAAACATTTAAAACATAACAGTACGATACTCTAATGACATTATAGAATTTTCCTAAATTTTAAAGTACAACAAGACAATAAAAGAAAAGTTCATGAAGATGTTATAACTATAAACAATTGTAATTTTTTTTTTTTTAAAAAAATGAAAGTGTTACAGAAACTTCATATATTTTTCAATGGGAAACCCAAAGATCCGTAATCAACTGGTGCATCGAGTGTATGCAAATCAATAGTTGTCAATTACCAGAAAAGAACTATTACTAGAAGTTTGATTCTCATGAAACGTGCTAAATCTCTCTTCTATCAAATTTTGGAAAATTTAGACATGCTAAATCATCTAAAAAACATTAAACACATCTTCTAGTACTTAATTCATGACTTGGTCATTTCGAACCTTCTATATATATATATATATATAGTGGTATCGTTCAAGAACCTCACGAGTCAATAGACTGAATTAAGGTCGTTAGAATGAATGCTGATGCGTGTGAAGTCGTGCAATAATTCTGGGAATTTTTCTGTTAAAGTTTTATGTGTGTGTGTGTGTGTGTGTGTTTGGGTCATCTTCAAAATTGTTACACAGTTTTTCACTGATTAACGTCATATTTTATCCAACACTGGATCATTTTTCTTAGTCAAACTCAGCTTATTAAAACCAAAGAAAAAGTAATCTTAGGGGGTTCTATATGTCCATATATTATGATGAGTCATAATTTTGATTTCAACGACTTAGTCTGGTTCCTTATGAGATAATTAATTACGTTTTCCTTTTCATGTCGAATCCTTCCAATGCAAAAAGTCAGAAAGAAGAAAGAAATAGTAATGGTCTCTTTTCTTTTTTTTATTTCTTTTTTATTTTCCTCTTTTGATCTCTGCCCCTTGGTGCCATTTTCTGCAATTTCACCAAATAAGACTATAATGGCTTAACCCGTTAAGTAATTCATTCTAGAAACTAAACATATAAGTCTTTTATGTACAAATTAAAATAATTTAGAGTTGATATATTTAAATTTGATTAAAACATACTATCTATGTGTAGGTATTTTGTTGGTATTAATTTATTATTTTGTTCATGTGTATATAAAAACACTGTAGCTCTGTTTAGCTTATCCATTATTTTTTAATTAATATGTCGTATCATTTGTTAAACACGTTTTTTAACCACTTTTTATCTCAAATACATCATATTTAAAAAACTAACAGCACTATTATTTTAAATAATATTCTAGATAATGATAAGAGACAGGTGTTAAACCAATTTTATGTCCATTTCACATGTCACGTAGAAGTCCATTTATATATTTACTTTTTTCAAATTTTTGAGTTTTACTGGAAAAATAAATGTAAAATCTGTCTACCAACAATGGTTGCAAGTGTCTTAGAAAGTTCAAACGTACACACCACTCCAACACAAAAATGTCCATCATAGTACTATAAATTAATCATGATTTCTTTTGGGGTAGATACATATGTTGGACTATTGATGAGTTCAGAGAAAGAAAAAAGAAAAAAAAAAAAAAAGAAAGAAAAGCCAAAACTGTCTCTTTAGAGAAGCTTCTAATTGGGGGCATATTTTCTTTAATTAGTTATTGGAAGTCAATTAGCCGAGCATATCTCCAATTCTCTATAAATAAAAAGCTGAATTATCTCACATTTCAGTATCTATCTAATTAGCTCAAAGGCCTCCACAGTCGAATTCCCAATCAAGTTACTTATTGAACCAAATTAAACATGAGAAATAACTTGGCCATATCTGCTATTGTGGTTGCTATAACAATAGCAGCATCTTTATACAGCATCGACGCCCAGAAAGTTCTTGTGGTCGGCGACACCTTGGGATGGATAGTACCTCCTGGAGGTCCAATTGCTTATTCCACCTGGGCCGACTTGCAAATCTTCTCCGTTGGAGACATACTTCGTACGTAATAATATACTGCCAAATTCAATAATTTTTTTTTTGAATCGTTTGTGATTATTTAATTTAAAGTTTAGGTTAGGATAAATTATATACTTTTCTGTTTTTTTTATTTTGTCACAGCTAAATTTTTCTGATCAAATAAAACTATAGTATTTTGTAATGAATAATTCATATGTATATTTATTGGGTTTTTGACGAAATTCCTTCAATAAAAGCAAAACTTAAATCAAATATTATTATAGAGAAACTTCAAATTTTAACTACTAAGGAAATTTAAACAAACAAACAAACTAAACGTTAATCTCACTAAATAGAGTCGGCTGCATGAATCCTGGTACGCCGTTGCATTACGTCATAAATTACTAAGGAAATTTAAGAGAAAAAAAATTGAGTTTTGAAAACTCAACACGCAATTGATAGAAAAAAGTGAATTGTAACAATATAATTGAAACTGAGGAAGTATCAAGTTATATCAGCGTGCAATACATGATTTTTAACGGTTAATGATAATTATATGTGCAGTGTTCAATTTCAAGACGGGAGAGCAAGATGATGATGGATTGCTAGAGTTACAAGGGAAGCATTTGATGCATGCGATTCAGCAAACCCTTTATCACTTCAGACAACTGGTCCAGCAAATTATACTCTTAGCTCTGCAGGAGAATACTATTTCATAAGCACCTTTGATAAGCACTGTTTCTTGGGGCAAAAGTTGGCCATCAACGTGACTGGTGGATCTTCAGCTGGGCCAAGTGGTAGTCCTCCTGCCCCGGTTACTCCAGCTCCAAGAGCACCAGTCACCTATACTGTTGGAGATGAACTTGGGTGGATTGTCCCTCCTGGTGGTCAAATTGCTTATGAGACTTGGGCTTATGACAAGACTTTTATTGTGGGTGACACTCTTGGTAAGTGTTCTACTATTTCTCTTGCCCGTGTAAAAAAACCATCTCATATTATTATACCGATCTTTATATTGAGTACATGAATTGCATATATATGTTTTAGGAATATATCTCGAGAGGGTAAAAAAAACTTAATAAGTGTGCATATTCATACGGGTTAATATTTATATTTTTATTTTCAAAATTATTAGGGGACAAAATGTAATTTTTATAAGCATACAAATGAATATTTGAAATTTTTAAAAGTAAAAGGTCTAATTTTAGAATCTTGGAAGCGGCTGCCTACACCCGCTTGTCCCCTTGAAGGCTTCCTTGATCTATACCCGTTAGTGTAAAAATTTTTGTTCGGGGTCAATTATATATGCATGCATGATAAATATACTAATTTTTGATGGGTTGGTGATATTATGTTTTGTATAAATGCAGTGTTCAATTTCAACACCGGAGTACAAGATGTTGCTAGAGTTACAAAGGAAGCATTTGATACATGCAACTCAACAAACCCTTTATCACTTCAGACAACCGGTCCAGTAAGATACACTCTTACCTCTGCCGGAGAATACTATTTCATAAGCACCTTGGATACGCACTGTTTCTTAGGGCAAAAGTTGGCCATCAACGTGACTGGTGGATCTTCTGGACCAAGTGCTAGTCCGGCCCCTCTCGCTCCGAGAGCTAGTCCTGTTCCTTCAACTCCAAGAACACCAGTCACCTATATTGTTGGAGATGAACTTGGGTGGCTTGTGCCTCCTGGTGGTCCGATTGCTTATGAGACTTGGGCTTATAACAAGGTTTTCGCCGTGGGAGACATTCTAGGTACTTGTTATTTTTGACTCTTAACCTTTCTTGCAAAAACATAGTCAACTACTAATATGTTGGTTGAGTTGAAAATTTTTTATTCAAACAAATTTCCAAATCATCTTATTAAATTTAGAAATATAGGAAGATCACCGTTTGGAATTTTCACAAATAATATTTGATATTGTTTTAATCACTTTTATTACTCAAATGCTTCCTATATATTCACATCCTTTCTCATCTCTAAATTTTATGCATAAGCAGAATTCTTTTCTAATACTTATGCAGTAAATTAAATAAAAACTCGTTTAATTAACATCTCATCACTATTTATTTACATGTACGTAACTTTAAAAACTATTACGTCTAAGTTTAAGACCTACTACTTCTATCAAATTTATCCTCCACAATTTGGTCACATCAACTCAAATTAAATTATGAGTACACAATAGTAGTTACACCATATTTTCAGTGTAACACTAATTCCATGAATATAACTAGAGATGAACTTTAATAACTTCTAGAAGACTCAATTTTCCAAAGTCAAGATACATTTACTCCTTGGAATAAGAATCATAATTAAACCAAAATTTCCAACCCCTAATCACATCAAATAACTTGTAGGTTATCTAGCGCAAGTAATCCTTTAAGTTTTATTGTCTCTTATACACATCTACTTCAATAAGATACAATTACAACCACAAAATTAAAAAGTTTGGATTAATTGTACTATTATTAAACACTAATTATAAATCTTTTTCTCAATTAATGCAGTTTTCAACTTTGAAAATGGAACTCAAGATGTAGCAAAGGTGACCAAGTCAGCCTATCAGAGCTGTGATACCAATAACCCCATCAGTCTAATAACCACCAGGCCCAGCCAGGATCACATTAACTTCAGTTGGCGAACATTTCTTCACGTCCACATATTCTCGGCATTGCGACTTGGGACAAAAGTTAGCCATCAGTGTCACCACTTATAGCTCCGCACCCTACCCCAGCATAGCCCAATCTCCATCAGATGCCGTAGTTTCTCCGGTTGGAGGACCCAATGGGGCGCCGGCTCCCTTCAACTCAGCCTCCCATTATGCTGCCTTTGGCTTCTTCGCGTCCTTGGCTATTGCTTTGACGTCTTTTTTAGTTCTTTGATTTGATTGTGTTCGACTGTTTGATGGATGCATTTTTTTTTTTCTTCCAATTTGATTTTGATATGTATTTAACATTTGTATTCATGGGTTCATAAGATATTATACATTATTGTTTTCATTTATAATAAATATGATCCTCCCCTGGAGTTATCTACCATTTGATTTGCATAAATATATATGAATTCTGCATCCTCAAACCCACAACCCCCTCCAAAGATTAATGTCAACGTGGTATTTACTCTCACTGATAGAATAATAAAACTACTAATGTATCATTGTGTATATATGTATAAAAGAATGAATGAAATTTGATCAAATATTTATAATTAGAAGTTGACAATTGAATAGTACAATTTTGTTACGAGAATTATGTTTGATAATTAATCTTGAATTTTTGATTTTATAAATTATTTTTGTAAATATTAATAGAATTGAAACAATTTAAATTGATGAATTGAACACTGTTGCATCAAAGTATTGACTTAATGAATTAAGGCCTTGTTTTCAACTGGTTATGAAATGTATAAATTGTTTTTTAAAAATTGGAAAAAAAAAGTTTAAAAAAAGTAGGTGCAAAGTTATTTTTAAAAACAGATTTTAGCTTATTTAAGTATGAAAAATAAAAATATATCTCAATTTTTATCCACAAATTCTATTAAAAAGGTAATTTTTCAATTTTTTTTAAAAAAATTAAAAAATTACTGAGAACAAGCCTTCAGTGCCACACCCAAACACGGGGACTGCACTAATAAATTTATATACTTTCTTGAAATTCCTCGCAATTTAAAGGCAATATAATGCCATACTTTGAAATTTATGAAATTTCTTTCGTGAAATATAAGTACATTATACACTTCAACTTTCTATTCATACACTTCTCTTTGTTCTTATTTTTTTTAATTAGATGCCACTACTTAAATACCCGTAAATTTTGAGAACTCAAATTTACACAAAAAATAAGGTAAAATTTTAGCCTTTTCACCAAAAAAAAAAAAAAATAGTATGGCGTGTATAAATCATTATCTTAATTAAACATTGTATAGAAATTTTGACTTTTTATTGGATTTATTTCTATTTTGGGCGCTTTTACCTCGCACATAATAAGGTTCCACAGACAAATTAAATATTTGGGCTTCCGCCCATGATCTCTTGCCCTTGCCTCACATTATTGGCCATCAGCCCAACTGGGCAAACTGCCCTTTTTCATTTTTATTCACCTTCATAGCTACTTGCCAACCAATATCCAAAGGTATACAAGGGGATGTATTACATAAACTAGTTGTACGGTATATGACCACTATTTTTTATAATATAAAATATCAATAAAATTGTATATTTGTTAATAGAATTATCAGATGGGAACATTGAGGAATATTATTAACATTGAATTTAGATAAATCGCCTCATCCATTCTAAGATAACAGAGTTTGCTAGTAAAATTTAAGTAATTAAACAAAAAATGATAGAAATAAGCAAACATGATGGATTTTGATGATGTGGATTAGTGACACATAGCATATTACCTAAATTGTTCTAAAAGTACCTACGTGGCAGCCTCATTAAGGACAATTATACAATTCAGTTTCAACTAGACTAGCATAGAGATAGCCTTATGCCTCATTATGTAATTCTATAAATAAGGGGCTTGGGTGCTACTAAAAAAGGGATCGAGACTCAGGTAATCAAATACACTTCTGACACTCAACTCTTCCACTTTCTCTCTCATCCTAGAATCTAATTCCAACTTCATCATTGATTGGCGCCGTCTGTGGGAAACGACAGATTTCCATCACTTTCAATCAATTCTCAATTTTCTGAATTGTTTGTGTCTGCTTGAAGGAGGATGAAGAACCGTGGAACACGCCGAACTGTCAGCAAAGACGCCGAGACGAGCAATCAGCACCTCGTGGTGCATACTGACGAACTAGAAAACGTTGGTACACCAACTGAGGCTCAACAAAAGCAAAACGATGTCCTGAAGTACATTGCTGACCATTTCGAGTCTTTCCGAGCATTCGTGGAACAGCGTGAGAGCAAAACTCTGTCTGAGCGCTCGAACCCACTCCACAAGCCGAACAGAAGCGTGACCCCAGCCGACGACCTGGCAAAGAGCCGGTTGATGCCATGAGCCCAATCGATCTACGTCATAAACTAACAAAGTCAAGCTCGAATGAGCAATCAGATGAGTCACACTCATCAACAAGCAAAAAATTACCGATGCGCGAGAGACTCAATGCGCATTCTTCAAAAAAATCAGGATCGAGCTCAGGACCCTCTTCGGTTGTTTTAAAATAGCTCGAAGAGCAGAGCCTCAAAAATAAGATCCAAGAGATTTTGAGAAAAAATAATTTACTTCTGAATGCTCCTGCTACGGCAGAGATTGATAGAGATCCATTCACGATCTCTGTCAAGCTTGAACCTCTTCCAACGCAATTCAAGTTGCCGGACCTCGATCGCTACAAGGGAGAGTCTGATCTGTCAGATCACTTGCAACACGTGGTGGCAATCACCAGCCTGTATGGCTACAGTGACGCGACCCGATGCAAGTTGTTCGCAGCAACTCTTCAAGGTCCAGCACGAAAATGGTTCCAGGAGTTGCCGACGAACTCAATCGCCACTGCTCCACAACTTGGTGAAGTCTTCATCCTGGGTCACTTCAAGAGTAAATCAATATTGCAAAAAAATACCTCGCACCTCATGAACATCCGGCAAAGGTCTGAGGAATCACTTAGTAAATTTTTGGACAGCTTCAATGATGAGGTGGTCCAAATAAAAAACGTTGATGAAAGTAGAATTCTGGTGGCTGCTTTCTGCAGTGATATCAAACCAGGCAACTTCAACGCCGAGCTGGCTAAAAGGAAGCCGAGCTCCTATTCTGAACTTCTCGAAAGAGCATCGGAGTTCATAAGGGATGAGGAGTCGAACAGGACAAAAAGAGAACTTTACGATACACAAAGAGAAAAAGTCCTCAAGACTCCGAACCCTTCATCATCAAAAAAGCCGAGAATTGCTGATAGGTTGAGCTATTCCAGGGCCACACCTTTGGCGAACCGGGTGGTCTTTCCGGGCAATAATATCGGGAATCGACCCCCACGAACAAGGAGCCATCCTGATACCGACTTTACACCTCTCAATGCAACAAGGAGGGAGATTTTATTCCAAGTACAACATTTGGGCCTCTTGGAGCCACCTCTCGAATGGTGTCAGCCCCGGACAAAAGAGACCGGGCAAAGTACTGCACTTTTCATGGTCAACATGGCCATGATACCGAAGCATGCAACCACCTAAAGGTTGAAATTGAGAAGGCCATCACAAGAAGGACATTTACAGCAGTTCATTTGCCGAACATCAGTGGAGTTCCAAAGGAACACTTCCAATCAGTGAAATCTAGCGCAACCTCGCCCGCCACCTCGTCAACAGAACTGAGGCAGCCAAAATAGGAACAATCTCCCGGCAAATCAAGACGAGCAGATCCATGTGGCTGGGGTGATAAATATAATTATCGGAGGACCGGTTACCGGAGATTCAAACAATGCCCAAAAAAAGTATGCCCGAAACATTCCTGCGGGCGAGGATCGGGAAAAGCGACTTAAACATTTATTACCCTCGGATACACCTCCGAGGATCCCGTTCCCAGCCGAATGCCACACAATGATCCCATGGTAATTCACGTAAATATGGCTGGATACGAATGCACCGTGTGTTCGTCGACACTGGAAGTTTGGCGGACATAATCTTTTGGGAAGCTTGGGTTAAAATACATATGGACAATTCTTTGATAAAACCTTTCAAGACCCCATTGGTTGGCTTTATCGGAGACTCATTGGGTAGTGCCCGAGGGGCAGATAATGCTCCCATTGTATCTTGGAGCTCTCCCGAAACACAGAATTGAGATGACCAACTTCGTCGTCGTCAAAAGGGACAGCTCTTACAATATGATCCTGGACCGACCCACGTAATACACCTACAGGATCCTTCCCTCTGTGTTCCATATTGGGATAAAGTTCATGTTGAGGGAACAGTCATTGGCAGCCAACAGGAGGCCCGAGCCTGTTACATGATGTCCTTGCGATCCCAATCGCAAGCGATGTCCATTGCTGACAAGGCTTACTTGGAAACTTTCGATGCCTCATCCACCTGGGATGGTTTTGAAGAACCTTTGACAAGTCAGAGGGAGAGGAAGAGAAGGTGTAGCCCCGGCTCGTGGCTACTGAGATCCCCGAACCTCCATAGCCCAAGGAAAAGGGCAAAGCAAAAATCGAGCCCCAGGACGAGGTTCAAATAGAGGAGGTGTCACCAGATCCGAGCCTCCCTGATCAAAAAATCAAGATCTGTGCTACCCTCCCAGCAGAGTTTAAAGGCCTTCTCTTCAGTCTGTTAGCCGAATACAAGGACATATTCGCCTGGACCGTTGAAGACATGCCATGCGTCCCTCGGGAAATTATTGAGCATAAACTCGGAGTGGACCCGGCATGTAAACCAGTGAAGCAAAGGAAGCGCCTCTTCGGTCCGGAGCGCAGCTTGATAATCGAGGTCGAGGTGGATAAGCTCTTAATGGCCAGATTAATTAGAGAAGTATTATATCTCACCTGACTTTGTAATCCAGTCCTTGTAACAAAACTAGATTCTTCTTGGCGAGTGTGCCAAAATTTTACTGATCTTAATAAAGCATGTCCAAAAGACAGTTATCCGTACCCCCGGATCGATACAGTAGTAGATTCATTTGTTAAATTTTACATTCTACATTTTTTAGATGCATTCAACGGCTACCATCAAATATATGTGGCCAGAGAAGATGAAGAGAAAACCTCTTTCATCACTAACCGAGGCACGTACTGCTACAGTACCATGTCTTGCTTCGGACTCAAAAATGCTGGAGCCACTTATCAACGTCTAGTCAATAAAACTTTCAAGTCCCAGATAGGACGAAATATGGAGGTATATATTGACGACATGGTGGTTAAGAGCCGAACCTATGAGTAGACCTTAGAAGATCTGAGGGAAACATTCGAGACATTAAGATCCATCCAAATGAGGCTGAATCCCAAAAAATGTACATTTGGGGTTCCCTCGGGAAAATTTTTGGGATTCATTGTCTCTCACCGGGGAATCGAGGCAAACCCTGAAAAGGTGCAAGCCATAATTAATATGAAAACTCCCACCTCGGTGAAGGAGGTTCAGAGACTCACCGATAGAATGGCATCCAAATCAGCAGAAAGGGGCCTGCCATTCTTCCGGGTCATAAAAAGGACTGAGGACTTTCAATGAACCGAATAGGCTTCTAAAGTCTTTGAAGAGTTTAAAGAATACTTGGGCACCTTACCGAAGCTCGCATCTCCACAAAAAGGTGAATCACTATACCTGTTATGAAGCTCGATTGCCGAACCGGCGGTTAGCTCGATTCTTTTAAGGCAGGATGAGCAATGCAACCAATGTCCTGTATATTTTGTAAGAAAAGTGCTTCACATCCAGAAAGAAACTATACCCCTATTGAAAAGGCAGCCTTCTCGTTGGTGTTGTCGGCTCGAAACTAAGGCCCTATTTTTATGGTCACAAGATAATAATTTTGACCAACCTTCATTTGAAAAATATTTTGAGCAAACCAGATGCTTCAAGCCGAATACTAAAGTGGTCTGTAGAGCTGTTTGAGTTTGACATAGAATTTAGGCCTCGGACCGCAATCAAAGCTCAGGCTTTGGCAGTTTTTATTGCAGAAAACTGTGGCATCGAGAAGATTGACCTCATCACGGTAACTGATCCAGCAAGGGAACAAGAAATAAGAGAAGATCTTCCATGGGAGCTTCATGTTGACGGAGTTTCGTGTGAGTCTGGAGCCGAGGCAGGGATAATAATCCAATCTCCAGAAGGGGACTATCTCACTTATGACGCCATCAGATTCGGATTCAAGGCAACCAACAATGAAGATGAGTATGAGGCCCTCATCTGTGGGATAGAAATGGCCCACCAGATGGGTGCCCGAACCTTAAAGATACATTCAGATTCTCAGCTAGTTGTAAATCAAAGCCTGAGAAATTACGAGGCCCGGGGAGTGATTTTGAAAAGATACCTAACCGAGGTCAAAAGTTTGATTGGAAAATTCAAAAAAGTGGACATCATTAAGATTGCCCGAACCAGAAACACGCACGCCGATGCTCTGTCAAAACTAGCCTTGGCAATATACTCACATTTAACAAAAGAGATTTTGGTAGAACTGCGAGAACGCATGTCTGTTGACTTCTCTGAAAGAGTCTCATGTGCTCAAACGGATCTCGGTTGGATGGGACCCATAATAAATTACTTGAATAACGAGATGCTTCCCGAAGATACTGCTGAGGCTAGAAAGATCAAATACAGAGCTGCCAAGTATACCCTTATTGACGAAATCTTGTATAAAAAGGCATAGCATACTTGTGCCTGTAGACACCTATTTTTGTCCCTTAAGTTGTCCCCTATTTTCCTTTTAATTTATCTCTCAATTTTCTTTTAATTTTTGCTTTTCAATGTTTTTTTAACCTGCACTTTGATTTTCTGTTTAGCCTATACACCTTTAATTCCTTCGGAAGATTCATGTTGTGATGTTTAATTATTCTCATGCATAAAATGCATTGAAATACTAGATGTGTATAATATTATTGAATTTTTAGATCTTAAAATACAAAAATTAATAAACCAATTAATTAGTTAATTAAATTAATTTAATTAATAATTAATTAAAATTTTATAAAAAAAAGTTCAGCGCGTGAACGATCACAGCGTCTTGTTCACGCGCCGAATTGTTTTGGCCACGTTTTCTCTGCGTTTTCACCCATTTTTCACCAAAAATTTAAGATGGCCATACTCCCCACATGACAAGAGATGGAATTTACTCTTTCTTGCACTCAATCCAATTCAAATTACAAGCACAATATATCCTCGGTTAGTGATGAAAAAATTTTCTGCAGAAAAATTTTCTTAAGAAAACGATATGCCAAAATAGCCAGCTTTGAGCCAAAATTCCATACGATCAGAGAGAATTAGACTAAACTCAAAGAACAAAAGTTGTAGAGGGTCCCTGGAACTACAATTTATATTTTGAAACCCAAAGCAAAATCTTCCATTTAGAGGGTCAAAAATGTGGTAGAAAAATCTGTTGGTCCAGAGGATTTTCCAGAAAAATTTCTAAGTCTGGAAAATTTTCCAGACAACCAACTTTGAGCCAAGATTTCAAGCGATGGAAGAGGAATTAGACTAAACTCAAAGAACAAAAGTTGTAGAAGGTACATGGAACTACAACTTATCTTTTGAAATAAAAAGAAATATCGTCTTTTACACATCAAAATGTGGTAGAAAAAGGATGTTGGTCCAGAGAATTTTCCAGAAAAATTTCCAAGTCTGGAAAATTTTCCAGACAACCAACTTTGAGCCAAGATTTGTACAGGCGATGCAAGAGGAACTGGATTAAACTCAAAGAATAAAAGTTGTATACCGTTCCTGAAGCTACAACTTTTCTTTTCAAACCCGAAGCAAAATCATTCACATTCTGGGTCAAAATCGTGGTGGAAAAAGGCTGGTAGCCCATAAAAATCTGCACAAAAAAAAGAAAGGTTAGAAAATTTTTCCATTTTACTCCCCCATATTTCAGTTTTCTTTTATTGAAAGTCCTCAGAATATTTTCTTAAATTACATTTGTCTCTTATGATAGGGCCCACTTGGTGCCACGTCATCGATGACGTGGCACCCCAGATTGCGCCACGTCATCCGTGACGTGGCGCCACCAGATTGCGCCACGTCATCGGTGACGTGGAACCAGCATATTGCGCCACGTCTTCGATGACGTGGCACCACCAGATTGCGCCACGTCATCGATGACGTGGCATTTAAAAAAAATCTAAAATTTCAGAAAAAATTTTATTTGCTTTTTGGCCCTCCAGATTTCATACTTCTCGCATTTTTAGCCCTCAAGTAATTTTTTTTATTTACATTTAGGCCCTTAAGGAATTTTCTTTAATATTACTGTTTATTTTTTATTTTTTGCCACGTCATCGAAGACGTGGCGCATTACATGTTTGGTGTCCATAACCACCGATTGACGTGGCGCAATCTGGTGGCGCCACGTTAATATGTTTTAATTATCCTTGGATTGTCTTATTACTGTTTTGCCCTTATGAGTGTTTAATTGTAAATATACTTTGATCTTTGCACACATTATTAATTGATTTTGTGATGATTGGTGCTTTATTTTAATGTTTATTGGTCTCATTATAATATTTATGCCTTATCTTATTTGTTAAATTAGGTGAATTTACTCTTTTGCCCTCAAATTTTGGATTAGTTGAACAACTAGAAGTTAAATATTTGAATAAAATTCAATTTAGCCTAGGACTTAATAATTGTATCAATAATATAAAATTGGGCTAGAAATAAACTCCGGCGTGCATGATAAATGACTTGGGATTGATTTCATTTCCCAAACCTTCCCATTTTACAACAGGATTCCCGAACTCATTTTCTTGAGTTACGTGGACCAGGAGTCAATCTAACTAGGGTTTATTTTTTTTTTTAATTTTTGATGTATTTTTTGTGTCCCGGCGCACCAACACACCGGGTGGCCACTCCAGTCTTGTTTTCACCTAGTTTAGATTATTTTTATACAATTCATAGTCGCATCTAGGCCCTGTTATGTAATAGTAAATAGGTGATTCATTTTATTTGTAATAGTAAGTAGGTAATTTATGTTTGTAAATTGTAAGTAGGATTTTTGCATTCAATCACCTATTTCACGAGCACCACACGTTGGCGACGGTGTCGGTCCCACCGGTGCACTGCAGGTCGGGAGGCGCGCGTAAAAGGGGGCGCAATCAAATGGCGACTCCACTGGGGACTTTGAGAATCCTGGCGCACGATTTTAACGCGTTTCTCTCAATTTTACCCCGTTCATTATAAATCGGCTAATTTTTACCCATTTTTGTGTGCTATGTTACTGGCTCTATACCTCATTTTGCGTGCCATATGCTATATGTTACTTTATCTGTTCTTTTCAAGCAGGTTTGTCACTTATACACATCGTATTTGTACATGCTCCCCTGCATGGAGACTATCTGAAGTTTAAAAGCCGTCAAATCGAGCAACATGCTCGATTTAGGTCTCGTTTTACGTGCCATATCCTGTCTACTTATGGTGTGATTTGTTCTTGCTTTATTGTACATGTTTTAATATACCTTGCTATTATACCTATTTGTGGTTAATTTGGGGGAAATTTTTGGGGAAAAGGGTGCATCAAACAGATCTAGTAACGCACCATCAATAAAAGTAGTTAGATGGTTCCAAGTGGACACAGACACTAGACACGAGGCGGTAAGACCCACCCATTTATCTGGCTTGTAATAGTAAATAGTCTTACAATTTTTGCTATGTAATAGTAATTAGTTTTTTTGATTCGTATGATTTATATTGGCCCTGTAATTTGTATTTACTTCCCGCAAGAAAGAGTAAATTTCAATTTTTGCATTGCATAAGCCTTAGGTAGGGTCAAAGGCATATGGTTGTCAAGCCCTAATAGGAGACCCTTCCCTACAACATGTTTCAAAGTTTTATTATCCCTTGTGTGCATGTAGGCTAACCCCACCGATGTAGGGCCACCGTAGGCTAGTTATTGCATATCACTAGCCGTAGAAGGGATACCTTATCGGATACCCTGTGTATAGAATTGCATACCTATCCTTGGTACATAACCTACAAAGGGATTTGCAAGCTTGCGTGTTCATTTTATAAAGGCTCTGAAGGGGTACAAGCCTCAGGTAAGGCTAACATGTATTTCATGCAGATGAGTTCCGCTTGAGTAATGGGATAAGGTGACCTCTGACTCTAGTGTCCTATCTGTGTGTATATGGGAACGAAGATAGCTCTAGATAAGCACAGGCAAGATTACAAAAGACTTCAAGATCAGTAATCCTGTATTCGAGAGTAGGAATACAACCGAAAGAGGGCATGCACAAGATGGCCAATGATTTGGGAATGTGTAATGCACAATGGGGCTGCTGAATCAGCACGTAGCAAGCTTCTGCGGTACAAGGAGCTTGCTATGAAGATACGAGACCATCTAAATGAGCTCGCCTAATAACAACTTATAAACATCCCCTTTAGAGTTTTTTTTGCTTTAAATTCAGGGGAAGGAACCACGTTTTATGCTATAAATTTATGTTTATGTTTGTTTATATATCTGAATTTTTCTTTTTATTATGTTTTAATATGTAGGTCCTAAGTGTCAAAATAGCTGCCCAACGCAGCCCTATTTATACCCGCTCGCGTGCACATAAGCTCCGATTTGAAGACAGTGTGAGCACCGTACCAGCAGAAAGATGTGGAAGGGACCAAATCCTGATTGGCATAAAGTTTGCCTGTACCATGAGCATTTCTCTATATCATACTGGCCATAGGCTGCTATGGCCAGTATGAACCAAGAAATGCAATGGTACAGGCAAACTTATGGGTATAAGACCCCGCCAATCAGGAGACATACCAGATCATGTTCCTAATCCCGGCATAGGGATGCCGCTACCATAGATCTTGGAGTCGATAGCTCCAACTTTATGCTGTCCTGGTTGATGCAAATTTCAAGAGACAGACCGTAGGCCTAGTAACACTCTCCGGAGAGGAAGGCTGAATTAATGCCACCACCACCCACTGACCGACTATCAATGATGCCCTATTGAAAAGATGGAGCGGTTCGATAGTTTCATGAAGCAACAGGGGACGGATAAATTTGGAGCTATCGACTACCAAGATCTATGTCTATTCCCGAGTATTCATTATTGCCGGCTTTGTAGCATCCCGTGTGCTTTGAGTATAGTTTAAAAGTAATCGGGTCTATTGGCAAATCCTTTTCAGAAATCGTCCAGCAAGCAGAGGCCGTTGAAAGGGGCTTGAAAAGTGGGAAAATTATTGACATGACGGCTTTTAAACTTCAGATAGAATCCATGCAGGGGAGCATGTCTGTGGCTAAGAAACCCCTGAGCAAGAAGCTTGACAAGAAGGAAGACGAAGTGACTTTTATTTTCAACCAACCCAACCGCCAACCACCACGCAATTTTCATCAATATCAAAGACCTAACCCACAACCCTTTTATGCACCACCTCCACTACCACCTCAATACTATCCTCAACCCGTATACCAAACACAAGTACAAGTGCCCGTGCCTAATCCACAGCTCCCATATTATAATCCAAGACCACAACCTCAAAGAGTCAAAGACCCAACCAGCCAAATAACTTCTCTCCACCAAACCCCAACCAAGCCAGACCACATGACAGACCATCCCGCAATTTCACCAACTTGGGACGGCCCATCGAGCAACTATATGAGCAGTTGAGATCGGCAGGGAGATTGAATCATATAGCTCCTCATTTCGATATCGAGGAGTTCGGATAGGTTTGACGCCAACGCCCCTGTGCCTATCATTCGGAGCCCGGGCATTCCATGACTAAAAATTTCCCCCAAATTAACCACAAATTCAGATACTGAGGAGGAGCTCTATGATACACATCTCCCTGCCGACCTCAAAGGGCTCCTGAAGTAAACACTAGATCTGCTGCCACGGCATGAGCCTCATGTTGGGATGGTTTGTATAGAAGCAGAGATCGAAGAGGAAGAAGGAGCAATCAAAGAAGTGACAATGACTCAGATCAAACCGTTTTATTTAGATTCGGAGCCATCTGTACTTTTATCACGTCGATGATCTGTCTGAGGTACACCCCAAGATCCCGTAGTGATAAGAGACTACCAACACAATTGCCAATTGAGAGCACACATGCAGTGCCGTGGAATTACCAACCCTCAGCTGTGATAGTCGGTGGAAAACCAGTTTCTGAGGAGGAAGTGTCTGCTGTCACGAGATCAGACCAAATCACAAATGACAACAGTTTTGAGGTCGGACAATCCAAAGCAAAGGTTCTTGTTGGCTGCCCCTAAGGCGTAACAGACAAAGATGTGGAGGACTTTCTAAGATTGATCAGAAAAAGTGAATATCTAGATGTGTATAAGTGACATTCCCACTGACAAACTTGCTGGGTTAGTGGGCAGTGTGCTGGCATCAAACCAAATTTGTTTTTTTGATGATGACTTATCTTCCAAGGGAGCGACCACAACACGGCTCTATTCATCTCGGTTAGATGTGAGGGGCAGCATTTGCCTAGGGTCATGGTTGATATCTGGATGTGCTTTAAGAGATTTGTCCTTTCAAACATTGCGATAAGCTTAAGCTCGTGTTGTGGTCATAGATCTTCAGAAGTTATAGCTCCTGGTTTTATACTGTCCTCAGATGCTGTATAAGAGACAGCTTTAAGCCTTGGCAGTCGGTCCATCTGCTCATCAGATCACTTGCCAGGTTCTTCCAATTGTTGGGGTATATAATTTGCTGTTGGAACGTCCCTGTCCCTTATAGGATCCATTCTGCTAGGGCTATTCCGTCATCTTTGCATCAAAGGGTTAAATTCATTTACGAGCTTAAGCTGATTACTGTGTTTGCCGAAGACGACCACGCCATGACGGTCAAGGAGGAAGTTGGAGAAAGCAGCGACACTCCGGTGCCTTTCCTAGCTTATGATACAGGATTCTGTCAGCCGAGGGCCTGGAGAGCAGTCATCAACGAAACAAATTGTCTGGGATAAGGCGAGTGGTAATGATTGCAAAGGAAATGCTGCGTGGAGGATATCGCATCGGCCAAGGTTTGGGGATGAATTTGCAAGGCATAACACACCCTATTGATCTACCAACGCAGATGAATACATTTGGGCTCGGTTTTGCCCGAATGCCGAGCGATTGAGAACCGCTCCATCTTTTTCAAGAGAGCTGAACAGGAAGGTCGAGCATTGCCTATTGTGATTCCACCTCTTAAGATTATTTTTTCACGTTCTGTCGCCATTATGGCTCCTGATGCAGATGAGGCTGAAAAGGAGGACTTTATCTAAGGGATAGCCGAACTATTTGTGGGGGTCTCTTATTCAATCTAGCAGGCGGAGGAGGATGACACTGAGCTGCCATTTGCTGAGATCAACCAACTGCACAATTGGACATCTGATGATCTCCCTAGTCATAGGGAGTTTCAGTAAATTTGAAAGGATATTGTTTTTAGTTTTGCTTCTTTTAATTTCATCTTTGTATATATGTTTCGTACTTCTTAAGTTGTTTTGCTTATGCCATCTAGTCAAGAAGTAATGCATTCATAGCATTGTATTCATGATACATCTCATTCATCTGTTTTGGAAATGAATCTTGAAAACAATTTGATTACCTACTTCTTGAAGTGCAATCATGATATTGCCTTCCTCATTCATCTTATTCATCTATTTTGGAGGTGAATTAAGACAATTGATTTTTATAGGATGGCCAATGAATGTCAAGTTTATGTTCTCTAGGATCACTTGTACAAATCTTCGATTAAAGAGAACTGGATGTGTAATATGTTTTCAGCTCATTTTGTTTTCTTTCATTTCATACTTTATTTTCTCCCAGATGGCCCAAAATCAATGCTTTTGATCTTTTGGATACTACCGTTTATGAGGCCGATGAGTGTAATTTCGATATCACACCCGACCCTGATTCTACACAGTCTGAGCGTGATGAGGACGAGTGTGATATTGAAAATGAATTCGGGCGACACGAGGAAAAAACCAAAGCCTAACTTGGAAGAAACAGAAACGGTAAACATTGGGACAGACACGGACGTAAGAGAGGTTAAAATCTTATACACTTCTAGATGGGCATAAGAGACCATGATTGATGTCATTACCTTCAAGATTCTTGGCATGCTTTGCTGGTCTTATGATGATATGCCTGGTATTTCAACAGATGTTGTGGTTCACAAACTCCCCACCGATCCTAAATGCCCACCTGTAAAGCAGAAGCCAAGGAAGTTTAAGCCTGAAATGAGCTTAAAGATCAAAGAACATCATTTGTCGCTTTGAGATCCCGGATACATTGGCATGTTTGAAAGTTACCGACAATGCCAAGAATCTGAACAATGACATGGTACATGGCCTTTGTGCCCAATTCAAGATTAAGCATCGAAATTCCACCATCTACAGGCCAAAAATGAATGGGGCAGTCGAAGCAGCCAACAAGAATCTTAAGAGAATTATTCGAAAGATGGTTGACAGTCAGCGTGATTGGCATGAAAAGCTGCCATATGCACTGTTGGGTTATCGAACTTCCATCAGGACATCTACTGGGGCAACGCCTTACTCCCTCATGTACGGAATGGAAGCTGTTTTGCCAGCGGAAGTAGAGATCCCTTCTCTACGCATTCTTATGGAGGCTGAGTTAGAGGATGCAGAATGGGTAAGGCTCAGACATGAATAACTTGCACTCATTGATGAAAGACGGCTAACAGCTGTGTGTCATGGCCAATGTTATCAACGGAGGATGGCCCGAGCTTACAACAAGAAAGTCAAGCCCAGACATTTTCAGGCTGGCGATCTAGTTTTGAAACGTATATTGCCAATACGTTATCAAGGACGAAGCAAAGGGCAAGTTTGCTCCTAACTGGCAGGGTCCATTCATTGTACACAAAGTATTATCAGGAGGAGCTCTTATCCTTACGGAGATGGATGGACAGGTTTTCCCTCAACCGATAAATGCGGACATGGTCAAAAAGTTTTCATCGATTTGGCGATGTATACCTTTAAGTCATTGCGAACGTAGGATAGAATTCTACTGTTGTTTTCTTTCCCTTTTACCCACATCCGGACTAAACCCTTTCATATCTCTTCTCTTTATTTGCCTATCTTTCGTTTCAATTGTGCTTTGTCCCTATCATTTTAAAAACAAATTGGGCCGAGCTCATTTACGATGTTGGGGCAAAATTGTTGTTTTGGGTGGCAAAAAAACAAAAAACAAAAAAAAACAAAAAAACAAAATGGATCCAGGGACGTTCCAACCTGTCTCTTATACACATCTAGATGTGTATAAGAGACAGGGTTTACTGATGGGCACTAGATTGGTTGGAATTTTAACATCAACTGCCGAGATCTATAGGTTGCTTATTGGACATCTAGATGTGTCGATAGACATCTAGATGTCTATAAGAGACTCCCATAAATTGCTCCTTTGTTTTACTTGGTGCCCTAAAAGAAAACCCAAAGTGCAGGTTTGTTTGTTTTAAAAAAAAAAAAAAAAATCCAAGTTATTAAAGGGACCTTGGTTATAATGGTCACAAGTGCTGTCTCTTATACACATCTAGATGTGCCGAAATTCGTTTATCGGCCAATGGAGACATGCATTGGCCATCCTATAAAACCTGAAAAGGCGCTGAGGAAGGGGCAAACCGAGCAAACGGTCAAAGTCTGGTTGATGACTTCTTTGAGTCCACGTCTGGGAAAGTGTTCAATCGAAATTTGTTGACTGAAGTTAGACTTATTGGTTGCCTCTATGTCGTTCTCTCAACACAGTCATTGGCCTTTAAGAGGCACGTATCCAATGGATCCAAAGCATTGCCTCTCAATCTTAGTCCAAAAATCTTGAATGAGAAGTATAAAGCGGTCTGTACTTTCATCAGTCAACAAATTTCGATTGAACACTTTCCCAGACTGTCTCTTATGTACTTCTATCGAACTCAGCACATGGCAGATCAGTGTCTGTCTAGTTATTCTTCAATAGATGATGTATAAGTTGTCAAATATGTGAAAATCATCATGCTTAATCGAACTTCAGACAAACAAAGAATGCCTGGTGGGATACGTAGGCAGCTCTTACCGAGCTCGGTCACCTTGCTTATAGTAATGTTCACTAAGATTGACATTTTGTATGTTATGACACTGACCAATTCGAGTTTTCTTTGCTCAATATCGCATTGTTTTGAGTACTTGTAGGTACACGAAATAAAGTGGACGCTAAAATCAACGACACTGGGGCAAATTTTTATTGATTAGATATCCTTCATAAACAACAAGGGACGTACTAATCCTGAGAATTGTCTTGATACCCAGCGGTCTTTGTTTCCACATTTTAAAAAGAGTGATTCACGCCAACCCCTAATGAAGCAATCAACCTCACAGGTAATCGCCACTATCAAAAGGGTTGTAGCTTGGGTAGATGTCTAGAACTTTTATACACATGTCTAGATACGTTTCTAGCTTCGTGTTCTAGTTTACAATCCAGTCATGTTAGGGTTAATTACTAGTTGCCTTTTACACTTTATTTCATGGGTAAGCCCAATGGCATAGCTCCGTGTGCGTGTCATTCTTATTGCATTTTCACCCGATAAACGAATTTTGGAATCTCATTTCTATTTTTTATCAACCTGATAAACGAATTTCAGGTTTATATTTTCCTCCCGATAAACAAATTTTGGGTTCTCATTTTCATTTTCATCAACCTGATAAACGAATTTCAGGTTTGCATTTCCATCCCCGATAAACGAATTTCGGGTTCTCATTTTCATTTTTCCCCCGATAAACGAATTTCGGGTTCTCATTTTCTTTTCATCAACCTGATAAACGAATTTCAGGTTTGCATTTTCCTCCCGATAAACGAATTTCGGGTTCTCATTTTCATTTTCATCACCTGATAAACGAATTTCAGGTTTGCATTTTCTCAGAAATGAATTTGGGTTCTCATTTTCATTTCATCAACTCGATAAACGAATTTCAGGTTTGCATTTCATCCCCGATACTCGAATCTCTTATACACATCTAGATGTGTATAAGAGACAGATAGTAAATACGAATGAAAACCCAACTTTATGTCATCGGGGTAAAGACATATAAATCTAAAATAAATTTTCATCAACCTGTAATCGAATAGGTCTGTCTCTTAAAACACATCTAGATGTGTATAAGAGACAGTAGCTGTGAAAGTTGAAATTACCCGACAAACATCAATTTGGGTTTTTAAACTAACAAGGAATATGAATTAAAAGCTCGACTTTGTATTAAACACTTCTAGTTGTTCCCCGATGACATAAAGTTGAAACTGTCAAAAAAGCTCTGGTATACACACTCTTGCCTTGATATACAAAGTCGAGCTTTTAATTCATATTGCTTGTTGAGTTTCATTACCAGTGGCGTTTGCATGTTATGTCAAGTTAGTTTTCTTTGTCATTCACAGCTACGTTTCATTCGAAATCCCTGTACTCCCGATAAACACCAGATCGGGATTTCATTCTTGTTTTCAAGTTTCATTTATGTCTCTTATGGTTCATTTCACTGGGAGTCTTTTTATTCATTTCTTTCCCCCAAATTGAGAATCGAAGATCTAACCCTGATTTATGACATGTGGCAAATTTTGTTGCACGATTGGAATCATCCAGTCATGCGGTGTCTACAATCTTTGCCTAGAGTTTCTTCGATCCTCTTCGACACTCTGGCAAAGAGGGGCAAGCTGTAGACACCTATTTTTGTCCCTTAAGTTGTCCCCTATTTTCCTTTTAATTTATCTCTCAATTTTCTTTTAATTTTTGCTTTTCAATGTTTTTTTAACCTGCACTTTGATTTTCTTTTAATTTACCCTTTAATTCCTTCTTAATTTATGTTGTGATGTTTAATTATTCTTATGCATTTTATGTTTTTGAAATACTAAGAATAAGTTCTAATATTATTGAATTTTTAGATTTAAAAAAAAAAAATTAATTAATTAATTAATTATTAATTAAATTATTATTAACTAATTAATTGCACGTTTAAAATTTTATAAAAAAAAAAGTTCAGCGCGTGAACAGATCAGCGCATCTTGTTCACGCCGAATCGGCCAATTTGTTTGGCCATGCGTTTTCTCTGCGTTTTTCACCCATTTTTCACCAAAAATTTAAGATGGCCATACTCCCCACATGACAAGGAATGGTCTTTGACCATTTTTACACTCAATCCAATTCGTTAAAAGCACAAAAAATCAGTCTAAATGGGAGAGAAAAAATTTTCTGCAGAAAAATTTTCTTAAGCAAAAGAAATCTGCCAAAACAGCCAGTTTTGAGCCAAAATTCCATACGATCAGAGAGGAATTAGACTAAACTCAAAGAACAAAAGTTGTAGAGGGTCCCTGGAACTATAATTTATATTTTGAAACCCAAAGCAAAATATTCCATTTAGAGGGTAAAAAACGTGGTAGAAAAAGCTGTTGGTCCAGAGGATTTTCCAGAAAAATTTCTAAGTCTGGAAAATTTTCCAGACAACCAACTTTGAGCCAAGATTTCAAGCGATGGAAGACGAATTAGACTAAACTCAAAGAACAAAAGTTGTAGAAGGTACCTGGAACTACAACTTATCTTTTTAAATCCAAATAAATATCGTCCATTTGTAGGGTCTAAAACGTTTTAAAAAAAGGCTGTTGGTCCAGAGGATTTACCAGAAAAATTTTTAAGTCTGGAAAAGAGACAGACAACCAACTTTGAGCCAAGATTTCAAGCGATGGAAGAGGAACTGGATTAAACTCAAAGAGTAAAAGTTGTAGACCGTTCCTGAAACTACAACTTTTCTTTTCAAACCCGAAGCAAAATCGTTCACATTCTGG
Organism: Cinchona pubescens; assembly: GCA_025175665.1. Classification (NCBI taxonomy): domain Eukaryota; kingdom Viridiplantae; phylum Streptophyta; class Magnoliopsida; order Gentianales; family Rubiaceae; genus Cinchona; species Cinchona pubescens. The sequence goes on from JANKKI010000222.1 coordinate 111,303, forward strand.
GTCAAAATCGTGGTGGAAAAAGGCTGGTAGCCCATAAAAATCTGCACAAAAAAAAAAAAGAAAGGTTAGAAAATTTTTCCATTTTACTCCCCCATATTTCAGTTTTCTTTTAATTTAGCCCGAGAATATTTTCTTAAATTACATTTAGGCCCTTATGATAGGGCCCACTTGGTGCCACGTCATCGATGACGTGGCACCCCAGATTGCGCCACGTCATCCGTGACGTGGCGCCACCACATTGAATCCACGTCATCGGTGACGTGGAACCATACACATCGAAGCTGTGTCTTCGATGACGTGGCACCACCAGATGACGCCACGCAATCTGGTGGTGCCCTGTCTCTTATACACATCTCAGATGTGTATAAGAGACAGGGACTGCTTTCATACTTCGCATTTTTAGCCCTCAAGTAATTTTTTTATTTACATTTAGGCCCTTAAGGAATTTTCTTTAATATTCTTGTTTATTTTTATTTTTTTCTTCTTCAAATTTCTTCCAAATTACATGTTTTATGTCAATAACCACCAATTTTTGCTTTGATTTGTTTGGCATTTTAATATGTTTTAATTATCCTTGGATTGTGAAATTCTTGTTTTGCACTTATGAGTGTTTAATTGTAATCATCACTTTGATCAATTAATATTTTTTTTGTTACCCAAAGATGCAAAATGATAATTGGGACTGTTGTTTAATGAATCCGAATCTGATGGCGTAAGTGAGATAGTCACTACAGAGCTGGATGATTGCGATTTGAATTGGACCCCTAAATCTACCTGTAGATCAGAATTAATATTTACTATTTATTTTTGTTTCCTCATTAACATGTACATATTTTATTACTTTTAAACTATCTCAAAGCACACGTATGCTACAAAGCCGGCAATAATGAATACTAAAATTGAAAAGGAAAACGCGATAAAATCACGCAACCGGTCCAATACCGGGTAAAGTGGGTGCCGAGGGAATTCAAATCAATCCCAAACCTTCCCATTTTACAACAGGATTCCCGAAACTCATTTTCTTGAGTTACGTGGACCAGGAGTCAATCTAACTAGGGTTTATTTTCTTTTTTAATTTTTGATGTATTTTTTGTGTCCCGGCGCACCAACACACCGGGTGGCGACTCCAGTCTTGTTTTCCCTAGTTTAGATTATTTTTATACAATTCATAGTCTCATTGAAGGCCCCTTATACACAGTAAATAGGTGATTCATTTTATTTGTAATAGTAAGTAGGTAATTTATGTTTGTAAATTGTAAGTAGGATTTTTGCATTCAATCACCTATTTCACGAGCACCACACGTTGGCGACGGTGCCGATTCCACATATGCCGACCAGACCGCGGGTCGGGAGGTGCGCGGTAAAAGGGGGGGCGCGACAGTGCCCCCTGCTAAGATGCCTCGCACCATCTGAAGCTAACTATGTTCTGCGATAGGTGCATGAGGGCATATGCAGAAGCCACATCGGTCATCAGAGTTTAGCTCACAAAGTATTGCTGACTGGGTACTACTGGCCAACTTTACAGATTCTAACGCAAACACTTTGGTGCGGGGTTGTCATCAGTGTCAAATACATGCGCCAATACCCCGAAGACTTGGCTCGGATATGGTTCCTGTTCAAAGCCCATGGCCATTTGCTCAGTGGGGAATTGACATCTTAGGCCCACTTCCCAGATGAGTTGGCAAGCTTGAGTTCTTAATAGTTGCAGTTGATTACTTCACCAAGTGGCTTGAGGCCGAGCCCCTGGCTACAATATCGGGAAAAGCAATAGAAAAGTTCTTTTGGAAAAGTATTATTTGTCGGTTCGGCATCCCTGCTGTACTCGTTTCTGATAATGGGAAGCAATTTGAAGGAGAGCCTTTCAAGAGCTTCTGCGCCAACCTCGGAGTTAAACAACACTTTACCTCGATCGCCCACCCACAAGCAAATGGACAGACTGAAGTGTGCAACCGAACCCTACTGACAGGACTCAAGACCCGACTTGAAAGAGCCAATGATGCTTGGGTTGAGGAATTTCCTAGTGTTCTATGGGTCATACAGGACCACACCTCGAACGTCTAATGGAAATACTCCATTCAGTTTAACCTACGGGTCCGAGGCTGTTATCCCTGCGGAGATTGGGCTACCCTCGGCTCGGGTATCCTTATGTGATTTGGAATCCAATCATGAGGCCCTGCGAGCTAACCTAGATTTAACTTGAGGAGAAGAGATTACATGCATCCATCCGGGAAGCCAAATACAAGCAAGTCATGGCTAAGCACTACAACGCCAGAGTCAAGCATTGGTATTTGCGGCCCAGAGATTTGGTGCTTCGAAAAAATGAAGCAAGCCGTGTATAGGGGACTAAGAAGTTAGATTCAAATTGGGAATGACCCTATCGTGTAATAGAAGCTCACACCTCGGGCTATTACAAGTTGGTTGACATGAGAGGGAATCCTATTCCCAGAATGTGGAACATTATAAATTTGAAGAAATATAATGAAAGTCCCTTTTTAAATGTCAGATGTTCGAGCTGTTCCAACTCTAAAAGTTTCGGATCAAATTCATAACAAAAAAGAAAATGATTGAGGGCCGAGGATTAGCAATCCCCCCTCAAGGGCCGAGGCTTAGTAGCCCCCCAAGCAAAAACAAGCCACGCCAATCCTCAGAGGTTCGGACAAGGCAATGTCAGATGTTCGAGCTGCTCCAACTCTAAGAGTTTCGGATCCAGTTCAACAAAAAAGAAAATGATTGAGGGCCGAGGCTTAGCAGTCCCCCCTCAAGAGTCGAGGCTTAGTAGCCGCGCCAACCCTCAGAGGTTCGGACAAGGTAATGTCAGATGTTCGAACTGCTCTAACTCTAAGAGTTTCGGATCCAGTTCAACAGAAAAGAAAATGATTGAGGGCCGAGGCTTAGCAGTCCCCCCTCAAGAGCGAGGCTTAGTAGCCGCGCCAACCCTCAGAGGTTCGGACAAGGCAATGTCAGATGTTCGAGCTGCTCCAACTCTAAGAGTTTCGGATCCAGTTCAACAAAAAAGAAAATGATTAAGGACCGAGGCTTAGTAGCCCCCCAAGCAAAAACAAGCTTGCATCTGAGGGCGCGCCAATCCTCAGAGGTTCGGACAAGGCAATGTCAGATGTTCGAGCTGCTCCAACTCTAAGAGTTTCGGATCCAGTTCAACAAAAAAGAAAATGATTGAGGGCCGAGGTTTAGCAGTCCCCCCTCAAGGGCCAAGGCTTAGTAGCCCCCCCAACCAAAAATAAAGCCGCGCCAACCCTCAGAGGTTCAAACAAGGCAATGTCAGATATTCGAGTTGCTCCAACTCTAAAAGTTTCGGATCCAGTTCAACAAAAAAAATGATTGAGGGCCGAGGCTTAGCAGTCCCCCCTCAAGGGCCGAGGCTTAGTAGCCCCCCCAAGCAAAAACAAGCCGCGCCAATCCTCAGAGGTTACACAAGGCAATGTCAGATGTTCGAGCTGCTCCAATTCCAAGAGTTTCAGATCCAATTCAAGAAAAAAAAATGACTGAGGGCCGAGGCTTAACAGTCCCTTATCAAGGGCCGAGGTTTAGTAGCCCCCCAACCAAAAATAAAGCCGCGCCAACCCTCAGAGCGGTTCGGACAAGGCAATGTCAGATGTTCGAGCTGCTCCAACTCTAAAAGTTTTGGATCCAATTCAACAAAAAAAAATGATTGAGGGCCGAGGCTTAGCAGTCCCCTCTCAAGGGCTGAGGCTTAGTAGCCCCCCCAAGCAAAAACAAGCCGCGCCAATCCTCAGAGGTTACACAAGGCAATGTCAGATGTTCGAGCTGCTCCAATTCTAAGAGTTTCAGATCCAGTTCAACAAAAAAAAAATGATTGAGGGCCGAGGCTTAGCAGTCCCCCTCCAAGGGCCGAGGCTCAGTAGCCCCCCAACCAAAAATAAAGCCGCGCCAACCCTCAGAGGTTTGGACAAGACAATGTCAGATGTTCGAGCGGCTCCAACTCTACGAGTTTCGGATCCAGTTCAACTAAAAAGAAAATGATTGAGGGCCGAGGCTTAGCAGTCCCCCCTCAAGGGCCGAAACTTAGTAGTCCCCCCAAGCAAAAACAAAGCCGTGCCAACCCTCAGAGGTTCGGACAAGGCAACTCTTGGAATGTCAAATGTTCGGACTGCTCTAACTCTAAGAGTTTCGGTTCAAGCACAACGCAACTTTGAGTTGTTCCAGCCCTCAGAGGTTCGGACGCCGTTCAATATAAAAAGCAAATATTGAAAGTCGAGGCCAGACAATTTCCCCGTAAGGGTAGAAACTAAGCAGCCCCCTCCAAGCAAAATGAGATTGAAGAGGATCCTATCCTCAAAAAGGCTTGATTGCCTTGTTTAAACAAAGCATCATCTTTCGAAATTTAGAGAGTATGAATCAAATAAATGGTTAAGGCAAACATAAGGAACCAACCTTAATCATTTTGCCTCAGTTTGGAAGGATCTGAACAAAGCCTAAGTACAGAATGAAAGGAAGTTTTTGACAATCTTTTATGATTGAAGTGCATAAGTATGGGAAGTTTTGTTACCTGCTTATATCATAAAACTTCTATTTTTAGTGCAGGAAATGAAAAAATTGAAAAGCAAGTAAAAGGCCAGACGCAAAGAAAGCCGAGACTCTTACCAAGCTTGAGAACAAAAGTTACCAAAACTTAGCAATTTCATTAAAAAAAAAAAAAAGATCTAACTATTACAAAAGAAGTTCCTAACTATTTATAAAGGGAGTTCCTAATTGTTACAGCAAAATAACATCAGCCTGAGCACCGGAAGTGGACCTCCACCGCCGAGCCTGGAACTTCCGGTGCTGAGGGTTGGCAGCCTGACTAAATAATTACATCTCGGGGTTTGGACCCTAGATCATTATAGTTGCTCCGAGAATCGAAGTGAGGGATTTGAATTGAGCTTGTAGGCCATTGATGACCTCCTCGGTAACAGAAGCATCGTATGGCAGCCCCTCGTACAAATCAGGGTTCTTCACCAAGTGGTCACAGGCCAATGTGAACCCCATGGAGAAGACCTTCTTTGTAAACTCGTTCAGCATTTCATCTGCTTCAGCCGAGGCCACGAATTGATTCCTACCTTCGATCCGCAACTCTACCTCCCGAGAAGCGAACTTGGCCTCGGCCAGCTGAGCTTCTTATCCTTGAAGTTGAAGAACCCTTTGCTCCAGATCTGCGACCTTCTTGTCTCCATCGCCAACATCCACTTCAAGGGTCTTCTTCTCCAGCTCGGATTGCCAAAACTCGTCATATTTTTTGCCCGCCTCTATATTGTATTTCAGCTCGTTGGCCTTAACAGCCTCCTTAACTGACTGATCCATGCAGGACTTCGCATGGGCCAACTCTTGCTTCAGAGAGTTAAAGGCAGAGTTGAAGGAGGCCTCCCAATCTGCCAAGGCGGGTAAAATTGTGACGGCCTGCAAAAGAAAAAAGAGATTAGATGAAATTCGAGGTGCAAAGATGAAATTCGAGGTGCAAGAAATGGGAATTTCACAAAGGGTTAGATAGACTTACGTTCATCAGGCTGACGTGAAGTTCGTCCAGCCTCTGTTGAGGGGTGAGCCTTTTGACATAGGCCACATCCCGAGGCAAAGCCACTATTTTGGCCTACTCCCGAGCCACCCTCGGAAATTGGGCCCGGTCATTTACACACTCGATCTGTGGGGTGGGTTGGAAATCAGAGCTCCCCGAGGTAGAAGGTACTGGAAGAAGGTCAACAGACAGCCGACCCCAGGGCACATCCAGTGACCCTGCAAATTTTCTATCCTCCTCGGGAGTGTATTTTCTATCACCTGGAAAAGTTTTAAGTGTTAATTCACGACACTAAAGAAAGATTAAGGAGTGGGAACAAATGAGGTCCGGCGGTACTTACCATAAGAAGTGATAAGTTGTTTGGATAGGGGGACGTTCCCCGAGCCAGTCCCTGGGGTCCGAACCCTCGCTACTGAAACCATGGACCTCGGGGGCGATGACGAGGAAGAGAGGGTCATGGCTGAAGAATGACCCTCCTTGAGGCCAGCAGCCTCCCTAGTCCTCTTCCTCGTAACCCGAGTTGGCTCGGGTTCGGTGGGCCGAAGAGCCAAAGTTACCTCCCCGGTGGACCGACCGCCTCGGTTTGATTCAGGGATGCGGAGATTGAAGGTGCAGCCTCGGCACTCCCTGATGGTGTGTTAATGACAAGTGGCGGATGAGGATCCGCTTGCTGATGGAGAGAGCTGGTTTGAAGTGCCCGCACCGGTGGCAGGTGTTGTGGACACCAACCCCCTGAGGAATGCTCCGAGCTCTGCAAAAAATGAAAGGTCAGGAAAAAATAATTATAAAAATAAGAAGAGGAAACAAGTAAGAAATGGTGATGATGACCTTGTTGGGGGTCGTAGCTCTGGCGGATGTCGTGGGTAGGAAATAGTCTTGCTCAGGCCAGAATGTTGTTTGATAAGATGGAAGGTTGGTTGTTGAAGTTTATCCGGATGTTAGATTCGACGAGCTTCCGGGCGTGAAGGGAGTCCGGGAGAGAGGCATTTTTGGTTTTTAGGTTTTCTTTTATAATGTTCCAAGGACCCCGGGGCATTGGAGGGTCGAGGTACCGGACGAAGAAAAATGACTTTTTCCAGTCATGAATAGATGATGGATTACCCGAAGTGAGCAGTTTGCCCGCAGTTCAAGGAGAGATGTTAAAAAGTCCCTTTATAGGGGATAATTGCTTTCAGCATCATCCTAAATGTATCTAAGGAGATGGGGGATGTTGTGTAATTTACATAAGAAGGTGAAGCCAGCGATGAGCCGAATTGCGTTTAGGGTCAGCTAGGATATGCTGATATCCCAGTGGTTGGATAGGTTAACGAGGAAAGGCGCTATGGAGAGTCTCAGCCCTGCCTCGAGTTGTTCCTGGTAGACTGTTAGGTAACTAGGTGGTGGCAAGTGGCCTCGGTTCTCGGGGGTCGAGAGTTTGATGTGCACGTTCTTGGGAAAATGGTACCTATCCCTAAGGATTTTGATATCCTCGGGGTCAAGGGAGTTTGATACATTTTGTGTTTGGAGGTTAGGGTGGTCGTTTTGTGGAGGTTCGGAAAAGAGAGGATCAGGAGGAAAGTTTAATGGCAATGCTGCCAGAAGCGCTTCGTCGAAAGGATTTAACATCCTGTCAACGGCGTCTACAGGGGAAAGGGGAACCGGTGTGCTAATAAGAGAAGTGGGAGTGAACTACCGGCCATACTTTAATAAATCTTCTGTTTTGAGGGTGTCTGGGAGTTTCTAGAAAAAAGCTCCTAGTGGTGTCCGGTGGTGGCGTAGACGACGGTCAGAAATCGGCAACGGTGAAACGGCAGAGGGCGAAGAAAGAGAAACTATGTAAGTCTTTGGGGGATGAGAGTAAAAAAGAGAGAGGAAGTGTAAGTATCTGGGGAAAATAGAGTAAAAGTGAGTGAGGAAAAGGTGAGTAAGAAGAAGAAAAAAGATTTGGGGGTGAATGGGGGTATAAATACGTGAGTTTTCTTCCAGAATGTTCTGTGTTTCTGGGAGAAAAAATTGACGGTTTCGAAATGGAAAAAGGCGTTTAGGCGGGAAACGCGAGGCGTTATGGCGTGAAAAGCGAGGCGTTATGGCGTGATAAACGGGATATGGCGTGAAAATCGAGACGTGGTGCCGGCGTTACGTCGCATAAAACGAGGCATTTTGCAGCAAAATCGGGGCGAATAATACAGTGCAATAAATGCGAGTTCAGTGCATGGGGACATGAGTTCAATGAAAACGTCACCCTTGAGAGTTAATGGTGCAGTTACGACCCGCCGAGGAGCAAGGGTCGTTATGACCTCGGGTCAGCAAAGGATTATGGAAGTGCTCCGAAGGTTTCCACCTCGACTCGGTATAAAAGTCCTGGTTGTCATCGGTTGGGGACTTTGAACAGTCGTTGTCGGCTCGGCCCCTATCCGTGAGGCTCGGCACCCAGCCGAGGGGATTATTGATGATGTGGATTAGTGACACATAGCATATTACCTAGATTGTTCTAGAAGTGCCTACGTGGCAGTCTCATTAAGGGCAATTATGTAATTCAGCTTCAGCTGGACTAGCATAGAGATAGCCTTATGCCTACTTATGTAATTCTATAAATAAGGGGTTTGGGTGCTACTAAAAAAGGGATCGAGATTCAGATAATCAAATACACTTCTGACACTCAACTCTTCCACTTTCTCTCTCCTCCTAGAATCTAATTCCAACTTCATCAGATTTATAGCTGTGAATTACATAAATAAACGAGTCTACCTTTACATTCATCAATTTGTTTAAACATTAGCTTCATACACACTATACAGGTGGCAACTACATAATTTAGGTGTTTAAGAAATTCGTCCATCGGTTTGTCATAGTTAATTCAATTGTCTTATAAAATTCACCTTCTCCTCTAACTGCAAAACAATGTCAGTTTCTTCCACTTTGCATCGACCATGTTGTTCAATATTATGAGCTGGATATAATGCTCACATTTGTTACAATAAAGTATATGGATAAAAATATCCAAAACTATAACTACAATTAAATTTTCACAATAAAAAGTATACCTTATTCATTAAACTTACTGACTTTTCATTCTTGGTTGTGATTTATTGAGAATGTTATATTGAACTCGGGCAAAAAAATGTGTTATTCCCTAAGTAATTTAGTTTTCAAGTAAAGTTTGTTCAACGTAAGTAAGACCTGGATGTAACTAAGAATGAAAGCAATGTGGACATACTAAAGTTTCCAACTTCAAAGCTTTTGTTCATATACACTTTTATCCTGCCCTCAAATTTGATCATTCAAATCTCAGAGCTGTATTAAAATACGTGCAGCAAAAAAAAAAAAAGTGAGAGAACAAAATATTATAACTTGAGCAACATGTAGATTAAAGCTCTCTCTTTTACCTCATGTGTGACTACTACTTATAACCCTTATCTTTTTCAAGATCCATTACACTTATTCACGTTATATTTAATTTTGTTGTACGTGTTGAATATGACAATGCAAAATATATATATATTATATATATTTATATATATATCAATTGATCATGAGATTAAAAAATTGAATTCATTTCTATAATTTGGAGTTACTAAATCTACTATAAGATCTTTGCTCAACAATTATGTTGTTTCAATTTTATAATCCCAATATAATACGTCAATGAAATATCACTTGAAGCTGTGAAAATATGTAGGAAAAAAAAAAAAAACAAACAAGAGAAGGCCAATATTGTATGAACTAAGGAAAAGTCATAATATGGCATACTTGTACACACAACGGTGTATTAAAGAACTTGCAAAAATGAAACATAGTAACGCCAACAAAATTAGTGTAAACCAAAGATGAAACTGATTCAAAGAATGAACAAAAATTCCTAAACAACAAATTATTTCAAAAAAGAAAAAGAAAAAGAACGAACTCAAAACAATGTTAATAACTAAACACAACCTTTCTGCAAAAAATAAGTCTAGAAAGAACCCATCAAAGTTCGAAACTTTGACTTGGGATCGTAACGAAAATGATCATTTGTCTAAGAATTTTTTTTTTTTTTTTTTTTTTGTTCTCTGTCCAAAACAAAGAACCAAAGACAAAATTCCTCAAGTTAATCAACAATTCAACTTTAATTTACAATACAAAGAATCTTATATCAAAAACTAATTTTTTCTTGAAGATGAGAGTAGCCCCTGTAGGAAACCAACACAAAAAGTGAAAGGGTGAAATACTATTTAGATGTAAACACGGATCAAAGTTTGATGAAATCCCCTTAAAAACAAACAAAACAAAAAATATAGAATATTCATAAAAATAATGTTTTGTGTCTCTTTTTTTTTTTTTTTTTTTTGTACTTTATTGGAGAAAAATAATAGAAAGCCAACAAACGCCATGGAGAAACAAGGAAAATAAAGTGGTAAGAAGAATGGAATGAGAGATTTTGCATTTTAGATTTTCACTCCACTGAATGTCTCAAAACATTTGATCAGTGATATGGGAAGAATCGGATTTTTGAGGTTAAATTTAAGGTTAAATCCTGAAAATGCGAGATTCTTAAACCATGCCTTATCGGATAATGATTTGGGTATCAAAATAGGAAAATACCGTAAATCCGATTTTGAGCCCCATTTATAAATTTTGCTATCAAGATTAAATCTAGTAAAATTTTACTTACATCCGTTTATGTCACAAAATATATAACATTTAATTTACACCATAAAATTTACAAATAGAATCATACCTAAGTATTTCCCATCAAATTATACTTTAACCCCTACACGGTTAAGATCTCTTAGATACCGTTATTCAACGAGTTGGGTCAAAAGTAATTTTAACAGCATTTCCACACTAATTTGCAAAGAAATTTCAGACTTTCCATTTCCGTTGACTTGTTCATTTACCAAATAACCTATAAACAGCAATGGGCTCTACAGGAATAGAGGGGAATCATTGGAAATTTGCCCACATTTCTCTGAACTGTAGAAGCAATGTTAGTGTCTGGCATTATTAAAAAAACTCACCCATTCCACGTCAGCTTCACATCAGCTCCAAGTGCCACATGGCATTTTTTTTAAAGATGAACTATGTTCATAGGAAAATACTATCATAGACTCCACCTGTAGACCCTGTGGTCAAAATTAAATATTATAAAATTTTGCTTACATCAACTTATGTCATAAATTTCATAACATTTAATCTATATCACAAGTTCTACAAGTGGGGTCAAAGATCAGATCTACATGATATTTCACATGTTCTTATATAGTTGTTAGATATTAGAAGAAGGGGAAAATTAAAAACACGTCGTCCTCGAGGTGAAATATGATTTATTAGGATATAATTTCATAAACTTTTCTTGATATTTATACTAATATTACTTAGCACTTTTGAATTTTAAAAAACATCACTTACTTCCTTTCTTTTGTCAATGGGTACCTCTATGGTACTAAAAAATATCACACATTGATCAACCAAAGAGAGATTCAACAACTAAAAGAAATATTGATTCCTTGGGATCCTTCCTTTCTTCAAATAGAACGAGCAGAAATAGAATCAGACCGATTCTCGAAATACTTTTCTGGCTATTCCTCAATGTCTCGGCTATTCATAGAATAGAACGTGAGAAGCATATGACTATGGTTTTTCTCATCTAAGTGTATCTTGTCTTTACCACGAATTATTTTCCTTGGTAAGGGTAGTTTCAAAAACCACCTTTGAGGTTTTTGATAATTTTTATTTGACACTTTTTTAGTTTCTAATAATTTTTTTATCAACTTATTTAAAAAAATATATGTACATGCATTAATTTTGTTACTTCTATATGTTTATTAATAAAAATCTTAACCGCGTAAAACCACAGAATTAGTATTTTGTTTAGAGAATCACAAACTTATAAATTAAAAATATATATATATATATTCTATCGATAAATTTTTTGGTTATATAATGTGCTAGTGTGTGTCGATTAGAACAAAAATTTGAACGCGTAAAAAAACTATCACATAATATTAAAAACAAATATGACTCGTATTTGTTTGAAAAATCACAAACTTTTAAAAAATTAAATGAATTTTTTGATAAAGTTTTTAGTCAACTTATTTACTAATAATTAGTAATTAATGTGCTTATATATGTCTTTTTGAACAAAAATTTAGAATATGTAAGTATACACAATATATAACAATCAAAAATATTTTGGTATTTTTATTTTGGAAATCACTAAGTTGTAAAATAAAAAAATAATTAAAGTACATTTTTTGACATTAATTAATGAAATATATGAAAAGTTACACCCTATTGTTATTTGTTAATAATTATTTTATACATTTTTTCCTTCTTTCTTCCAAACATTTTAATCAATGAAAACTTTAAGCTATGGATAAAATTGAAAGGAATATAGTCTCTCTCCACTTAAATCAATTTTTAAAAGAATGAGTTAACAATGTTGCAAAAAGTTTCAAATAGAAGAAATAAGTGATATTTTAAAATTCAAAAATACTAAGTAAAATTAACTTAAATCTCATCAGAAGTTTTTGAAATTACCCCATTTGTTAGATCCAGTGTTAATAGTGGCAGAAAACCAGAAATGGCTAGAGAAGTATGTGGGGAAATTAACATGCCCTAAACTTCTAAATTAACCGCCAATAGGTTAATAAATGTTTTAATTACCGCTAAATTAGATCATAATTAAAATGGTACTCCTTTTGTCCCATTTTATTTAACATGATCAATCTTATACATAATTTAAGAAAAGTTGATAATCGATCAATTAATAGAATTATTTTTCTATTATTGTCCCTCAATTAAAAATCAATATTTGTTAGTTAGTTTTGGATTTAGATTCAAAATTTGAAACGATTTATAAGAATAATTAATACTGAAACATGATATTAATACTCTTTTTTTTAGAATTTACATGAACAGTAAATTAAGTAAATTAGTATTTTTTTTTTAAAGCAACAAATAATTTAAGATAAATTAAAATAAAAATAAATAAATAAAATAAGAGGGATGGAGTATTATATCATAATTTGTAAATGCCTTTTAGTGGTAGCTTGTCTTGACTTTGTGGCATGATGATTATGGTTCAAACTTCAACGTGAGAATACCCTGTTAAGCCGGATGTCACGATTGTGTTATTTTCACATCGAAAAAAGTTATTGTTACTTATTTTATATTATATCATATCGTAGAGTGAATATTATAAATTATTTTATAATTAAAAATAAAATTCTATTATTTTTTTAATAATATTAATAATTATCATATTTATTTTACATTGTAAAGTTAATAATCAAAACTTACTTTTTATATAGAGACTAAAAATGGGTCTTTAGAGATTTTTTTTTTTTTTTTTTCTAAACTATGAACAACATGTGTAGAACTATGCATAAAATAAAGGGAAGTTCAATACTCCATTTGAGGAACCACGCATTCATGTCGGTGTTATAAATTTTATACTGAATAAATTTTTAACTCATAAAATATTATATTCTATAAATTTTTAAAAGTTAATAAGTCATTTTCTTAAGAGATCATAGTAGAATTTTTTTAAAATAATACTTTCTTCTTCTATTTTATATGTGATTTTTTTATGTTGATTTGTTCAAAATTATTTGTCACTTTTTTAAATAATAAATTTTGAAATATTATTTTACCTTTCATGCAAGTCTCAAAGACATATCATTAAATTTATATTTCAATATTAATTGTTCTCACAAGTCATTTCAAATTTTTGAAATTCCAAATTAACTAACAAATTGTATATCTTAATTGAAGGACAATTATGAAAAAATAAATATCTTACTAGTTGATCAAATATTAATTTTTTAAAATTATACGTAAATTTGATCATAAGGTCAAACAAAATAAAATAAGAGGGAGAAAGTAAAAATTTATCCCACTTGAACAAAAAGTGTAGATAGAACTTTAGATAGGTAGACTTGGTCATGAGTAGAGAGACGACCTTGACTGCAAGTTTCCAACCTTGGATTATTATATATTCTAGACTACTAGTGTTAATAAGTAATTCCAATCAATTGCATTTACGTGTATTTGTTTAAGCAGCATTCTAGAAAATTCCTTTCTACTACTAATGTTGTAACTTCTGCTGAAGTAGTCTCATTCTCTATTTCTCGTCACATGCTTCGTCATCCCACGAGGCCGACCGCGACCGCCTCCAACTGAATTTTCTTTTAAACTTAACATTTTACCTTTGACTAATAAAGCCTCCAACGCAATCAAAGGAGAAACAAAAATAACTTATTTGGCAGTGTGTAATAATGCACCATTATTAAATGAGAAAGCAATAACATATGAAAACATCCAAAGGCGAATTCGAAGTAAAATATTATTGTCCATAAAAGTCTAAGAGAGTTGGTAAGCAATGACAGACCTTTCGACCAAGTAATTATATGATTCTGGAGATTGCGAAATAGTCCCAAAACACGGCCTTCAGGTCCCCATTCCCATGTTTAGATTGACTTGGCTATTGAAAAATCAAAGTAAAACCACTTCAATTACCTTTGTCATGCTTTCATTCGGTAGTTGTAAGTTTAGTCAAGATTTTAACATTGCCTGATTTTTTTAAGGGGGGGTGGGATTTTCCAGTTTGTTGGGCCATCACACGGTTTTACATATGGAGTTGTGGACCAGCCAGCCAGCCCCCTATAAATATTTGAAGTGCAAATCTCCACCTCCACAGCTGAGGTTTTCTTCTCTTGTTCACATCAAATTTGAATCAAATTATACAGAGGAAAGAGAGATCAAGAGAAGGGAAAGTGAAATTCCTCTATAGGGGCGACCTGAAAGTTCAAGAACACAAAAAGGGGGGCAAAATGGCAAGAAAGTTGAATATGTCGCTACTACATTGTTGCAATTCTTGCTGCTGCATTACATTGCTCAGTAGCGCAAAGAACACACGTAGTTGGTAATTCCTTGGGTTGGACTGTCCCGCCCGGCGGCCCCATTGCCTACTCCACCTGGGCTTCGCAGCAAACCTTCACCGTAGGAGATGTTCTCGGTAAGTAATACAAGCACAATTACATTCTTGTCCTCTCTCTGTCTCTCTTTTCATTTTTTTTTTTTTTTAAAAAAAAGAAGAAGATGCAATTCAAGTAAAACACAAGCAATTTAATGCTTTGAATTGGGATTCCTGCAGTTTTCAACTTCACAACGGGAACTCACGATGTAGCCGAGGTGACTAGGTCATCATTTGATGGATGCAACACTACAAGTCCCATATCCCTAAACACCAACGGCCCGGCAAACATTACATTAATGACTGCAGGAGAACACCATTACATTTGCACCTTTGCAGGCCACTGTAACGTGGGTCAGAAGTTGGCCATCAACGTTTCGGCTGCTCCTTCCAGACCTCTCCCGCACCACAACCAGGCCCAGGCACCCCACCCCCTGTCCCTGCACCTTCCCCCTCTAGAACCCCCCAAACTTACGTTGTTGGAGATAGCTTGGGCTGGCTTGTTCCTCCTGGTGGCCCTATCGCCTACCAAACTTGGGCAAGTAACAAGACCTTCGTGGTTGGTGACGTTCTAGGTAAACATTAATATTGAGCCCTCTCGAGTTTTCAGTGTATGTGATGCTTACTATATATTACTCTTTTTCTGGTAAATGTGCTGATTATAATTCTGTGATTTGAAATGCAGTGTTCAACTTTACAAGTGGAGCACATAATGTAGCTGTGGTAACGTCAAAGGCAGCCTATGATTCTTGCAACACCTCGGCTACCTCAACCATAATTACAACCAGTCCAGCAAGAATTAACCTGACCAACCCAGGCGAACATTTCTACATATGCACCTTCCCTCGACACTGCTCACTGGGCCAAAAGCTCGCCATCAATGTCACCGGAACTGCGTGTTCTACACCATCACCCACTCCCAGCCCTGCCACGCCTCCTTCCAGTCCCACCCCCGCCCTGTCTCTTCATACACCCGGTGCCACCCCACCATCACCCTCTGGCTCTACTACCCCTGCACCTTCAGGCTCCACAACACCTTCTACGCCTTCCACACCATCTCCCTCTGGTGTCTCTGCACCTCCACCGCCAAGCTCTGCTCCATCTTTTGCAGTTGCAGCATTGCCCTTCACTTTCTTGTCGATTGTTTTGGCTTTCTTTTATTAGATTTAGATAGTGATACACGATACTTGTTACGTGATTCATTTTTATTTGCCATTTTAGTATTATACAGATTGAACCATTTTGTCTACCAATAAATAATAAAACACTTATTTTCACTTTTTTTCAGTCGTATTTCTGCTTTTAATCCATTAGGTTTATTTGGTGACAAAGTTTTAAGACTCTTCCTTGTTTACGAGTTTAATGAAGGTAGAAAACAACAGAAACGGGAGTGTATGGGACTTAGATTGACTGTACCTTCTCAATGTGTTTCCAGAGCTAAATCTCACAAAAGGTGAAAATGGGTAAAAGTTTCGAGTCAAATTACTGCAGTCTGCAGATAAACAAAGCACACATGCACAAGGACGGCTATTCTCAAAAAGGCCGAACCAGTTGCGTGCTTGAAGCATTGCAAGAGGCCCCAGAAAGATGTAATGCACCCTGTCGCTGTATGATTATGTCGAGACCTAAAAGCAATGTGAGGTCCTAAAAATGCTATAACGAGACAAATTAACATAATTTGGTCCAAAAATAGGACCCAACTATTGCAATTCTCTTGAAAAAGAACTATCAACAAAACAGTAAATCAGTTATAAAGCACCGTCTAGCAAAAAAGATAATTTTTTCTCGATTGGTTTTCTAAAACTCAAACATGTAACAAGGAATTCCCAGTAGATGGCTTAAGCAACAGATGTCATTAAACAGCTCTGGTTTTGTCCCTTTCGAGAAACCACAATTTTAACACATCTAATTAATTGTCTAACCAATGACTATATCTATCAAGTACTACCACGTGCTTGTGGTTTCTGTTTTAACCTTATACCATAGCTGCCCCAGCCATATGCAGGATTTACATTATTAAATCGCAAAGCAATATCCCTCTTAACTTCTAAATAGAAATTTCAGGACTTCGAGTATCTAACTTGCCATACCAGAATATCAGATTCAGTAGTAAAATGATTCCAATAACAACATACATTCATCTACATCTCTAGAGATACTGCATTATTTCACCGGTGTAAAAGGTCTAAATTATCATTTCCAGGCTAGAAGATATTTTACACTGTGTCGTACTAACCAGTATACAAAATTCCCATGACAAGCAGGAGAAGAATAAATTGAACATGTCAGATTATTCTGGTTATGAAGCATACTCTGTCTAACAATAGTAAGTGAAAAACATGGCGATTAATCTTTCTCTTATACACTGCAATTAATCTCCAGGAATTAGTATCTATCAACTTGCAAGACTATAAAACTTCACGCAAGAAACTATATGTAGCAGTTGGGATGAGATTCCAGCTGCACAGCTAAGTCATCTAGAAAAAGGCTAATATATATCCATGTTGGGGCCATATACAAATGAATTGTCCAAACTTATGAAAAAGACTATTAACATTAAGACCCCATCGAGATGACATTCCATTAAAATGGTCACAATAATCTTCTAGCAGTCCCTATCAATTATAGAATCTCACCCCCTCCACCAACAAATCATTTCCTTTTTCATGATATGTATTTCCAGTGCCTAACAAAAGAAATTGTCTTCAATGCTTCTCTTTGATCAACCATTGAACAACAATAAAAAGGAAGATGGGGCAAATAAGCTGTTATTAAATTTAGCACCATGGCAACTTGCATTCCTCCAAGGGCAGTAAACTTCATAACAAAAGGAACATGGACAAAAGAAGCTGCAATATCAAATATTTTCCCCTCAAAAATAAAGTACTGTAACAAAAGAAGGCAGTGATCTATTATGCAAACAAAACTCTGCCTTTTCATTTGATTAGCAAAGTGGTGGGGAGTTGGCTTTTCTTGCCAGAACATCTGCCTATCATCCACGTTGCTATCAAAAGGCAACTTCCGCTTCCTAAGAAACGTTTCTACATTCTGACCTTCACCCTCCAAACTATATCTACCTAAATGGAACCTGGCGGGATCCTTACCAGTATCTAGAGGAAAGAGAGAAAACTTCTTATCACTAGATGAAGGTATAACCTTGACCTTACCCGCTTCCTCAGAATTGGCTGGATGAATTCTATCTGTAACAAAAGCTGAACTCTTTCCACTGCAAAAGATAGAGTTAGAGAAAAGCCCCAACCTCAAGGATAAGTCACATCCCACCTCAGGTTCCTCTGCATTTTTCTTCCCAATATCTGCTTGCTTCGGTCTGTTTGGCACAAAGTTATATGCTTCACTGGACAATAGGGTCCTTGTGCACCCTATTTTAGCAGGCTTTTCAGCAGATGCAAAAATTGGTGTACCAATAATAGCTGGAATTACATCTTTTGACATGCGTGGTTCTTGGAAGCGCAACCGAGAGATTTCAGGTTGAAAATCAGTACCATAATACAAGGGGTAAACTGAACCCATGTTAAATGAAACCTTACCATCCTTCCAGGCAATCTGATTATTGGCTGGAAAATTTAATTTTTTGCATGATGAAGTAGACGGGCTGTTAACATCTGGCACTAAATGTCTGTTAGAATCTGAAACCAAAGGAACCAAACTCCCTGTCACAGATCTCTCGATGTTCAATTGATTGCCAGAGTGGGGAGGCAATAGACTAAGATTTTGTTCATTGGTATTTCCACCAGAAACTTTAGAGGCTGCACAACCAGTTTCTTGAGGCCTCGGGCTGAGGTAAGTTCTAGGATTACTGTGCCGTTGACTTCGAGATGCTCTTACTGGAACACAACCCAGATTAAGAGCAGCTGTCATCGAAACCCATTTTAAACAGAAGATATATATACATATATATCAAAATCTCCGCTGTTAACACCAAACTAAGAATAAATTTAAGTACTCAATATGTATTCCACTAAATGCAAATACACTAGTACTTCAATTATTCTACGAGCAAAAGAATTAATAGCAGAAACAGAATAACTGTAGAAACAACTAGGTACCTTCAACACAGGGAGGCAAAAGCTCTCCAGTCTCTGTACTCTCATCTCTCCGAATTATTGTATCAATAGCATCATTAACCCTATCCCATAACGTCTGAATATCCATATACTCGGCCTAAATCAGAAGTAACAGAACACCAATGAAAACTCTGCAAAAAGCATAAAAGTATGCCTCCAACAAAATCTGAAAAATATCAAGACAACCCAATTAAACTACAAATGAGAAGGAACCAACCTCAGAATTAGCTTTCGAGTACATAATTTCCTCAGCCTTTAAGACCACAGTAGGCAATTTCTCTTGCCATTCCTTATTCTTTTTTGTTACAGGGCTATGGTTTTCATAGACGACCCTAATCAAACAGGTGATGGTTGCAATGAGACATTGAACCATAAAAGCAACAAATAAATATCAACTTAAGCATAAAAAATACAAGATTCATACTTGAAAATCTGTTGGATGATTGAACCTCTGATGGGATGGTGTCTATCACTATGCCAAGCTCTCCTCACACACTCATATGGCCTTGGCCCTGGTCTAGGCATCTTCTTTCTTCTTGCTACTCTAAAGCCTCACCACTCTTCCCCCTCTTCACATATATCATCTCAACAAACAAAAACCCACAAATGCTATTTATAAATAAAACAGAGAAAATGGAGAAATCAAGCAATTACTCAACATCATTGGGCCCTGAAGTGACAAGTGAGAAAAGGGGCTTCTCACTTCTCTTGCTTCCACTGCTTTCAAGTTTCAACAGCCCCACCCCCACACCTCCAACTTGGTGTACTTTTTTTTTGCTTTTTAGAGGGATAGAGGGAAATGCTTTTCCTTTTACAAAAAACTGTGTACTATTGAAAGTACAATAATGTAGTGGAAGTTGAATGATGGGCCTACTGGTAATGGTAAATTTTTATTTTGATTAGAATTAATTATTGAACATATATTTTTTTAATTAATAAGAGTTTTTTATTTAAAATGTAGGATTTATTTTTTTTAAAATAGGATAATTCTTATATTTTTTAAAAATATGAGTTCTCCATATAACTATTAAATATGTTTAATAATTACTTTTGACGGAACATAAAATTTTTCATTGACAATGTGATATTACAGTTGACGACGTATTAGTCCATATAGTAAATAAAACAATCATATTAAATAAAATTCAACTTTTATTGTCTTTTTATTGGTGAGCCAGCGTTCTAAACTCTTAATCCTAAAATATACGTTAATAGTTTGCTTTAAAAAAAAAATCTTACCTTTTTTCTAAAAAAAATTTTCTGAAAAAAAAAATGACAAAGGAAATTAGAAGGAGTGAAGTAAAGGGATGGGGTTGTTGATAATGAGTTGTGGCCTTGCCCTGTCCCCCTCGCAAGTCGCAAAATGCAAAAAATCCCCACCCTCTAAATTTGTCTGCACAAATGCTTTTTCTGGGTAATGTTTGGGGCCACATCATGGCATCATGTGGGTGGAAGGGGTCTTTGTTTTCTGGTACCACATGACCATGTTATGAGAGTCTTACTCTGATTGTGAAGTGGATTTACATACTAAGTTTTTTTTAACTCCTATTACTATGATGTTGAAAGGATGGAATTGGAAGCATTTTTTGAGAAAGAAAGGTTCAAAGCTCCCTGTTTAAGAGATACAAGTTGTTGATCGGAATGGAATTGGATGTGCCGGGTTTGGTTGGTTGCCTGACCCTGCGAGTAGTTCTTTAGTTTTTTCCGCTCGAAAGTCACTTCTTTTCCCTAGATAAAATGTCATAGTTAAATTGATAAAAATCGAACATCTTAAATTGATAAAGATTAAATCAAGTAGTTAAGATCGAACATCTTGTTCTAACCTCACCATCAATTTCTCTGTTAGAAGTCATGTAAACAGCTAAAAATACGCAGAGCCATTGACGGTGAACGGCGCATTTGACAAAAAAAGTAAATAAAAAATTTAAAGTTTTGGAATATCTAAAGCCGAATCTGGTAAAACGAGCGGAAGTTACAATTTGAACTTGAAAGTTTAAACAAGAAGGACAGATGCCTCTTGTATGTTAAATAAGATTTTGTTTCTTTGAAGCCCTCCCATTCAATAGTGAACATCAACATCTCATGAGTGGACCAACAGAAATCGGGCAACAGTTATCTGAATTCTCTCAATTTTTTCGAATATCTGTTGCTTTAGGAAAAAGTTCATTTGCTGGCATACTAGTCATAAGTGCAAGAGAAAATTAAATATCTTAATATATCTGCCCCTACTTTTTATCCAATTATCTGACTCTCCTAACAAATAAAATTCCCCCTAAAACTTAACTACAAAGTCTACTATTTTCAAAGTTAGGCCTCGTTGGTTGGCAAGATTCTAGTATTGAAAAGTAATTCTTTTCTAAAATTCAAATCCTCTCGTTTGATTCTATTTTTAATTTAATTAATTAGGAAGTAAAAACTTTACTCAAAACAAGAGAAATAGTTGTAGAATATCAAGATTATAATTCCTCGAATTTTGTTGATATTTTTTTTACTTTTCTTAAAATTTTAATCCAAAATTTAACATAAGACATTTTGACCCTCTTCTCTCCCAAACAAAATCAACACCAACTCAACATTCTCTTATTCAACCCTGCTCTTCTCAAGTCATCTTCATTAGGGGTATAAGTTTTCAGGTTTCAAGTTGGAAAATAATTCTATACTTTTATTATTAATAGTCTAGAATAATTTATTTTTTATTAATTTGTTGAATGATTAAAAGTTAATATTTTTATATATATATATATATTTTTAGATATTTTGATTAATTTTCCATTACTAATACACTAACTGTTTGATGTTATTATTAGCACTACGACTACGAATACTGAATCTGTTCGTCTTGGTTTGCCGGGAGATTGTTCCTACCAGATCATGCATAATAAATAAAGGACATGTGGGTTAAGTTGATAGTTATTCTATGATTTTCATCCTTTGTCTTTTTTCTTTTCTCTCTCTATTCCCACAAGGGATTGGTTCAAAATTTAGGGGAAACCATACCAAGAGTCTGTGAATTGGTTTTAAAGGGGCTTGTGAATTGTGATCTTCACTTTTGAGTGTAAAAGAAATTCAATATGTTCCAATATTAAAGATTGTGGATTGAGAACTTCAAAATGCTTGATAATGGAAATTATCAAGTGCAAAAATATAAAAAGTGATAGTGCAGAAATTTGACTTGCATTAGAATTTAAATCATGGAATAAATATTTTTTTCACATATTATGGTACTGAGATATTTTTGATAATACGGTAAAAATTGAAAAAGCATTTCTTATTACTTTATTCTAAACCAAAGATTAAAAAATGGTTCTGTATGATTTTTTTTAAAAAGATTCTTGAAAGTATTTAAACATAATAAAAGATTTTGTTTTTATAAAATTATATTCCGAGAAAACATATTATCTTGATTAATTTGACTTTTTCTAACAACCAAACAAACCAGTATAAAGCAAGTTTAAACTCCCCCTCTCCAATGCTATTTCTGCAAATGATGGTTGGGCTTAAATTAGGGGCAGCCGGCAGCCCTGGGAAACTGACTACAAAAATTTGGTAGTACAACTGTGCGTCTGTGCCCGAACCACCAGAATTCATCATTGTTGCCAACAGTTTGTCTACCAATGATCCGAGTCTTGTGGACGTGCTGTTCAACATTTGCGACATCAAATCCAAAGTTTGTCGCCATGAAACACACTGCCGTTTCTTTTCCTAGCTGTTCCGAAACGTCATCTAGCTGATGATATTGACCCCATAACCGCAAGGCTATCTAATATTTTCATGAATGAAATCTTAAGATACTAAAATCTTGACCGTAAAAATCATTTCGGGCATATTTAAAACAAAATACTACGAAGATTGAAGGATTCAATCCCCGCCCAATAACCAATTAGTACTATTTTTTATGTTTTAATACGAGAGTCAAATATGTGACGTTTATTATATTAGATAATTCTGTTTATAATAATTTACTCTGATCGAATCTTGAAGCATTAATATAAAGAATATGCATGTCAAATTAATTGTACCTACTCTGTGTACACGTGCCAATATTTTTATCCCAGCAATTCGCCAATCTATGACCACAATATCAATAAAGGGATGAAATCCAGTTCAGAGTCTTCAGACTACTTCAAAGTCTTCACAAGTGTGTAAACTGCAAGTCTGATATCGATTTTAAATTCGGTTCAAGTTCTGCAACGGGTACAAACTTTCAATAAATGGCTTCCTAACACTTTCGTGTTAAGAAGATAGATATCGCAAATCCTCCACATGCCAAAATTCATAAACTTTGGAAGAATTTATTAGTGTCATGTGCACAAGCCAGAATCAGATAAATCAAATCCCAATTGCACGAGTTTCAAAGAGTGTACACAACAATTCAAGAAGATGTGTTATTTTCAACAACAGGGCTTCAGCCTGATTACCGTCATCAATATCAATCCCACCTAGTCGATCGAGAACAAGCATTAAAGACATCATAAATGCACCATCAACCAAAGGCTGAAGGCATAACAAGAAAACATCCTTTCCCAACATGATATTCATATCGGGATCGACTTTCCTCTTGATCTCGGCCACAAGTTCTTTCAACTCGCTGTTTGCTCGAGTACTATAGATAGAACATGATCGCTGTGTAAATGAAGCTTCAATGTGGTACTCTTCGCCTTGATCATGACCATAAACCTCTGCTACTAAATCAAACCGTCCAATTATGGATGACTTGAATATGCTAAAGATTGGCTCCTGTTCGCCCTTCTCTCCAAGAAATCCTTCCCACCTTTGATGAAGGCTTGGTTTCTGAGGTTTTTAGCCCAGAAATGTTTGGAAGAAAATAGAAAAAATGTGGGCGGGGTTAGTTGGGTCCGAGAAAATTGATATAGTACTATATATACAAAAGTGAGAAATCCACACTCTGATCATTGGCTGTAAATACAAGTATGGATGATGATGAACAAACAACAACTGAATGCAATGAAAACAGTTGCATGGATTTTGGACCATTGAAGCGGAAACACAAATTGTCCACTGGGTTGAAGTTAAATGTTGTACAAGATCATTCCTAAATCTTTTCATTTTTTTTGTAATCAAATTGGACAAAATTTTATCAATCTTCTGCACCACTAGATGAAAGGGACTGCATTACGGGACAAAATTGTGAAGGCTCTCTCAAAATGGAGGAGAACTTAAAGCATCCTTGCCTTCTTAATTAGTTCTTTTATGACAATTCAAGCAGTTCATCATGAAATCATACTAGTACAATATTCTGAATCCTTAAACTCCAATATAAACTAGTATTAATTTTTTAGGAAATTTTATGATCCGTCAGAATTTGTGTTTTAAAATTTGTATTGTACACGTAATTTTATAAAGACACTAAAGAATTTACCAATCTATTGCTAAGATAGCAAGGTACATTTTCTAATCAAAGGTGCAAGGAAAATCATGTAAGTAGAAATGTGCGAGTGGACACGATTAAAAATTGTCAAATAAGTAACTTTTTAAGTGGTGCAATTAAAAGTTGGAATGGCAACAAAAAAAAAACCACTAGTTAGTGCTTAAGTCATTAATTGTTAATGGAAGACTAATATTAGTGGAATAATAATAAATGCTAAAATAAATTTGTAAGACTTTTCTTCTCTAAGACTCCTGAATCTCGAAAAGACGAACACACATCCGACACTAGTAGTACCACTAATTTAAGGAAAATCAGATACTGGACCACAATTTTAAGTAATTTGTCAAGATTAATTTACATGTTTAATTGAATTTTATTTTATTTTTATAAATTTTGTGACATATTAATAGTTTTAAACTTATGATTAATTTGTATATATATGTATTATCAATTACAGAAAATTTTATAATTTCGTTAGTGTAAACCGTAAAATATTATATACTTTATATATTTATATACAAATCTTCATTTCGATCTATGATAAGTGAAAAAAATCCCTTAATCTATATTTATCTATATTATTATGAAAAAAATTTATTTGTAATTTATTAAAATCGTAATTTATATAAAAATTTCCCAGCATAATGGTACCCCACATACACTACTTCAAACTGTTGAAATGAACATTGAACTACTCCATATTAATAGTAACGAATTAAAAAAATAAAAATATTAAAAACGGGTGGGTGTGGGTGACCTTGCGGAGAAGGGTGACTAGAGATTTGCCGGCGGAATCCATGAGAACAAGTTCGTCTTGAGGAGCAGAATCGGGACCATACGAGTCAACTCGGAAGATTATGTCGCCGGCGGGATTATAGACGATGAAGCAATCTTGGCAGCCAGGAATAAAGATGGAAGTCTTGTGAACAGTGAGATGGGTCTCTTCTTCAAAGCAAAATCTCTCGTCTACTATTGCACTTCTGCTGCTACCCATCTATCATAGCACGTAGAATAGGGAAGAAAGGATAGATTGTTTTCATTGATTGATTGATACTTAGAAAACAAAGGATTGTAAAAAGCTTTTCTATAATTTATTTGTGTATATATATTTCGTATGTATGATTTTTAAAAAATAATTAAAAATTAATAAATATAATGAAGTTTTACAAAGAATTATTAATAGAAATTTTAAAATAAAAAACACGTAAAATAATATCACATTAAATTTTTCTTTCATATTTTATATACAGATATTTTTTTCTAGATATGTACGGAAGTGTATGTAGTGATGATTATTAATATTATATTACTAACTGACAGAGGAATCAAATCAACCGACGCAGGAACGGGGGATAAGGTCTCTTGAGATTTTTATTATTGTTGTCCGCCACACAAGAATTTGTTTTAATTAATTAACAGTGAGATCATTAGTGAAGGTTGGAGAGGGAGAAGTCTATACTTGGATTAATGATGTAATTAGAGATGTTATTTGAAGGGAGGGTAAATGCCTCTGTCACTCAATGAATTTTTATTAATGATTTCCTAGATATTTAGTTTTTAATTATTAAAAATATCTATTAAATCTCCAAATTTTTAGATTTAATTTTAATAATCTCTCAATTTTAAATTTAAATATAATAATTTTTACTTTACCTCTTGAATGTTTGGTTTATCGTTAAAATTTGAGCCCCTCAAGTTAAAAAATTAGACAAAATTATTATATTTTAATAATTTGGCGTGAATACTTAATTATTGATTAGTTAAATGATAAAAAAAATTAGAAAATTAATATTTTAACATATTTTTTCAATTGTATATTAAAAACATTATTCTTTTATTATGAATTAATTAGGCTACTTAAATTTCAATGAAAGATTTAGTAAAAAAAAAAGAATGATTATGTAGAACTTATACAACTAATAAAATAAGAAGACAAATAAGGAAAAAAATAAAAAAGGCATTTTTAGTATTAAATTTATCATAATACTATATATAACCTTGACTACTTTACAAAATTATTAGACTAATAAATGAAAAAAATATTTTTAAAATACGTATTTTTTAATAATTTTTAACTTATACAAAATTGTTAAAAAGACAATGTTGTCATTTTTCTTGGTCAAATTAGTCAATTATTTATTATTTAACCAAAACTATTATATAGGATTAAATACCTTATTTTATAAACATAGTGAGAGGAAATAAACATTAAACCGGGAGACAGAGTAAAATGACCACACTTGAATTTGACATAGAGAAACCATTTAAAACCAAATTTATAAGTTTAAAAATTTAATAAACACTTTTAAAAGTTGAAAGACCAAATAAAATCATTGGTAAAAATTAAAGATTCATTGAATTCATTTACCCTTGAAGAAAATGAAAGGTCAGGATCGAATCAAGGATGTCGCTTCTTATATTTGATGTATGACATCTAACATTTGTACATAACCACTGAAAAATGCCAAGGGCCACGCCCCGAAGATTATAGCTTACAAGATAATACTACTAATTAATTACAAGAACGATTTCATGAATTTGTTCGAAGTCAAAGGTCTAATCTGATGTTATCAACAGGTTTTTCTTAAGAATAAGGAAGGCATATAGTATAGTGAAGATATAAAGATGATAGCAGCAGTTGGCTGCTCCATAAAGCGAGAAAATCCCGTCTCCAACCAAAGATTGAAGCCTGAGAGCACTCGGGCGGCGAAATCATAACAATCCACAGCCATTTGGATTGTTCTGCAATTGACGCAAGAACCCTCTCTTGGTGCTTCTTTGCATAGGTCTCTGCAGGATAACAGCAAAACTTCCTTTCACCCATTTCCGCGCTGCTGCGAAGTGACACAATAGATGCTTGAATAAAGCCCTGTTTTTTTCTAATTGAACAGTTGAGGGTTAAAAAGAAGGGGATTACTGTCCAAATTTGTTTAACTGAAGCAGAATCAATAACTATTCTGATATTCTAATTTCCAGAAGACCCAAGAAATTTATAAGTATGAACTGGTCATTTGAAATTCTCGAAGCAGAACAATTATTAAGTATTTGTATTCTGTGGATTTCACCATGCAGGTGCCCGAGGTGTTCTATGGCGCCAATTCCCCCTTCCCTCCCTTAACTAAGATTGGAGAAGAACTAAGGATGTTCAGTAAAGTTCATTAATACTAACAACCATTTAGCTGGATGGTTGAAATATTCCAAATTCCACGTTTATAACTACAAGAGATTTTGAACATATCAAGGTCAAGCATTCTGTAGAAATAAATAAATAAATAACACTACCTTGAAATCTCCCAACTAGCGAAAGAATCTCCGACGGCATCGGACAGAACCCAACTCCTCATATTCAGCCTTAGTAACACACATTGCTTCGAAGTCGGGACTTGATGCTAGAAGTGATCCCCCACGCCAAACACCTAATATAGGGCTGTAAAAGCACTTGGTGTTAATGCTAACAAAAGAAGCAGCAGATTTTTCAAGGTGAACTCTAAGGGAAGGGATAATTACTCTTCTTGACTGGTAATTTTTACTTGATATTCATCTGGAACAAGGGGTCGAAGCTCCCTCTTTCTGCACGATAAGATATAGTTAGAATTTTACTGCAAACTAAGATCCAGAAGAACATCATTTGAAGCAGAGGTTTAAACTCACAATCTTTCAGCAAATCGAGGGAACAATGTACTTCCACCAGTTAATATAATACTGTCCAAAATCAGATTTAAGACATTAATGTCAATTTTGAGATATCATAAACGAAAATCCCCAGAATATCATATTAAGCCTTTAGGTTTTAGAATCTAAGACTGCCTCTACAAAACCTTTCATAGAGTATAGGATGAAGATGAGGATGGCAGGAATTGACAGCTCGAACAACACATTCTGCTAGTCCTGCTTGGTTCAAACCTGTAGAGCACCAATGTATCAATAGCTAGACTTTTCAGATGTTACCTAAACTAAATCAAATCTCATAGAAATTGGAAAATCGGGTGGTCAAAAACTTCTAACTCTGAAATCTTTTATAGGGACTTCAAGATTTGAAGAATTAAGAACAAAAAGAATGTATTAGACACGTAAGTACCTTATGTTATAAGAATCATACACAAAATAATATGATATCCTATCAGCTTAAAAAGTATTTTAATTGAATAAACAACTTGTAAATGCACCACAAATATATTCTCTGAATACAGACCCAAATCAGCTGGTCGGAAGATCATTTCTGGCACAATAAAGCGCTCGTTTGTCACACTAAACTCCTGTTGAATAGGGGAAAGAATCGCAATAAGAATATTAGATAGGCAACTGTTTGATAAGTAAAAGGAGTATTTACATTTTTTGACAAGTCAGAAGTTCTTCTATCCTCAGGTCTGACCATGATGTCTGCTTGGTCCATATCATCATTTTTTCCAGATAGTGTTGAACCTCCATCATCCAAACTCATATATCTCTTTGCTTCATCTTTATCTTTTACAAAACCCCTTGTATGTGTGATACCATCAGGAAGAACATACGTGCACCTGAACAAATTATCCTTCCCACGTCTCCTGTAAGTTAATTATGATGACATATGAAACCAACATTAGCTTTCATGCAGAATCCATCACTTCAAACAAAAGAAAACAAAAGAAAACAAAATCTGAACAAGACATTCAGAAGTCACACGTGATATACGAAGATACCTTCCAATAGCCTGATCTTGAACCAAAAGAACATTTCAAAACATGTTGGATTACACACCTAAATGATTAAAACTCAGTGGTGGTAATGCTCATGATTTAGTTTCTGTAATTACTCAATAACATTATTGTTTTATCACTTCTACTTTCATTATCCAATTGGATACAAAATCTAAAGATACTATTATTTATCCAAAATTTGAGCTTCTTCAAAAATAGAATTAATCGAATACCCAACTTTAATCATACTTCAATCCACAAATCATCCACTCAACACAATATATCAACAAAAATGCATTAGAAACAATGAATTTTAAAATAAAAAATAAACTACTGTTCTTACCTTGCAATCTGCAAGTCCCTATCGACATCCAAAGAAACAAAGCACAAATTTTTCCTTGACATCATCCATAATAAAGCTCTCATCCATCACATTCACACTCCTATAACTCACCAACTCTTTCAAATAATTTGTCAAAGCTTTCCCTCCAAGATCCAATCTTTTGACACCATAGTTCAAAGTGAAGTTCTGAAACACCGGAGCAGCATGAGTAAAGCTGAAGCCACAGTCCACCACCAAACTACACTGAGCTTTGGAGACCAACCCATAAGGCCTTCTTGAGGCCTCATACAAATGAACTAAAGAGGGACTATCAGCGACGAAAAGGGCCCTGAAATTGAACTCTTCGAAGACTAATTCGTCGACTGAACGCTGAATTGAAGGAAGGGTGAAAAGGGGTTCTGTTAAAAGGAGAGAACAGTGGGAAGATGTAATTTTCAGGAGATTGGAGAAGATGTGGGACCAGAGAGTGGATTGGAGATCTGGGTTTGTTAAGTAACCGCGGTCAAAGGGGCGGCGGAGGGTGGCGGAAGTGAGGTCTTCGGAGGGGGAGAGGTCCGGAAGTTGGTCGGCTAATAGCCATTTTTTGGAGGAGAGAGGGCGAGCTGTGCAGTTGGGTACGACGGCTGTTGGGTCCCTCTCGCCGCCTATGCCGGCTTTTATTACGCCGCCGCCGTTGTCTAACACCACCACGTTCGACATTTCCGTTTCCAGGGTTGTGTTAGTGTAGCTGCTGCTGCCGCCGCTGCAGAATTTTAGTGGCGTGGGGCTGGGCTTTTGTTGTGCTGTTACTTGCTAATGGAAAGTTTATTTTTGGTACATGTGATATACATTAAATATAAATAAAATTTTATAAAATTTAAATTTAATAGTAAGATTTTTAAATAAAATTTATGGTAATATTTTTCTTAGGGTAAAACCTCGTGGTGAAAAGTTAAAACAACAATCAAACCATAATTTTGTTTAGGCTTAATTATAGTTTGCTCTTGAAATTAGGAAATAGTTGTCCTTATATTTATTTTATTTACAAATTATCTTTGTAATTAGGGAATAGTTGTAAATTAGCCCTCTATTTTTTTCTTTATTTACAAATTACCTACAAGATTAAATGAAGTCAAAATTTTCATTTAAAGAGAGTAGCGAAATGTCATAATTGTGCTCAATATTTTAATTACCTTAACCAACATAAAATTAAAATAAATTGCATTTTGGTATCTGATTTTATTTTATAAGTAATTTGTCATTCAAAAGTAACAATGTTTTTTTATTCAACATTATTGAAAAAAATTTTTACCATTCAATATTAATTGTAATAATTAGTGTACTATTTTAATTTTTTTTCTTCGCATCTATTTTTTAGCACGTCATCACGTATTTATTTCGTCAATATTATTTTTATATCTACATTAAAGGATTTTATTTAGTCAATCACATTACTGTAGTTTTATTAATTTTTATTTTATTTTCTCTATTATCAATAATTATTTCATCACTTTGTATTTAAAAAATCACATTATTTAAGTAAATATACTAGTTTGAGATATAATCAATATATATTTTAAATAAATTTAAGAATAATAAATTTGGTATCATTTTCAAATTTAAGAGAAGAATTTTAGTAAAAAATTTCACGTAGTATAACTAAAAATATTGAGGGTAATTATGACATTTCATTACTTCCTTTAGATGAAAATTTTAAATTCATTTAATTTTGGAGACAATTTGTAGATAAAGCAAACATAGGGGACAATTTGTAGATAAAGCAAACATAGGGGACAATTTGTAGATAAAGCAAACATAGGGGACAATTTGCAACTGTTCCCTAATTACAGTGGCAATTTATAGATAAAACAAACATAGGGACAATTTGCAATTCTTCCCTAATTTCAAGGGGCAAACTGTAATTAAGTCTTTTTTTTTATTCACTAATTATAAATTGTATGGGTAAAGATGTGAATCGGGTATTAAATACGTAAGAATATACTTAAATTGTAGATCGGAATAGTCTATTATGTGTAGGATTTTTTTTGGGTAATAAAAAAAGCTAGAAAGAAATACATAATTCTCCAACATGGCAGAATTAATTTGATGAGTTTGTATCTATGTTTATCACAAGTAATAAAAAGATTAAGGAGGTGTTTGGTTCATATTCGGGAATCAAAATCGGAATGGGAGTGGGAATCATAAACCTTACTATTGGTATGACTTTATATCATTCCCTCTTACTTGTTTGGTTTAACATAGGAATGAGTTTCATTATGTTAATAAGTTACTTAACTTGAAACCCATGCCACAAATACAGAATGAAAATAAGTATTTTCTAATACTTTCATTCTCATAGAATGATTTTCATAGTGTTCAACCAAATATCATCTATATGTATTATTAACTTTGATTTATATTTTCCCTCTCATACCCATAAATCAAATACCTCTAAAGAGTGATAGCACGAGGGATAGGAGTTCCAACATGACACCTCTTAATAACCTTATAGCAATCTTTGATGTCTAATTCAAGTTGGATTTGACACCACTTAGATTGTGTTGCTAAATTTTTCGTGATTTTAGTAACATCGATTATCATACGATCAAATCAGATAATATAAGAAGTAAAGATATGGGAATTTACAGAAAAACATTAACAATAATTGAGTATAACATAGTAGTAGTCAAGTTTTATAGCAATACAAAAAAGTTCCCTATGTAGTTTAGAAGTGATGTGTGACATTTAAACAGTGATTAAGAAGATATTGAATCTTCTTTAAAAAAGGGAAAATCGTCGAAATAGTCTTTTAATTTTTTTACTTTAACTAAAATAGTTTCTCAACTTTTTTTGTAGCTAGAATGGTCCTTTAATTTTTATTTTTTTAGTCAAAATAGTCATTTTGTGGTGGAATAAGAGACAAAAATCTCTTTCTTTTTTGATAAATTATACATACACCCTCTGTGGTTTAGTTATTTTTCATATTGGACTAATTTAAAATTTTACAAAACTTTATGGCCAACTTTTTTTTAAAAAAAGGCCTAGTGGTTGACTGAGGGGATCTGGCAGTAGCGTTAGTGAGTGGTAGTTAGTATCTCGTGGGTGGGGGAGGCACTTGTGGCCTTTATGAAGGGGTGGTTCTAGAGTTGGGTGGGTGATAGTTTCGGCTGAGAAAATGAGAAGATGGAAGAATTAGGATTTTAAGATTTTTTTGGTAAAAAATAAAGTTTCATTTTTTTTAAAATTGTTTTGAAGTTTTTTTTTCACCCCTTCAAATTAATTTCTTTCTTATTTTTTCCATTTTAAATAAACTATGTAGGGGTTATGTAGAAAATAAATAAACTTAAAGGGGTGTATGTGAAATTTATCAAAAAAAAAAGGTTTTTATGGTGACTCCACCACACACTTTCTTGGCTAAAAAATAAAAGTTGAAAAATTATTCTGGCTAAAAAAAGGTTGAGGGACCATTTTGGCTAAAGTAAGAAAGTTGAGGGACTAATTTGGCAATTTTCCCAAAAAAAAAAAAATAAATAAATAAATAAAGATATTGAATCTATTCAATATGTCTTAATTCTTTAACATATGGGATCTTTAATTCCGTACAGAAGTGAAACAATGATTTATCTGTCTAGATTCTCTATTAGAATTTATCAAAAAAAAAAAAATCTTGATTCTAGAATACCATTCGTAGTCAAGTTTGGCCAAGTCAATTTCTACCCCGTTAAGTATCCACCATTTTCAAAGTGCCAAAAACTGCATGCATCGCAGACTCGCAATTCATTTGCATATGTTGCCTAAATATAATAATCGAACGAAAATATTTAGGTACATCCGATTTTTTATTCTACTTATAAATTTTATGGTCAAAATTAAAGTTTAAAACAATTTTACTTACATCAACTGATGTCATAAATTCTATAAGATTTAATCCACACTATAAGTCTACAAATGAGATCGAAAACTAGATGTACCTAAATATTTGTCATAATCGAATGGTATTGTATTGTAACTGATCCATCACCATGTTAGAATTAAGAAGCAAGAACGAGTCTCAAGCCAAAAAGGGGGACTTGTTCTAATCAGGCATACATGAAAAGTTGACAGTTGATACCCCTAAATCACAAATTTTTTTTTTGGGGGGAGGTTTTCGTTATTAACACGGAACAACTGCAAATGAGACAATATGAGATCCTTGAAATTCAGAAAAGTCAAGGTGATACTAATGTCATGGAGCAAGAAGAACAATAATACATAAGCTACTGCGAAGGCTATGAACTTAGAAATGGAGAAAATTTTGAAGAAATGACCTTAAATCTTTGTGTACTGACCCCTAATCAAAGAACAAGCAAGCAGAGTCATGGATCAAGAAGGATACGAAGTTCATTGCTTGTGTACTTCAATATTAAAGCAACAAATGAAAGGTGCAATATCCAAGATATAATAGCTGTAGTTTGTATTCACTCGCATTGGCAAAGTGATTCAAATCTCATTTGCGAAAAGAGTTGAGTATACAAAAGAAACATATCCTCACATTCGCAAAATGGTTAACTACACAGAAAGAAACATATCAGCACTCTGCAGATTCGGCTGACAGAAGGAAGAAGCAGTTCAGAATCATTTAATTATTTAGGCATGTAGATCAAATACGTAGTCTCCTTTTCAGAGGGGAGCGTAGTTGTATCCTCCAGGCTGTCCCATGCCAGTCACCTGGGGCATCCCATAAGGCATCAGAGGTTGAACACCAGCACCATAATAACCTGCCGTGCCAGCTATCTTGGTCAAACCCATCTGGCCTTGCATCCCATTGTTAGCATATTGTTGCCAGAGGTGCTGCTCCTGCATAAGCAATTGTTGTTTCTTTTCCATGTCTGCTATCTGAACGTAAGAAGGAGGCGGAACGTATAGAGATGCTGCAAATGGGTCTTGATGTCCCACTGGTATAACTGTCCCATCAGGGGCAGGCAATGCTAGAACAGGCGTAGCATTTTTGCCCATTCCAGGTAATGCAACACTACTTGCACTCCCACCACTCAGCTGAGTGCTGCTCACATGCTGCCTTACTGTCCCTTGATCATACATTCCATTCAACAAAAGAGGGTCAAAACCACCGGCTAAATCAGCCTTTTGTTTTGACAGATTACTGGCTGATTCTGCCAAAGCATATTGCCAGTTCCCAGTTTTCTTTCCCACTCTCAGCAGCTGGTGTCTGCCATGCTGAAGTTATTTCAGGTTCTCCATCTGATGGAAATGCTTCCCATGAGCCATTTGTATTCGCAGCAGGAGGTCCAGAAAACAGAGCCAATGCCAATTTGTTTCCCTGCTCATCAGCTGAGACTCCATCATCCTTCAAATTCACCAAGTCCACGGTAACCTGCTGAGTTTGATGCTTGGGCTGGTGAGGCTGGGGATTGGGCTGTTGGGGAGGTGGAGGAGTGTAATTCTCTGGTGGAGGCAGTGCTTTTATCTCA
Source organism: Cinchona pubescens (assembly GCA_025175665.1). NCBI lineage: Eukaryota > Viridiplantae > Streptophyta > Magnoliopsida > Gentianales > Rubiaceae > Cinchona > Cinchona pubescens. Next base: position 145,708 of record JANKKI010000222.1, read on the forward strand.
TTCATACCTGGTACTTCCTCCTCTTTTACTGTCAATGAACTCTCCTGTTTGCTTTTCTCAGATGCCTTCGGTCTATTTGCTCTTTCCCTTAGAAATCCCTCAAGTGTTCCCAAAAGCTTATCGGTGATCCTCTGTACTTCTGGAAACTCTGCTGATCTTGCTACCCCTATATCCTTACTCCAATTATAAACTCCCATACAAGTTCATCAATCATCTTGGCTGCGTTAACATACGCATCAAAGGCTTTCACACAATCAGCATATTCCATCTCTGTAAATCTATCCAACACAACACCCAAGACCTCAGATATGTCACTATAAAGCGTAAAACTCTCCTTCACCACAAGGTAAAGTGCTACAAGCACCATCCTACTAGTCTTGGCAACCCCAGTTGGCTTACAAGCCAAGAATCGATCAAGAAGCCGAAGCAACTGATTCAACCTCTCCAGAAGCCTCTCTGGCTTCATCTCCTTTACTGGTGTCACCACCTTTTTCTCCCCTCTCCCTGAGGCATCCTCATTCAAATCATCATAGGACCTGGACCTTCTCTCCATCCCATAACTAGGTTCATCCCGAAACTCTCCATATCCATCGTCATTCCGCTTTTTCTCCTCACCACCATTCAATTTCCTCTCATAGACCATAAACTCGAGCTTCTGATCCAAATACATCGCATAAGTCCTGACAAACCCCGAGTGATTTCCCATGAATTGGAGTGAGCCTCATCACGAAAATCCGACATATTCAAAACCCTTGCCCCCTTACGGCTTGCATACATAATCTCTTGTCCAAACAGAATATCCCCATCATTCAACAGCCTGTGCACAAGTATCAAGGACTTCAACGCCACAATCCAATCGCGGGTTTTACTCAACCTCTTTGAAATAGCATAAACGCAAGCATTAACATAACCTCTCGAATAAGACATCAAATGCAATATCTCCCTGATATACTTCTCATCAGCCGGTTCATTATCGTGAGATGTAGCCTTCACAATCAATACTTCAAGATCAGGCGCAACATTGCCGGCCACCTTAGCCAAGCTTATACTTGTCTGATCTTTCACTGCCCCGATAGCCTTCCTAATCGTGCTCGGTGCCATTCCACAAACTTTTACACAAAATTAATAATATAACCCCTTTGTAACTATTAATTCGGTGGATTGCCTCTGAAAATCCAATTAATACAACCACAGTCAATAAGGATGTCTGTCTTATGCACACAAATAAATCCTAAGATGTAATACTAATCAAGAAAACAAAAAACCATTTTCAGTTTTTTATATTTATAGATCATCATTTTGTGAGTTGACACATACATTTTTCTCAAACAAAAAGATGGTCAACACTTAAAAGTAGTTTCTTTCTAGATCTTTTTTACAGAAAAATGTAATCTTGCACATCAAATTCTGCTGAAAATCAACAAAATTCACAAAAAATACATAAAAAAAAAAAAATGAATAAAAATAAATTGATAAATACTAGAAAGAAAAGGGAGTGGAAGTTTGGGATTGAAAAATTACTTTATGGGTTATGCAGAACGATCAAAATCGGCGATCCGGGAACAAAAAGGAGTGATCTGCAACGAACAAAACAAAGAAAGACGATGGTCAGACGGCACCGTTTGCAGGGCCGCGACAGATTTCTTGTGAGAATGAGTAAAAGATGATGGGAATACGAATACGTAGTATAGTAGTAGTATCATTTATTTCATCAGAGAGATAAGAAAGAGTCCAAACCACGCCAAGCTGCTTAGTCTTTGTGAGAAAATGGAACGCAAAAGCCGCGTACTCTGCAGGCCCCTCCCCCCTACCTTAATGTATCCCAAGTGGGTGTATTTATTTGATGTAGTACAACAGTAACGCCATTTCTCAAATGACTTCTTAACCCCTCCAGGATAAGGTATGGTACTATAAATTATTATTTTTTTATTAGTAATCGTGTTTAATATTATTGAGTGTACATATATGTTATGTGTATAAAAATAAAATTAAAAATTTTAAAATTATAATTATACAATATGCTATAAATTCTTTTACACCATTAATGTAGAAAAGATTAATTTATTTTTTCAAAGTTCCAAAAAGGATTAATTTATCGGCTGTATGCATTTCCAAATTCTTGAGTTGTGTCAAGATTTTAAGTCTGTTAACTAAACTTGTAAATAGAAAATAATTTACAAAGTCATAAATTTAAAATTATTTATCAAAGTCATGGCATTAGAGATCATATTGAATTGTCAAAATCATGATAAAATTATATTGAATCACCGATCTCTCGATCGATTTCATTGTTTATTTTTCGAATTTGGTAATATATTAGTGATTTTGCTGCTTTATCACTTTTATAAATACACTGTTTGTAGATTACCCTGTTCTCTAAATAGTATTTTGAAAGATTGTTAATTAAATTTTTTTAACTACAAATTACTACTGCGATTATTCCAAATAAAATTTCAAATAATAAACTATTTTTATGTGCCATGCTGACTCTTACCATATGGTTCTGTTATGAACTTTTCGTTTCTTTTATTCCATATTTGCAATGACTAATTCTCTGTCACTTTGTGTTAGTGGAACGAAGAAAGCAAAGATGATGGTTATATAATTTTTTAGTGTGGAATTTTACAATTTTTTTTTAGAGAATTATTTTTTTTAATTTTAAAAGTTTGTATATACAAACTTTTAAAATATATAATATTGTATTGTATAACCATTTAAAGTATAAGCTTCTAGAATAATTTTTTAAAATAAACCGTAGAATTTTTCTTGTTTAGATATGAAAGAATAAACTTTCGATAACTTTGACAAAATTAATAAAAAAAACAACGTTAAGAAATAGGAGGAGTTGTGGACCAAGTTTTAAAAAGTTTGTTTTCTGTATACAACACAATCAACCAAAGGAATGCCACCTCTGCAGCAACTGGCACTTGCGATTCCTTAACGATAATGGTTTCCAATCTCCAAAATATCCACTAATCTGTTTAATGTAGACACTAATCTGACTCAGGATGCTAATACGAGGATCAACATTATATATTACTTTTATAAGATGGTTTGATACTTTATATGATTTGATAATTGATTGTGTCAAAGCATATTCGGTCACATATATTTCATTCTCTCGAATGTGGTTACTTGCGATTGCAATTACAATTTGTACACAAAATTAGCATCCGTTAAAAAAAAAAAAAACTAGAATGTATTATGAGAAAATAGTTCTAATTTACGAAATAAGAGATAATAAATACTACAAATTATAGTAATTATCTATTGGAGTTGATTTTGTAATTATTCAAGACAATGACTTTGAAGTACACTGATGTGGCTAATTCGTTTCCATACTGGCAAAGTCCAAAACATGGACTGCATAGCCCAAAATAACTTCATTAGTGTTTAATTTTGTAAACTTGAAATGGAATTGGGCATTAGTCATAAATATTACTATCTAATTGTGGAATTGTATTTTTTAGTATGGAATGTATCACTCCATTGAGGCTTGCCCTCTGTATCATAAGCCTATAAAGTTAGGCTATAGGAATTAAGGATCCGCTTGGTTCATTGGATGATTTGGGATTGGATAAATAATTCCGTGTCATCTCATGTTGGTTAGATTTTAAATATGGAATTATCATCCTAATTAATTAACTTAATCCCCTTCCCTGGACTATATGAGGTATTACACATCCCATGAAATTTTTTGTATTAATAATCCCACCAAACTAAATAAAAAGTAAAATACGTTAAATGTCTAAATTACCTATTAAATTAATATTTTCTTGAAATAGTTTTTTTTTTTTTTTTACTTCAAAAAAATGATCATTATATCATTTTTTTTATTTTAGGTGAAAAAATACACATTTTAGTACATGATTCACACTTATTCTTTTATTTTATCATTTTTTTTATTTTACAAAGTATAATGCCTTATATTTATTTATTTTTATTTAAATGTTTCTTTTTTATAAAACATATATTTTCAAATACAGTAAAATAGTATTAACTAAATGGAAAGATCTAATTGTATCAACACGCTATATTCTTTCTAATTCATGAATGTACTTGCTAGTTTTTTTTTTTAATAATAATTAAACATAGCACTACTATTACAAATTTTATCATTCCTTGCTAATTTATGTATATATTTTATTAATTTTATTAGTTTATTTATTTTTAAATATGAAATTATATGATTTAAAAACTATTTTATGTGTAGAAAATTTAAAGTAATTAAAAATAGTAGATAATAGTAAGAGAATATTTTTCAATATCTACAATTTTCCTCTATCTATAATTTTCATTAAATATATAAAATTGTATTATTATCAAAATATTCTGTCAATATCCTAAACAAACCAAACACAGGATTATAATTTGAGGATGACCAATCCCAAGACTATCATCCGAAAAAGTTATCTAGGGAGATTTATCTGTGAATCAAACAGACCCTAAGAAATTGTATAGTTCTGATGACAGTGAATCATTATTTTGTGCTTTGAAACTTGTATAAAATAAATTTTTTACTTAAAATATATTATTAAGAGTGTTTAAATTCAACTCAATCTGAAAACTCAATTCAATACAAATGAATTTAGGGTTAAGTGAGTTGGATTTTTTGAGTTATTTAAGTTGAATTCTTCGAATTTTATTGAGTTGGGTTGGATTTTAAAAAACAAAATCTAACCCAATCTAATAACTCTATAACCCAATATAGTTTGCTTATAATTTTTTATTTTTTTTCCTAGCCATTTCATATACTATTTATAATCTTTTTCCTTTAATTTTGACATAACATTCATCTTTAAAATATTTTATAATTTTTTCCTTCTCACATCTTGGTCTAACTATTTCAATTTTTTGACAAAACATATTTTGTAATACATGCTCTTACAATAATAACTTTTATTTTTTATTTTTTTAAGTGTTTGGAATTTTAACCCAAATAAGTTAAAAAAAAACTCGAGTAAACCATCTGAGTATACTTGGGTTGGATTAATTTGATTTTCTATATTAATTGGGTTGGTTTGCATTAGATTTAAATTTCTCAACCAAAAAATTTGAAAATCTGAACCAGAAAATCAACCAAGTCAATAACGCAATCACGAACACCCCACCATATTATAATGTGCAAGTTTTCAAAACACAATAAAATGATTTCCTAAAAGTATTGTAGAATTTTCCTATGCTATATCTGTTCAGGTCTGTTTGGTTGGGCTAAAAATATTTTTTGGAACTTATTTTTTAGAAATTTTCTTAGCGACAAACATTGGAAAATACTTTTTGGTATAATTTTTATATTTATAATTTTCCTCTCTGTAGGTGAAAATAACTTGAGAAATTTTTAAGTATAAATTATTTTTCGAATAGTTCAAGAATGACATTAAATATCAAATACTCACTTTTATAACTTCATATACTAAACTTATTTTCGTTTTCAATTATTGTCAATTACTATTTATCTTCATTGTGGGTTCGACAATAATATAACTATTTTTTTTTTAATATCAATATGTTTATTTTACTGCTACATTATGTTATGAGCTAATTTTGAAAAAATTCAAATTTTTATTTACCACAATCACTTATAAAGTATTCAATACAATTGTTATAAGTTTTTTTTTAACTCATATTCATAAATTAAGGATGAAAACCCTTACAAAGTTATATTTCAAAATATTTTCATTTTGTCAACCAAACACTAAAAAATTATATAAAAAACGAACTTAAACATATAAAATATTTCCTCAGTAAAACAATTTACATCCGACTAAGCGAACCTAAAAGTTGAAATTTTTGCAGAGACAACTATATGACATGATAGATGCTATACATAGAATCAGTGTATTTATGTAAAATGACAAACTGACAAAATCTATTAATGTGTACCGAAAAATATAACATTTTTGTTACTTGACCAACCATCCGAAGTAGCAAATACAACGGGCACACTAATGAATAAGATTGATGAAATAGCCATTAGTGCAAGAACAGCTAATTAGAAAGCAAGAGTCATGCTTTTAATACTTCAATTTACCAACCAATTATACTATTTGATCCCTTCGTCGGCAAAAAAATTGTCACTATAACCGAAATAGAATGATTGATTGAATATATAAAATCCCAAAATTGATAATTTATTATGATTTTACTATATTGAGTGGGTTCAAGTTATCTTTATATTTGAATTTATGATTTTATAAATTATTTTTTATATAAAATATCGGAAAGGAAAAAAAAAAACAAATTTAGATAGTGAATCAAGGTGTGTGAGAAGAGAAAAACATTTCTTTATTTTAAAAACATTGATACTAGTAATAGACTAGACTACTAGTAGTATAGCATGTAGTTAAAGGCGTAGCATCTTCTTTATATAAGTCTTCACGCCTTCAAAGGTAGACTCGGTCAAGATGGTTTAAAAGGCGGGTTATCTGATATTTATCCCAAATTCTTGCAAACAAGGGAAAAATATGTTCACGCTCCGAATTCATTCCGTCGATTTCCCGCAACGCCTGTCGACCACCGTCACCACCTCCGCCACCGCCGCCCACGGATCAAACCCTACAAATAATACTACGGCTATTATCAACGACAATCCGCTATACCCGACGGAACTCAGAGGCATCGCTCACCTCTTCCGCCAACTTCCTCCCAACACCACCGCGCTTTCAAACCCCACTGCCCGCACCACCCTCCTCTTCGTCGTCGCCGTCCCTAATTACCTCTCCTCCGATGACTTCCTCCTCTTTTGCGGTTCCCAGGTTAATTATTTCCAAGAAATCCTTTTCCTCAGGTACCCCCTCTCTGCTTCAAACCCCCACATAATTTTTTATTTTAGTTAATTTTGTGAAATTTCAAGTACTAGAAGTGATATTTTGCTTTCAAATTTACATACTTATTATTTTTTTAAAAAAATTTGTGTACTCCAGAAAGAAAATTATACAAAGCAAAATATAGCCTCTGCCAAGTATCATTCTTTTGGTTTTTTCAAGAATGAAATTAGAGAACAAAGATTTATCTGTGTAAATTCACAATATCAGAGTTGAAAGGAGAGACTTTTACTTGTTTGAAAAAGTAGTTTAAATGTTGGCATATAAAGGAAAGTTTTTGTTTATTCAAGAGAAATAAAAGGCACTGTAAGGAGTAAATCCGAAAAGATAATTGTCAAGATTATGATCCTATTAAGGTGTGGTGTGTTTTTATTTGTCTATTTTTGACATGGATGGGTGTATTGCAGGAATGATGGAATGGAGGATCGGTATAGTGTGCTAATCAGGTTAGAAAATCAAATGGCTGCTGATGGGTTTTATTGTAGTTTCAATGGGAAATCTAGATTCAGACCTTCTGAGGTATATCATCTTTTTTAATTGTGGATATGTTGTATGTCTCTGTGCATTTTTCGACAATGATGAATTTCAGGGTTGAATTTTCAGGCTGAAGTATGCCATTTATATTTCACTCAATCGGTTGAGTACACTGAAGTGGGAGAGATTGCCAGTGATCCACCTCCGGGTTTCACTGAATTGCCAACGTGTCCTATTTGCCTTGGTTAGTTTTTATGAATGCTTATTTATGTGTAAGAATTAAATTTTGTTAGTCTCCGTTCCATATTTTGGAAATATTATGGTTCATTTTAGTAGTTTTATTCTTAATGGCACTCAGCAGAGAATCTGATAGTATTTCTCTTAATTCTCTTTTGGTTATTTGTAAAGAGAGATTGGACCAAGACACTAGCGGAATTCAAACTACACTTTGTGACCATTCATTTCATTGTTCTTGCGTGTCAAAATGGACTTATTTGTCCTGCCAGGTTAGTCTTTTGACCATTCATTTCTTCATTGATCAATGTTTTCTGCATTTTTTCAAGGTACTACAGACTCTGAATACTAACTTCTTGCTTGGTTCCGTGGTCCATTACTTAAAATTGTCTGCTTTCACAATGCCTTGATTCCTTATACCACCATCTCTCCTAACTCACCTTGCTCACAGTACTTTACGATTAGGAGTTTTAGTTTTTGCTAGATAGCTCTTCTGTGCTTGGATATTTGTATTTTCTCATCTAGTGAAGTTCCTTGTGTTTGTTTTGAATATTCATACAGTAATACAACTTGTTTGATGATCATTAAGTTACTTTAAATAATGTTGGTCTTTGAGAAGAACGGCCTTGGAAGATGAATGGACTATCCTTGAAACTTGAGGGACGTTCAAACTGAAGCAGGCTCTGTATGGTACCTTGGCCATTGATTATGTGATGGCTTAAGTCATCCTAGAATATTCCACCGTTGGCTTGATTCTTTGGATAGTTACTTCAAGTGGTATATGCTCCCAGATTATGAGAAGTCAGATTTGTGAAATCAAAACTGAGTAGAAAAGTCGATTTGTGGTGGTATAAGGTTGAATCAGAGAACAAAGGTATTCCTCATACATGGGAAGAGATGAGAGAAAAGCTTTTAGAAAACCATTCGCCTTCTTATCGCCGTCAAAAGCTGTTAGAAGAACTCTATGGTCTTGAGCAAGGGAACATGTCAACACTAGATTATGTGGTGAGATTTGATGGACTACTATATTATTCCCGAGTTGTTCAAGATCCTCGTATAACAATTGCTCAATTCAAGGCTGGTTTAAGACATGATGTTAGGCAAGAATTGCAAGGTAAGAGATATTCTTGTATTGAAGATGCTTTTCGAGATGCAATAGATGCTGAAGCTTGGTTAGCAAATTTAAAATTTAGCAATTGTGGAATGAAAGCCAAAGACCGAATACCTACAAGAGCAGTTCTAGAGCTGAAAGTTTTTGAAAAGCAGTCCTTGGATGAATATGATAAGGTTGACAAGCCATCTTAAAACAGCCAAAAGAGAACTCTTCGGTGATTAATCAACAACCATATAACCTAGAAAGCAAGATTCTGGTTGTAAATCCTTCAAAAGAAGCTGAAAATTCTGAAAACGTGAATGCTTACTCTGAGGGGATGACAGTTTTAAGGCTGCCTGAAAATTCAGAATCACTTAAGGATCTCAATGAGCTTCATGAAGTAGAAGTTACTCTTGAAAGTTTTGAAGATGAGCATAAGGTGGAAGCAGAAGAGGATTTCCTAGTGAATGAAGTTCTAGAAACGCAATTAGCAGGAGTAGAGTAGTTTTGGTCCAAGAGGTCAAGTATGTAAAGCTTGATGGTTTTACGGTGCTTAACAGTTTTGAACAGGAGTCTAAAGTGAAGTGGAAAACGATCTTCTAGTCAAAGAAGGTGCAGAAAACAAGTTAGAAGTAAACACTGTTTTGGTGAAGGAGGTCATGAATGTAAGGCCAGATGAATTTATAATAGTGGATAATCTAAATGCAGCTTATCATTTAGAGCCAAAGATTGACCAAGTTTGGGAACAAACACAAGAGAAGTTTTCAGATTTATTTTCTCCTATAGTTGATGATTTTATCTTCGAATAATCTTGCAATGTAATGACTAAGACCTCTCAAAGTTTTGGGTTACTATCTAGAGGGAAGATGAAGTGGACAAAGTTTCAGATTTTACACTTCGTTATTCTCCACATCTTTAAAACTCGAGGTCGAGTTTGTTCCAACCAGGGGAGAATGATGCAGTCAACAAAAGGCTCAAGAATGAGTAAAACAAAGATTTTCATAATTGCGATCAAGCATTCTTTATGGACTTGTTAGAAGACAAGAAGCCTCTTTTGGAATTGAAATAAGAGTTTTAATTGAGTTCATTTGAGTAGGAATTAGTTTTTATGGTATTAGGGTTTTTCTGATTTTTAGTAGTTAGGGGTATTTTAGTAATTTAGCAGGAGATTTTCTGATTTAGTATTTTAGTATTTTTAGTAGTTTGTCTTAGAGTTAATTTAGAACTTGGTTTCCATTTTGATTTGAGTTTCCATTTTAATTTTGATACCAAATTAGAGTTAAGTTAGGATTCCTAATGCTTTAGGAAATAAGAGGTAGATCCTAGTCAAAATAGGATTTGTCTTTCGAGTCTATAAATAATGTTGTTCTCCACAAAGAGAACATAGATTTCAGCTTAATTAAAATTTCCAGCTGACATTGTTGTCTTCTAAAGGGTTGTGTGATGCAATCTAGCCTTGGGTGTGATGCAAGGTGCCTAGGAGTGATTCCTAGTGTTTCCTAATCATTATTCTCTTAATTTTCACATTTCCAGCAATTTCTCTTTAGTTTCTGTTCTGAATTTACACCTTTCCTGTGATTTTTCTGCCAGCTTGTGCTGCGTCATTATGGTAATCTAGATTCTAGTGTGGTCGATTAATAATCACTTGCTAACTAGCGGTCTGTATTGGATGGACGTTAGTATAGAATAACATTGTCCAAATTACTTCCATACTATTAATCGCAATATCTTGCAAATACTCTCTCTCAGCTCCCCCAAAAAAGCAAATAGTTTGTGACCGCTGAAAGAGTTTTCTGGCTGGAGGTGGAATGGGGGTAAAGGAGTGTTTTCTGGTTGCACATATGTTCATATCTGAATTTAAAATTATCATGAAGCCTCAATACTTGTCATGTCAAACAGAGATTTTAACCTTTCATAACAAGTTCAAGTAATAAAAGATGTTGGTGGGACAGGACATTCTGTAAAGGCAAATACTGTGTTGATTACAAATATTTATCAATGGTGAATATTACTATGTTGTTTTATGAAACTTATTGACGAGCTTGACTTATAGTTGGAATATTTCTATCGTGCTGCCACCTCTACGTGCAGGTTTGTAGACTTTGTCAGCAACAGGATGAGAAACCAACTTGTGCTGTATGTGGAACATTAAAGAACCTCTGGATCTGTCTGATTTGTGGTTTTGTAGGATGTGGAAGGTGAAAGATTTCTTGCTTCTGCTGTTATTTTGCTTCATATTTAGCCTAAATTTCAATAAACCTACTCTCCTTACTTTCATTGGGCAAGTATCTAATTGCACATCTTCCGTGATATTTAGGTATGAAAAAGGACATGCAATTAAACATTGGAATGATACGCAGCACCACTTCTCCCTTGACTTAGAAACTCAACAGATATGGGATTATGTAGGGGACAAGTATGTTCACCGATTAAACCAGTCAAAAGCTGACGGAAAATTAGCCATGATGAATTCTCTCTATGTTTCAAATGATGGAGAATGTGGTACTTGTGGGTACGAGGAAGAATTAGGACTTGATGGTGCCCTTTTCAGCAGCAAAGTTGAAACTGTAAATTCCCTTCCCTATTTATTCTCAAGCATGGATAATAGGTTCTTCCATGTCTGATTTTGTATCAAATGCATCATCTGTATTACCAGTTCTACTACTGCTACTTTTGCATGTTACAAGAATTTAGACTTCATTTATTTGTTATTTTAGAGAAGATTACTTATTTTTAAACCTAGTATAGACTTGCAGGTCAGTTTGTGTTATTTTTCGTTGTTTAATGATATGGCACCAAATTAATGTATCATAAATGACAACAGACTGTTGATGAGTACAACCATCTTCTTGCAAGTCAGCTAGAGATCCAGAGACAAGTAAGTGAAAGCTCATACATGTTTCAAGCATTCTTTGGTCATTTAGAGCCTCCAAGATCACTGGTCTTATTATCAGATAATTTAGTAAGTTGTATTGGGATTATTTCACCTCTGAAAGCATGTGGAACTGATGGCTGCTTTCTCTAAAAGTTCGAATTTTTCTAGTGTGAGTCAATGGGGACTACTGTAGGCAGAAAAGTAACTTTGCTCCATCACATAGTTTTTCCCCAACCCCATAGCAGTAGGAGCCTCTCATGGATGGAGTTTGTCATCAGTAATAGATGAACCCATTTTGGCTGTTCACTTTTCTTCTTCTGCGTATAGGGTACTTAAATTAGAATCCTGTCTCTGAAAATAATGTAGACGGTTTGGAGAAATGGTACAGAGTTCTATAGGCCAGAAGTTCTGTACATAGTGTGGTAGCAGAAAACCTTCATCATTTGGGATGATAATGTCAAATCTTCACAGTTTTACCCCGATGTTTTCAGCATTATGAATCTCTACTTGCTGATGCAAAAAGTAGCAAGGACAGTACTATTTCCAAAGCAGTGGAGAAGGCTGTGTTTTCAAGGATGCATGATTTGCAGTATAAATTGGAGAGTTATACAGAGGAAAAGAAAGCTGTTGCTGAGGTGATCTCTCTAAGAGACCCCCCTCTCCCCCTTCCTTCCCCTTTTCCTGAACCGTCAAAAGGGTGAACTTGTGCACGAGGCTCTCTCTCCTGCAAGGTCTGGGAAGCCTTTGCTACTTGTTGCCCTATCCTTACCAAGAAGAGACATTTCCTGTACTGTCCTCTACTATTATACTGTTCACGTCCATAGGGTTTTGGAATGTGAATGTATTTATTCCTTGGAGCTCTCTTACTTGCAGGCTTAAGACATAATATTTCTGATATGTGGTTAGCATCTCATTTTGTATATGATAACCATTGTTTTGTTCTGCACCTAAGATATTACTTTGGTGGTCTAGGTGTTGTTAGAGGAACCAAGAACTTACAAAAAAACAGGAACTACTGCAGCAGAAGTACAAAGAAATTGAAGCAAGGTATGCCTTTTACTTGCCTATTCATCAAACATGATTTAGTGGGAATAAGGTTTGGTTTGTGTGTTTTGTTTGTTTGTATTCATTCATCAAACATGAACTTGATGTTTCCTAATCATTCTTGTGATGTTTCTCTTATTCATGCAAGTAGAGCACATCCTACTGCAGTTGTACTGTCATTACCTGTCTTCTACTAAACCTAATGCATGGATGTATAACATCTAGTTGTTTTTATGTTGATTTAATTTATCTAAATTATGGATGATTTTTCAGGTTTCGTTTATCCTTGAAGTCTGAAGATGAAAAGATATTGGATCTGGAAGAACAGGTATTCTTTTGTATTTTATGAATTTTGTGTTCAAAGTAGCTCACTTTTTCTTACGCAATCATTTTGAACATGGATTGCAGATACGAGACTTAAAAGTTTATGTTGAGGCCCAGAAAACAATTGCTAACATGACTGGTTCAGAAAGCATAAAAGGTGGCACAATTCTACCTGTAGAGTCAACCCGCTCCTCTGCTGGCAATCCAAAAAGGCGAACAAAGTCGGGTAGAAGAAGGGGTTAGTGGACTACCCTTTTCTTCTGACATTTGCATATTCTGTGGACCATCACCTATTATCTCATAAAAGTGGCATTTGCTCTCTGGAAAGAGGTGCTTGGGATAGGAGTGATTCTGTAAATTCTTTGAACATGTAATTTTTTGTAAATTGTGTTATGCTAATGTTAAAGTATTAGGTTATTGTCAATTAATTATAATATATATAAAGGGAAAACTTGAAGGGTGACTTTGTTCTACTGTAATCTTTTGTCTTTCCGTACATTTTAATTGCCCGTCAACAGAAAAAGAAAGATTTGCATCTAAGGAAACAGCAATCTGCAATTAGTTTGGAACAATTTCACGATTGAGAGAGGTTTCTGTACTTGCATGTTGACATGGCATTTAATCTAAGGGGAAGCTTTTTCTTAATTGTGTAATGAGTTGGTTATTATACGAGCCTAATAATTTTGCCTATCTGCCAAATGACACCATCCAGTTTTAAGATTCTCTATATGTTGCATTGGTCTGTTTCTTTATGCACACGGTTTTCATAATTCCCATCTTTTCTCTAGGATTATTTTCTTTTCAAACTAATCAAAGAGAAAAATGTATCTGAGTATCCTTTAGCTGTTCAATGAAAAGATATCAAGCAAACGTGACATGTTTCAGAACCTAGAAGGCAAAAACCACAAAGGGCCATTAGCTAATAAGCCCATTCATTTCCTGTTAAACTTAGCATCAGCCTCCAGATCCCCTTAACTAGACGTTTCTCTCTTAATTTACACAACAAATTCAAACTATCAGTGGTAATTGTTAGGGAATTAAACAGCAAGACGATGAGTAAGAGAATAAAACTTCAATCTGCTCTCCCCCGAGACTAATCCTACAAAGCCAAAGTCCTTTCCTACAAACTACCGTGTCTATCCTTGAAGCTCCTGTTTGGAGAACTGAACTGTTCAGTACCATACCGCTAGACATTACAATGGTTCAGTAGATACAATCGTTGTGACGTGAACAGAGTGCTACCTCTGCGGTTGATCTGAAGTAGCTGCACCAGAAGCACTAGGCCCAGCACCATTTTCCAGCGGGGGTGAAGTGCCCCACTTGCCCTCAGATTCTAGTGGCTCGAGTACATGGATTCCACCATCAATTAGTCCTAATGCAAACTGATTAGGTTCAGATGGGTGTGCAGCAATGACTAGAGGATAGACTCGTAAACTGCAAAATGATATTTGGATCATCAGACAGAAATGGAATCAAACAGAAGTAAATAAACTATTCTGGTGAATATAGATACTCACGCTGGCCTGCATTGGCAGGCAGGTATGCAGTTGGATTTATTCGACATCTCAATCTGAGACTTGAAGCAGTGAGAACACCTACACTTCCATCTTCAAAACTGACATAGATTGACTGGCTATCACAAGAATATGTAGCATGTGTAATTGGGCCACTTGCTTCTCTAGGTACCCACTGTTCAAGAGGCAAACAATCAATGATCATAAGCTACTGGACAAATGTAAATCCTTGTCAAACTGGCTTTTACAACTAAACATGTAGTTTGACAATAGGAACAAGCATGACCAAAAGCTTCAACAAACAAAACTACCAATGTGCAGAAACAAGCAACAGGGTCATAAGCAATAGTGAGAAAACATTATTCAGTAACTGAACTTTCAAAATTGAGATGCTAAACACAATGGCACCTGCTTAAGGCATTCCAATTTTGGTGCCTCATATATGGCTATCTGGGTTTCATGGACTGCTAGCAAATGCGTCTGATCCTGGTGGAATTGAACACGGGTATCAGCTTTCAAGTGGAGCAGCTGCACGTCCAGCTGGAATCTGCAAATATTTACTCATTTGCTTCTCCCATGCATCAGTGCTAAAAACACACAACTGCAGTAACAGAAGAACATCGAGTGAAATAGCAAAATAGATTGTATAAAAGAAAAGGCCATCTTCTAAAATATGATTTGAAATTCACGAAAGGTTACTACAACGATGAGATCAGTGCTCATCTGGTTCTGAACTGATGGTTTCAACCTTTATATCATTCATAAAGCTTATGAAAAAGGCTAAAATAATGCCTTATAGCTTATCAAACTTAATCCTCTGCTTCTTGCAGCAGATGCACTTCTCCAGTAATTATTACCTGTGAATCTGCTCCTGAAGAGACAAGCACGTTAAGAGCATTAGAAAAGGCAAGGCCTGTAATTCTTTTCTGATGGCCTCTAAGCTTGATTTTGACCTGTGCAATTGCCAAGCAGAACATTAAATTCTTAAAAATCAGCACTAGAATGACATACTTGAGAGAATAAGTGCAGGCGTAAAAGAAACACAACCTCGTCAACCCGAACATTGTATATTTGGATAGAGGAGTCCTCCATGCCTATAGCAATAATATTGTTGTCTTGTGGATGAAATGCCAAAAAAGTTGCAGCAGGTGGAGGCGGCATGAAGGTTGTCATAGTCTGTATTTGCAAACAACACAATAAGAGTTCACTTCAGTAGGAAACAAGAATTAGTCAAACAAAACAAATATATATATATATAAAGCCAGTTTCTCAAATTTTCTGTGCACCATAAATGACTTTTGAGTTGTTAATGCGTGCAAATAGACATGCCTGCATGTATGGAGAAGGGGAGAGAAGTGGAATCAAGTGACATGTTCAAGTGGTTTTTCAACCAAGTTAGTCACAACTGCCCAAGTATATACATGATATGTACTTTAATATGACCAGCAAAATATTTTGGACCATGCTTGAGACCTATGATTTCATCTTCTGGCCATGAGCAATAGCAATCTAAGCGGCAAGACATCTTTGACTCAAATAGACAAATACCCTGTGATATGCATTCTGAATAGTTGAATAATAACTATATGAGAGTTTTATGAGGCCATTTACAGGAAAGGGCTGCTACATTGAGGCAACATACCTTAAAAGTCATCATATTAAATAAAGAAATTTTCCCTCCAGAAGCCGACATAACATATGAATCATTCTTTGAGAGCGCAAAGCATGGAACAGAATCTTCAGGATTTGTGTCACTAATATCATTGGTCATCAATATTCCGCTAGCAGGTTGCCATAATTGTGGCACAACACCAGCACTTGCCTATTGGACACATATTTGGTTGAAGTGCGCTAAAGATTATAAAAGAAACAAGGACATCAATTAATGTAAAACAGTACCTTTCCATTTGGGTTGCGCTCATTTCTTGGCCACTTCCAGAGTTTGTGAACAGCGTTGGCAGCTAATGCCAATATGGCAAGTCCGGAATTTGTGTACATCAATCTTGAAACCTAAATAGGCAAGAAAAGGTGAGCAGAAAAAGGGGTTAGTGTAGTTTAACAAAGATAACAATTTCATTAATGAGCTCCACAAGGGTGGTTGTACAAGGTAGCCCAAGATGGGAGATAAAAAACTACCATCTACTATATTTTCTATGAGAGAGAGAGAAAGAGGGAGGGAGGGAGAACCCCACCCGCATCGCTGTCAAACTATCTGGCAGCCTCAGTGAGCGACACTGTGATGGTTCATTAATCTCCGTCAATTTCCATATTCTAGATTTGTCTGCAGACTCATCTGCAATTCTAGGCTTTACATCAGCCAAATTTCGATTGTCACCATTCTACAAGAAGTCATAATAAAAAATTCAATCACTAAATGCCAAACTCAAATAGAACCGCACCCATCGAGTGCACTAGCTTTTCTCTATTACAAGAAAAGTAGCCTTTTTCCTTTACATAAAAATTGTCATCAGTTAAAAGTAATGGGAATAGGCTCCACAACTGAATTTCTAATGGAAATGCCCACCATTGCCACCATACCGATGCAATTGGAGGAACTCTATCTACAATGCTCGACCCAACAGCTGCACCACTGGCCCCAAATGGTCCTATGGTGGGCTGTACAAAGGTGAAGTAAATCAGTAACAAATTCGCATCTTAACAGACAAAAAAGGTTCTCTTCTTCAATGTGGGGATGGGGAAGGGATCCATCAACCTTCACAATAGAGGCTGAGGCAACCCTTGAAACATCAAACGGACGATTTTCCATGGATCTAAGTAGCTTAACACCATCTGCATTTGCCAAGATTTTAATGCCATTTTCATTTGTTGAGACAGCCAACAATATTCCTTCCTTGTTAAAACGAACACAAGGGGAAGCCTGATAAGATGATAAAAGAGATGAAGGTAATTAGATAGCTGAAGAACCAGTCTGGAAGTTTCACAATTGTTGAAAATCACAACTACCGGTAATCCACCATCTGCATCAGTGCTGGTTAATGAGTTAACATTGTCCATGTCCCAAAATTTGATTACAAACTCTGTCTATCACCAGCAGCCAAGAATCTATTCTTCGTAGTATCAAATTGCACAATTCCAGAAGCTCGTTTTCCTAGACCAATATATGTCCTTTTCACTGCACCCTCACTTTCATTCCACTCCACAAGGTAGGATTCCCCTTCTTTGTTAGTCCCACAAGAGAACAACCTACAAATGATTCCATACAATGTATACTTTAGTCCCATTTACTGCATGCAAAAATATAATCATTTAATCCTGGGTTGTGGTTTTTTTTTTTGGGGGTGGGGTGGGGGAGAGGCGTGGCGAGCCCTTAGGCACAAAGGGGAAGTGGGAGTCATCAGTTATTTGTCAACCTTGTTCCATCAGCACTATATGCCATAGTGGTGGATGAGTGACCAGGTGCATCATAGTCAACTCTTGAACCCACATTGTCATACAACCAAGCCTTTATTTTTCCATCAGTTGCAGTTGAGAAGATGAACTGAGGCAAAAATAGAAAACAATCAGGTACAGTCCTTACAAAAATCTATAGACACTACATGTTTATACCATTCTCAGAATGTTCTCCTTCCACATAAATACACTCTCCTTTTATTTATTTTTTAAATGCATGAGTTTGAAAAATTGGTAAATACAGTAAACTTGTTCAAGCTGGTCTTTGCAGTTCCAAAACTATTGTTTCCACGCAGGTCCCAACACCACCCACCCTAATGCAGTAAAGAGTTAACATGAGTTTTAAGAATGAATCAAGCTACAATGGTGCAGAATCATCTTTTCCATCATCTAATATTCACTTTACTATAAATAAAAAGGAAAGAGGGTAATTCTGGTGTCTGTACAAAGATAGCTCGAAAAGGAAAGTCCCAACGCATATAACCACAACCTTCAGATGCTTTTCCCTTAAAGCAACCTTTTCTATTTCTTATCATTTTCAGCAACGGGGCAAGTTAAGGGGTTTTATTGAATAATAAGCAAATAAAAAGGGATCCAAAAATCCACCAATGACTTGAGATTCCATTTGGGTTGATACTAGTCTCAATTTGATGCTCTGCATACCACATGAAAAAGGAAAAAGAAGGGGTTTTCCAGGCAACCATCATTAACTATTCTGTGAGAGAGTGAGAGAAAGAGAGAGAGATTCATACCTGAATACTTTCTTTGTGATGTGGGCAAACAGAATATACAGGTGCATCATGGCCTTCAAATGTGTATTGCTTGGTCCCAGTCACTGCATCCCATACCTGTTAAAACTTAACAATCACTCTACATGACTGAATCGCAGACATTTTCAGCAAAGGAAGAAGAGGAAAGAAGTGAGGATTAGACAATACCTTAATAAGCCTATCCTCCCCACAAGTAACAATACAAAGTTGTTTGTTAGGATAAGAGAAAGCAAGATCGTTGACACTACCAGCATGTGCTTCAATCTGAAAATCAGAAAACAAGGTAAGGATCTTATTGCAAAGTAGCCATCTTTAATATCACCAAAACATGAAATGGAAAACCAAGTCGGCAAGACCTAAGAAAATCAGTTAAGTCCATAAAGCATACACTATACAGGTACAAAAAAATGAAAAAGACATTAGAGATGTCAACGCAAGGACCTCTAGGTGGTTTCTTAGATCATCAGCGCCATGGTAAGAGAATATGTGTACAATGTGCTTCGAATATGCAACACCTGAATTAGCAAAAAGAATTCTAAGGACATTCACACAAATTGGATCTCGTAAAAATATTCCTGTTCTATGCAATATGCAATTTTAACTGAAAAGTGTACAAACTCTAAAAGAGTGATAAATTAAGACGCTTCACCATTCACATACCAAACAGAGTGCCATCAGGGCTCCATATTACTCGGTTGATTGATGCAGTATAATCACTCGCCAAAGATGTCTAACACATAAGCAAAAGAAACATTGGTTACACTTAATAAAACCCAAATAAATGTTTATGTGCTAAGGAAAGTAAACGGAAGCATAAAGAGTATATGTAGTTCTGAGTACAGTTTATAAGATCTAGAAGCCAGACCTGCAGAGCCATTGAACGCCATGCTGTAAGATCCCACACCTTGAAACTTCGGTGAGCAAGCCTCTCCCGACTACCTAGCTCCCAAACCATAACCTCTCCAGTGTTTGTTCCAACTAAGCAAAGTGTTTTATCAGTGGCAAGAAAAATATGCAGATGTAATTTCCCCTCCAACTAGTACCAGAACTATCCAAATAAATGAAACTATTGCCGGACAATCACAACCTAAATTCAGCAAACTAACCAAGAAGTAAAATTTGTTGCACTGGATGAAAATCCATGCTTTTGACTGCTGATCCCTGATTTAAATTCATAACAACAGCCTTAGGCAAGTCATCTGATGAGTATGAACTCTGGCCATGAATCTGACCACCATATCCCACAGGCATGATGTTGACAGGCATATTATTTGCCTACAAAATTAGCATATTTAATAGAACTGATAGTGTTAACATACATAAAACGACATAAATACCGAGAAAAATGGAAGTTCCCAGTTTCTGAATCTCATACCCCTACATTACATGTGTAGATTATAAACATAAACTTTCACAAGACAGACCAAAAATGGGCATGTCAAAGCTTGTACATCTAAATAGGCAATTGCTCAAGTATTGAATAGAAGGATGCATACAAAAACCAACTAGCTAACATTTCAAGAAATAAAGCCAGCAGTTCATTGAACCCAAATAAGTACTGGAACTTGAGATGGCAATACATACTTCATCTGATAATCCAAAAGGTCTTGTCCTCTTTAAAACAAGATCAGAGTCGGCTGTCTGATAATCCATTGCTGGATTGTTTGTGGGAGGAGTCCTGGGACGCTTTAATATAGCTGCTGTAATTGGTAAAATAAGTAAAAGGCGTCAGATGCTACAGATAACAAGTAAAAAAAAGGAGAATTCATTACAAAATTGCAAAATTCCTCATAACCTGAAGTCTCAAACTACATGCTTACAAAGCTTAAACATAAACCACGCCAGCCCATCAATGAAATACCATTCATAACTTATTTACTAAAACCAATTTACAGTTGTAAATACCAGGATTATTGGGTGGATTGAAACCAATCGGCCCTGCAGATGCTGAAGGATGAGGAACTGGCGAAGGATTACCCATCCATCCTGCAAGAGATGTAGGCAGTGGTGCTGGTGCTGGTGCTGGTGCTGGCTGAAATGGCTTGACAAGCAAAAGCACAAGTCAAGTTTCTAAATGGAAATTGTAAATAGCTACAATCAAATAAAATTTTCTTTTCTCATTTACTTACTCCATGAGCACCTAGAGGCGGGAAAGCGCCAGGTTTAGGAACAGCTCCCATTAGTGGATTAGTTACAGGTGATGGGGCTCGTGCACCATTTGGCTGCGATGGCCCACAAGAATGGTCCACAAATAGGGTTTTTATATCAGGATTAGGCTTAGGATTCTTACAAAGCTGATGCTGCCAATTCAAACTGCAAACACACTCATTGTCAAATGAGAAAATAAATTAACCTGAAAGTTAACTTTACTACAAATCTCCACGAATCAAACCTCTGATTATGTGATTAGTGTCCGCAGCCTTGAGTTCTTCAAGGTGGGAAAAGTTAACTTATCACGAAACAATGGATTTGCTTCAATCAACTTCTTAAGTTCAGCAAGCATTATTCCCCTGGCTGACTTAGTGTCTCCATATTTAGATAATTGTTCGTTATCCCTATAAGAGAGTACAACTCCTTTAAACCCCATAAACAAAAATAAATATAATTCTAACAATGACATTATTTGATGACCAAAGAGCAAATAACCCAGAAAAGGTTTGCCCATTACCTAAAGTTCTCAAGTGTCAAAAGTTGCGTTATTTCTTTAAAAAGGTCTTCATTAAAAGCTGAGAAGACTTTTAAGTCCTTCACGAGAATATCGACAGCTTTAGCACGGTCCTTCCTGAACTCAGAAAAAGAACTCTTAAATCCAAAAATAAACTCTTAACGTGAGTGGTCGAAAAAACCGCAAGAGCAAATGCAGCCGGTAGGAAACAATCCGGAAGACAGAACATATACAAGACAACATGCTTAGAACCTGAACCTGTCCAATGCTTCAAGGTACTTCTGCTTTCTTATCTCGAAAAAGATTTTCATCGAGTATCTGTTATCATCCACTTTAGTGAAACCAGACAAATACTTCTCCACCTCATCCCAATCACCATTTGTCACCATTTCTTCAAAATGTCTCATATTAAAGAAAAACCCAGACTCTTGCTCCAACCTATACCACATCAATCATCAATGATTAATCAAACAAACAAACAAAATACAACTGCATCATAGTTAAATCACCTTATTTCAGAAACAATTAAGCATCAATAAGACTCTTTCAATGTTGTTAAATAAAAAATCAAACCAATTCATTTCCAAATTCACATGGCAAGACTTGTTTTTAAGAAGCAAATTTACAGGGCAATTACGCATTATTTCAAGAAAATTCGAATCCCTAAAGTTCATGAAGCAAAGTATCAATCAGTCTAATATTTAATTAATCAAAGTATTGAACATACACTTACTAGATCCAAAACATGCAAAAAGAACCCTTTCAATTTCACTTTTTTCCTTCAATTACTCAGCAACAAGAAGACATATTAAAAATTATTCAGAAAAGAAAAACATGAAAACTTACAAATTATAAATTACAAATTTTTTTAAAAAAGAAAAGAAAAGAAAAGAAAAGAAAATCAAAACCCTACCTGTGAACACTCTCCTTGAATTTCTCTTCATCTAAAAACTGAAGTATTAAAAACACAAGTTCCCTGCTCAGAGAAGACATACTGACTTCCTTCCACTCCCCCACACCTGCCAAAATAAATAAATCAATTAACCAACCAAATTTAAAAAAAAAAAAAAAAAAATCAATCTAAAACCTTAAAAAATGCCAAAAAAAAACAAATTGTATGAAATTAATAATTACTAAATTAAAAGAAAAAACCTTTAACCTCTTAGATCAACAAAAAAACACCAAAATTAAATAAACTCCATCAACAATTCCCAACTTCCAAAAAACCTAAAATCCCCATACCTACCTACATACATGTGCATGTACAGCTATCCCATATTTATAGGGCTGCATGTGTATATATGTAGAGAGAGAAAGGAAGAGTACCTTGAATGAATGAGAGAGAAACAAACAGATCGGAGGGTTTTGTGTAGAGAGAGAAAATGTGAAAGAGAGATATGTACTTTTCGTTTTGGTTTACTGAACTTTCTCTCTCTAGAAAAATATATACACTAGACTTTCCTTTTTTTTTCTTTTTTTTTGGTTTCAAGAGAGAGAAGAAAAGAACGAGGAGAAATGAGATGTGAAGAGGCAAATGAAGTTGCCGTGTATCAGACAAAATAAATAATGCGAGATGATAAGCGCTATGATAAGGTATATTACTTATAAGTCGAGATGTTACTGTACTTATACAACTGATTGATAGGTAAGTGTGGTTATAGGTGTCTTAAGCACGTCTAATATGGATTTATATTCGGCTGGATTTGCGGGTTTTTCGAAGTGGAGTTTCCGTCATGAGTTTGGGAGATGTACAGGTGTGGGAGTCCTCATGCGGAGTGTATATGATGGACCGCACTCACTTTTCTCACTTGTAAAACTCTGCATTAATTTCTTTCTTTCTTTTTTTTTTTTTTTTTTTGGTAATATGCATTAATTTCTTTTCTTAAAATAAAGAATTTACGTACTTAAAAATGGTCCAATGATGGGTTATAGAAAGGATTAAATCTTACCTACTCAATCCACAATATGGAATATGTAATGACCGATATTAAAATTATTAAAAAATATAAAAGTTATATTATTTTTCAATCATCTATAGTTTGAAATATCCACTCCGTAATATAGAGTGAATAACAAATAATTTGTCTATAGAAAGTTAGGAACACGGGTAATATATTATTACTAGCGAATTGAAAAAAAAAAAAACAATATATTCATTGAGTAAGCATATGTTTTGAAATACGTTATCACAAGTATTTTAAATACGTAATTTAAATAAGTTTTTTTAGTTACGAATGCTCTAATTATGTATTTTGTGTGAGTGTGCGATTATTTATTCTCCACGAGAGAGATATGACAATTTATTAATTAGGTTATTTTCTTTTATGGACGGATTAGTGGCATATTTTCTTTCTAAACATGAACACCATGTATATCGATAAGCATGTACTACAATTTTGCATGATTATGGCGCTAATTATTCCTCACTGAATATGATATTTATTAATTAATTTGTTTCTTCTCTTTTTTTGGACGGATTAGAGGGAGAAATGGAAGGAGGGGAGTGAAGATGAAGAATCTCATTTATTTCACCAATTTTCTACTTTTCATAGCTTGATGCATCATCAAGATAGTTACATATATGCACTCAAAAATATTAAAATTAGGGATATATTGTCCAAAATATTATGCTGCTACTACTAAAAGAGTATTTATTGATCTTGATTTTCAGAATCCAATTTGTGATTAAGAAATATGGGTGGCAAAGTCAAAAGTAAGGTTACATTTTTCATTTTGAAGAAGACATATTATTTGTTTTTCCCCTATTTCCTTTGGGAAACAGATAAGACGGAATAGGTCAATTTAAAAAACAACCAAATTAAGAAAGCAACAAAACCCATTAAAACGAGGAAGTGAATGTCCCCATATACAGGCCGTGACAAAATTTCCTAAAATTTGTCTCCAAGCTAATGGCCTTATATCTTCTATATAATCAATGAGTGTTTTTGTTGCATCACTATAATGCAATTCACGAGCCCATATATATAAAATTAATTGTGGCACATAATCAATGCAAATTAAAGTAAGAATCTTTGCACTAATTTTATCTTTTGTGCTGGAGTTTGCACTTCTATGAAGGTTTGAGTGATTAATGACGGCTAAATTATTAAGTTGGGTTATTCTATAAAAAGAAAAACAACTGTGCATAGTTTTTCAAATATTTGTCAACAAATGACATCAAGAATTAGTGTAATAGGGATTTGTGTGCTTTGTGACATCAATTAAGCAACTTGCTATATTACTTGTATCACACCCTTAAAAAACCCTTCTATCTTTTCATAAAATAAGAACCTTTCTTGTACGCATGTATACAACTACATAAATATATGTATATATATATATGAGGCACAACTATTTACTTCTTTTGTTGGGTGATTATCAAATCGTATATTAGAAATATGAAATTGTACTTGTTTTTGTTCAAATTCTATTAGTCTCCTCCTCCTATTTTCCATATTAACTACTTGTTAACTTAAAAATTAAAATTTTACAATTCTATTATCGAATCACTTTCATGCTTCGAATATTTATACATAACTATTTAGACAATTATAATTGTTGCAATATTATTTGGATAGAAGTAAAACGTTGTATGATTCAAGCTGTGACTATTCCCCTTCCTCCCTTTTGAGTAATGATAAATGTTATTATATAATTTACTCATCAATAAAACATCGATACATGGCACAGGTGATATGGATCCCATATATTCGATCCTATTCACTTAGTAGGATTGGACCTACAAATTAAGTCCAATATCTCTGCAGGGCTGATAAGCTTATTATATCTTATGTAAACATATTATTGTAAATTTTTTATAATTTGACATAAGAAAATACAAAATCGTATAATTCTCTCAGTCAATTATAGGCCACGACCCTCGATCTCTCGTTTACCACTCCTACGACTTGAGCATTGGAGTTTTCTTGGGATAGCCCCGCCTTTTTGTAGGCATTCTGACTATGTAACAGGAGCAGTAAGCTAATACCCAAACAAATTTTACTAAAAATAATAAAATTTAAGAGGATGTTAGATTACTCATTTATTCAAGAATAAGATAGGTCATTAACATATATTTCATTAATTTATCGTAATTCTTACAAATCATTCATCGAAAAATAATTAAAAATAACAAAAATTCAATCTAAAATTTTTCATATGACCTCGCTTATTATTTAATCCAACACCAATTAATATCCCTTCAATATATATGTAACAAACTTGGTTAAATGCATTGCATCAACTGTGGGGTGCTGTACTGTCACAGTTAAACTCCCCCTTTTTTATTGTCAAAATAAATAAATAAATAAATCACATATCTCTAGACAACTGATTCAATATCGTTTAATAAAAAAGAAAATAAAAATTTTGAATAAAAATGTCTTTTTGGAGAATAACTGTGTGTATTAATTGAGTCGGATAGTTACACGCGTTGAAGTGACGAGGATGATTGTAAAGAAGAAAGAAAACCGAGGAAAGTGAAGAATTGAAGATAAGATATCATTTAGGAAAATATTATCATAGATTCGATTTTTATTCTTAAAAGTTTTACGATCAAAATTAAATTTTATTTATATCTCTTATGTCAAAAATTTTATAATATTTAATTTATATCACAAGATTTATAAATAGACAAAAAATCAAATCTACCTAAATATTTTCTAACCATCATTACTATATTAGTTATGGATGGCGACGAATGCTCGACTCTAGAGTTTGGATTCATTTCCAAATTTCTGTTTTTTTTTTTTCTGAAAATAATATTTACAGGACTGTTCTAAATACAGAGTGACTGTCTGAGAGATGAACGTGTCGGTCAACGAGTCGTACTTGTGGAAATGTGTGGTTCACGCGCATTATTTTAACGTGGAAATCGTGTCGCATACCTTTGCATGGTCTCTGACTCGCAATGTATGTAGTATTAGTTTACTTTTTTGCGTGCTGTTGCGCGTCGGAATGTCCACATCATGCCACCTTTTTCTTTTTTTTTTTCTTTTTTTAAGCCACAATATCAAGGCTAGCCAATCCTGCATAACCTCCTTTAATATATTGGTAAATATTTAGATAGATCGATCTTTAATTTTATTGATAAATTTTATTATGTGAATTAAATTTTACAAAATTTATAATATCATCTGATATAAATAAAAAATTTTAATATTTAATATTGACCACAGAAATTT
The DNA here is from genome assembly GCA_025175665.1 of Cinchona pubescens. Classification (NCBI taxonomy): domain Eukaryota; kingdom Viridiplantae; phylum Streptophyta; class Magnoliopsida; order Gentianales; family Rubiaceae; genus Cinchona; species Cinchona pubescens. The sequence goes on from JANKKI010000222.1 coordinate 172,119, forward strand.
ATGAGTAGAATTAAAAACTAACTCTACCTAATTATTTTCCTAATACATTACCATTAGGTTATTCTTTTTCTTGTGGGGCTACAATACACTAGTATATGATTCTATTTGAACAATTATTATTTATGACATCATCTTGAATATTTTTGGACAATTACTATAACAATGTTTTTAGGATGTGATATTACAATGAAGAGGTTGGAAAAATAATTTATGAAATAATTATAAAATATTATTTAAAAATTTTCACATCCAAACAGAGCCCCAGGCTATCATCAATTATTTGAATTTTGTTTCTAATAAATAACATTATCATGTACTGTTCATGTCAAACGGTGAGAGGTGAATATATTGGATAAGGGGTAGGGATAGGGACAGGTGGGTTTTCTTTTAAAATAGTAATACATGTGTTTAATAAATTAGATGTTAAAGAAGGTGTTTAGGTAGTCCTACGATTTTAAATTTTGCATACTTCACCCTTGAAATTTTATGTGTATATTTATAAAATTTTCATTTCGCCATTTTAAAATTTTTTGAGAGAAATAAAAATTAACTCATGTAAATATATGTCAATTAAGTCTTGTCCTTTAACGTGCGATTTCTACATTAGCCCCTAGTACAATCTAATTACAGTCACTAGGTTTAAATTTTTGAGTAAATTACCATAAATTGCCTATGTGGTATGGCTAATAGATATTTAGCCTCCAACTAGTTTAAAAATCTATCTTTCACCCAACTAAATGGAAAAGTGGATGAAAAACATCCTCCATTTTTCGAGAGAGATAGAACCATAAGTTTTTCGAGGTTGCACTTTGGAACAAATTGATGGGAATGATCTCAGCTACTACTTCCTCCGTTTTATTTTTTCCACTGTATATAATTTTTTTGTACCAAATTATCTACCACTTTAAGAATTCAAAGAGAAAATAAATGAGTTTTTATCCAACTTTAATAGAGGGAGAAGATAATTGTTGAGAAATATTAAATACATAATTTAGTCACTTTAAATTATTTTTATATAAAATTAATACAATTTAATAATTTTTTATGTACTAACTAAATTTAAATTTAAGTTAAAATAAAATGGGGGAGAAACTTTTTTCACAATGGTTTCAAATTAAATATAACGCTAGGATTTAAAAGTTCAACAGCATTGTACTGAGGATCCAAAGTCCACTTGTCTGTGTCTTAGCAAATCAACCTTATTACCGTACCAGTCATGGCCTGCAAATACATATTTTAACTACTTGATATCGACTCTCGTCATCATGGTCATGGTCATGGTCAACAAATAATGAATTAAGGTCTCAATATAAGAAGTATATAAGGAAATGAACATAGGTTGTATTTGAATAATAGATTTGAATTGTATAAATGATTTATTACAGATATATTTGAAATGATATGAAATTTAGATAAATTATATATTTAATTATTTAACTATTAAAATCTCGTCTTTATTTATTGATGAATTTTAAATTCATAATTAAATCAATTAACTTGTTTAGATAATTTATTATAAATTAAATAAAATTCACCTAAACCCCTCTATTCAAACACACTGATATGTATTTCCCGTTTTCATGTGGATGCTCTGAAAGTGGGAAAAAAATCAAAATAAAAAGAAAAGCAAAGAGAAAGAGAAAAAGCAAAAGCAACACGGAATATATGAACGTAAAAAATGTACTAAGAAAAAGAAAAGTTTTGCTACCATCTATGCCAAAAATAAAATAAAATTGCAACGTATTTAGGTTTTATTTTATTTTTTGGGGTAAGTACCTTACGATGCAATTGCATCCATTCAACACAAAAAGGATTAGCTACTAGGTTTGACTTATATAAAACTTGTCAAAGTCACAAGGATTTTTCGGATTATAAATATAATTATATTGTTATGGTATTAAGGATCTTTCATCTTATATTTTGTGTCATTTTTTATCAGATCATTTAATAAATTATTAAAATTATTTTATAAAATTTTAATAATTTATTAAATGATGTGATAAAAAATAAAAGAGTGTATAAAACATAAGATCTCATGACTAATTATACTTTACTTCCCAAGTCGTAGCTTACCCTAAAACTTTGGTATTTGGACGGGTCGTAGGTGGGCAAATGGAAAATTTGCTCCTGTTAGTGTTGAAGGGGTTTCTTTTTAATGTTATCATTACATTCGAGCATCTAACTTTCTTATGAGAGAATACATCTAAAGTTTTGATTTTGATTTTTCTGAGAAATGTTACTTTCTTTTAAATGTTAAGCCCGATTTGATGTTTATGTTGTCATTATTTCTAAATAATATTTTATAATCATTATCCAAATATTTTTTTTACATCACATACATCACATTTAAGTAATTAAGTATTACACTAATTATGCTAAATAGTATTACCAACTAACATTGCCAAAAAGTAAATAAATTAAAGTGTTCAAGGGGTTTCTTTTAGTGTTGGAAGAATTTTGTCAATCGTGTGAGTAAAATCCAAAAAAATCAATTATCATTAATTGTTAGTATTCTTGTTTTTATATTTATTTGTTTAATTAAGCCTTTCCTGTTACCAGCATAATCATTTGTATACTTTTACCCAAAAGTAACCTAAAATCATTTTTTCAGCAAATAATAGAATACTTCGTACAAAATATTGACCATATTAGCAATTCAAGTGAAAAGATAATACTTAATGAGTTGAAAATATACATTAAATGGGCAAAAAATGTATATGGTCATTAAAACTATTTCAGTTGTTTACTTGTTGCCATCGAATTACTATTAGTTTTAAATTACCACTAAACTATTTTTATGATTCACTTGTGATTACTCAACTATTTTTATTTCGAATCAAACACTGAACTTTTTAAAAGTTATATTGGTCATTAGCATAACTAAGTGTGATATGTATATAATGACTATTAGTATATCATTTTAGAAGTTCTATAAGTATTTTGAAACTAAAAATAATTAGGTAACCATAAAAATAGTTTAGTGTGCAATTTAAAATTAAATATAATTAAATGATCATATACATTTTTTCGTCCAAATATAAAAAATATAATAGTACATGTAAAGAGTTAAAAATACTAATCAATCAATATCTGGCATTGAAGAATGAATTATACGAGGGGTCTACATATAGTCTAATATACCTTTCCATTCTAAATTTACTATTTGTACAAATTTTAATACCTGAAAAATGCAGGGTCAAGAATTAAACCTTATGTAATTGATTGTGTTAGTCGATTTAGCATTAATCAAGTAACCAGTAATCTTTTTAACTTATAATTTTGGGGGGGAAAAAAAAAAAAAGAGATTAAAAAGCTGTACAATTAGTCAACTCCACTCACCTTGTACGAAAAAGAAAGGCAAATGTTATTGCCACAGCACCATTTGTTAATGCCACAGCAAATTGACCAAAACACTCTTCTTCTTCCGAAGGAAGGTAAAGGAACAGGGGATAATTTGGTCATTTTAATGTATTTTGCTGTGGCAATAAAATTTGCCAAAAAGAAATTCAGGAGGTTGGGAAACATGGACAGAAGGAGAAAGAAAAAGTTGCTGTACGGGTAGTCTCTTCCTAGTTCGTGGGTTCCACCACCAAAATCCAACCGACAAGCTTATCAGACGTAAGAGCGAGTGTAAAGTTTGTGATACTCGAGCGAGTAAGAATTGATACCCAAACTTTTTGTATTTTTTATTTCCTTCTTCTTTTTAATTACTTTCTAAACAGAAAAAGAGTTTGCCACACGTCACGTTCAAGTGGATAAATGTAGAGCCATCTGTCCAATAGGCATCCAGTTTTGTAGTAAGATATTGTGATCAAAATTAAATGCCATTCAAAAAACGTGTTAAAATATTTGATAATTGAGAAAAAAATTAAATTTACGTAATTATTTTTCATTTGTATAATCTTCTTTTAGAAGAAAAAAAATTTACAAAATCATAAGCTTAAAATCATTTCGCTAAAATACTTTTATATAAAAAAAATTTGATTAAATTTTGGAAAAATTTTATAATTATTTTTAGGGAATCATTCTCTTAATTTTAAAAATTTATACATTACAAATTTTTAAAATATATAATAATATATTGTATAAGTATCTAAAATATATGAAAATGATTTTCTGAAAAAGACAATAAAATTGTACTAAATTTCGTTACTTTAATATATCAAGTAATTACTTGTCGGTTTTTATAAATACCACATTATTTTAAAAAATACTACTGCTTAAATCTCAAATCACCCACTCTGTAATCATCTCGAATGTCTCATCAATCTTCTCGATATTATCGGCTTCCAAAACGATTTCGTATGATCTCGTTATCGTGTCGCGTGAAGAAAGAACCCCATGTCATGTCGATGACGTGGCCGGGACATGTTTTTTTGAACATCAATGGAATATTTTAAAGCTTTCTAATGGGAGATTTGATCAGGTGTAAACAAGTCCATGGTGATGGTCTACGCATCAGTCATAATCTTCTAGATCTGTCAAACCCGGGCTTCCAAAATTTTCATTTGCCAAGATTGGAAACCCTTGAAATTTCATTAATACTAAAAGATTTCTCCGAGTTGGTCAAATATTCCAACTTCCAATAGTTTTTGGAACACGGATTTACTGTTAAAAGTAGAAGTACAAATTTTGAATTGGAATGATATCTATGGATATCTATATCTATATTATATATAAAGAAATAAGAAAATTAATATATATTATTTTTTAATTTATTAATTATACCGTCATTCTCTTGATGTAATTAATATAATTTTTTTTCCGTTATTCTTCTCAATTTTCTGTATTTTTATTATTATTTTTTAAATTACACAATTATATTTTCATTATTTTTTTAAAAAAAAACTCCACACCCACAAGGTGTGTATTTTCCGTTAGTTGTAATAATTGTAATAGTTGTGTTCTAATTATGACATAAACATTCTCAACTGGGATAAAATTTAAAATGTTTTAATTTCTTTTAAAAAAAAGTAACCTATCAACACAAATATGATTTACTTCTCAATTTTTTCTTTTTATATGATCGTCTACTGAAGATTTCTTCTCCATTTGAATTAACGGTTAAGATTCTCCTATCTTCTACAATAAACAAAATATTTCGTCTATATATAGACTTAATGACTTACCCTTTTTCATATATGTTTCACTGGAAAAGGATTGAATAGATAGACTGGAAATGAATCTGGGTCTGGCTGAATGGAAAGCAAGGGCCTAAGATGAAAAACCCAATAAACTCGCTATTAAAAATATTTTTTTAAAAAAATTTGAACCTGTCTTTCTCATTTCAATAAAGAGCAGTTTGTTCAAGGACTCGATAACAGACAAGGTTTGTGGAAGTAATCAAGTAATTAGTGATATTTTAATTAATAATCATGAGATAAATTTATTTAGATTGGATAGCCTGTTTTACTAAAAATAAAGGGTCATATTCATCTAAAGTGAGTCTCCTAATTGCTGAATAATTATTAAAATATTTAGTTATTATTCAATAACTAAAATAAATTTTACCCTGATAACATACCAATTTGATTTTCCATTAGAATTGGATTATAGGTTGTGCTCGGATTGATAAGTTTGAAAAAAAAAATTTTGAAATTCATCTATTTTTTTGGAGGGATTTGTAAGATTGAAATAGATGAATTTTAAATCTACTCAAATTAAAAAGTGTGAAATAAAAATTTCAAATAATTTTCTAATTTAGATGAATTTAAAATTCATTCATTTTGAATTTGTCTACAATGACGTTTTTTTTTATTTCTATTTTCTAATTTTTTCTTTCTTTCCTCCGACATACAAAATTGAAGGACAAAGTGAATACGACCAGCTTATTTTTATTTGGGTCTGAATGATTTATTAACTAGATTTGTGTGAGTCAAATTTTATACTAATTTTATTTGCACGACTAAACTATCTCACGTTTAGGGGTGGGATAAAATAAGAAAAATATTTACACATCGATCTGTGATCCTACCTATAGACCTTGCAGTTAAAATTAAATCTTATAAAATATTTCTTACATTAACTGATGTCATTGATTTCATAACATTTAATCTACACCATAGGGTCTACAAGTGGGGTCAAATACCAAATCTACCTAAATATTTCTCATAAAATAAAGGGTTAATTTCACTTTATCCCTTAATATTTATATTTGTTATTACTTTAATTTTTCACATTATTTTTTAAATACTTAAATCCTTTCGTTAAATTCAACTCAACATTTGTTATTCTTTTGATTAAAATATCCTTATTTTCTTCTTCTTCTTCTTCCTCCTCATTTTTACTTAATTCATGTTTTCCCCTCTCTTATTTTATTGACTTGGTTCAATAATTCTTTATGATTCATCACCATGTTTAAAATTCATTAAATTCTATTTATGTGAAGAAAAATAGATATTTTGAGTGTTAAAAGAAAATTTATCTACAAATCAATAATTTGAGAATAAAATGTCCGCTTAAACTAAAATTATAATATCGTTAATTTTGATATTTAGTTCAGGAATTTAAGTGTATAAAAAATAAATTATGAATAAGAGTAACAGTAAAATTAACGTTATAACTAGAGGTAAAGTAAAATTAACCCTAAAATAAATGATAATGAAATCGATCCAGGCACGTTGACTCATCAAGAACCATTCATATTACGTTCAGAGTTTCTCCTATATCTCTTTCCATGCATTGAAGTCATGGTAGGCCAATAGATAAATAAATGTACTCAAATATAGCCATATATAGAAGTTATTGAGCCAAAGATTACTAAAACTTCATTGCAGAATGTTTTTATCATTGATGTATTATATGTCGTGGCAAAAAGTGGATGTTTTTTAATATTAATTTCTTCTTTTATTTATTGTTCAGTAAATTTGTAATAACCCTCGAATTAATTTTCTATATTTTAGACTTAAATTGTTTTAGACGTTATGGTTCTGTTTGCATGCAACAACTATTTATTAATTTTCGAATAATATTTTGCAGTAATGACTTAACACATTTTTCGACTACTTCTTATCTCATACATATTATATGTTAAAAAAGTTTTTAGAATATTTATTGTAAATAATATTTTGAATAATAGCTGTCCAAAATGAATCAATAATATCTTGTACGAGTACAATTTGAATTGACAACTCAATATTTGCATAAGTTTTAAATTACAATAACAAGAAGTTTTAAATTACCGTTAACTTCCTTAAGTTTACCTCAACTTTAATTACAATTTATAGTATTATAGAGTGATTATTGAGTAATAAAGATTTTTTTTTTTTTTTTTAATTATCTAATGATGTTAAAATATTCACACCGACAATAAATAATAAATACTTTTTCTAACATTATGATTTGGTTGGCTACTTGGCTCTCAATTATAGTGATGATTTTCGTCTGGTCAAACATTTTCTTAATAATTTGTTTTGTGGGGACTAATCACGAAATAATTGGTCATTCTTTTTTGCCTTTTCGTAGTGAGGATACTGCGAAGATGCATTGTGGAATCCGAGGAAGAGTTTTCTTTTTTAAAGGAATTTTATTCATGGGAAAAGGGTAATCAAATTATGGGATATTTATGAATGGTACTTCTCAATATTCCTTATCACTTTGTTCCCAGTGGCAATGGGGTTTTTTTTACTTGTAGGGGTTGATGTTGATGTCACTTTCCATGAAGCTTCCTCATGTTTTTCTTTTTCACGACCCGTGAGTTTCTTTTTTTTTTTACTCCATTTTTCATTTTGGTATTTTTGGTAATTTCTGTGATTAGTGTATTTATATAAAGTGATAAAAGTCACTGATTTAGTCGATGAATATCTAAAATCAGGAATTCGTAATTAAATATAATTTTGTCACATAAAATAATTTTAACAATTGATTCTGAATTTATGAATTTATAAATCTTTTTCCTTTCTAACACCTGCCAAAATTATAAGAAAAAAAAAAAAGATATAAAAAATTTCTTTCTTTCATTTAATCTCAAGTCTCAACCTGGAAAAAACAATTGATATATATATATATTCATTATATATAATTTTATTGAAAATAAAAATTATCTCGTTATACAAGTATTGTATTTGTAATAGTTGAATGATCTTTTACACCGTTTGCTCTGTTAGTTATACCAAAGCAATACTAGAAATGTTTGTTCACAACTTGACATGCGATGCCAAGAAGAAAAGTTCACAAAAATGGTGATGGCATGCACTGAGAAGGAGATCCAATCTGTTTAAGTAGGGGTTGGAAGAGTACAATAATATTAATAATAGTCATAAATTATTCATTTTGTTTCAAAATAATTGTTGCTTTAAATAAATACGTTATCTTGTGCCAAATTATCTGTAATCTTAAAAAATTAAGAAAGTATTAAATAATATTTTTAACTTTTGTTCTTAGTAACATATTAATAGAGGGATGATTATTTAGTTAGGATATTAACGTAAAAGGATAATTTAATCAATTTAAATTATTATTTTTATTTATAAAATTAGTACAATTTAATAAATTTTTTAATTCGTCAATACTAACTAAAGACGACAATTATTTTGAAATAAAAAGAATAGTAATTAGGATTTGTTGAGTGGGTGTACACAAGGAGAAAAAGTCAAAGAAGAGAGGAAAAAGTTAATATTATTGCTAGCAACTTTCTAAAAGAATAGTTTATGAGGTGGAAAAGGGTAAGCCGACAAGGGAGAATGCGAACGGTAAGAAGGGATTATTAGTAGTTAGTACTACTATTGGTATGTTTAGACAGCGGGCATTATTCGTTATTTTTTAATAATATTAGCCATCGTTTTATATAATATATTTTTTAATTATATTTCATAATAATTCCTCTCAACTATGTGTTGCATCTCAAAAGGTTGACAAAATAATTATTCTTGATGAAAAAGAATAACGAAGAATAGGATGTTAATCAGTTGGTTAATTAACGGATTCAGTTTGCTCATTCAGTCATTTGTATCATGGGTTTGGGCCAAATTATTCGTTTGAAATTGTCAAACAAAGTGCAGGCAATGTAATGGATAGGGTACCAAAACGAATTACTATATCCTTAAATATTTGCATAATACTATGTTATTTAACTTCAGTTGTCTTGTCCTTTACCATGTAAGAATAAGTTATGTCTTGAAATTGGCTGTTAATGGGACCTTAGTTATTTATTCCATTCCTTCCTTTCGAAATAACTGTCATTTTTAATTAAATACACACAAATTAAGAAATTTATTAAATTGTATCAATTTTATAAAAAAAAAATTTAATTTTTTGAAACGATAAATAATATAATACAAGATAAATTGTTGAAAGTGACAATACTTTTGAAACGGATAGAATATATGAATGGAGAGGGAGCGGGAAGAATTCCCTATGGATTAAGTGCTGACTGTTGAGTCGTCAATTTCAACTTGATAGACCTTTTTTTTTTTTTTTGGAAAGTTACTTGATAGACTTAAAGATAGAAGTCGTATTGAGCGAGCAGGTTCATTTAACTTCTTTTCTTTTCTTTTCTTTTTTCCATGGTTATATTATCAAGATCAATCAAAATGCAAAATGTTAAAGACCCAAGAGTCCGAATCCACAAAATGTCAATATAATGCTCTGTTTCACATTTAAAGTGGGAGAAAAAAATAATATTGTACATAAGTCATAAACTACTGACAATTTGAATCAAATATTTTAGATTCATAATTTACGTTTAAAAGTTAATAATATAATTCTCACGTTATATTCAAAGTTCAAACCATAATAGAATTTCTGTATTTCATAACATAGGAAAGTGCATATTTCAAAATTACCAGTGGGAAACAACAAAAATCATCTTCACTTGTTCAACTACAGAATTAAACTCAATATGGTACATGCCTTTACCGCTAATCATTCTTTGGAAGGTAACATAACCTTAAAACAACTGCTATTAGATACCCTAAACTGGGAAAATTAACACAAAGAAAGAATGGCAAGAAAAGAGAGAATAATGTGACAATTCAACAATCTTAAGAATTTTAAGTAGCTAACCTACCTAAGTGTACAACTCACGATCTCCCCTACATAATACAAAAACAATATGGGAGGGGAAAAAACCTGTATTTGTGTTATATATTGGGAACACTTCCATCCTATCAATCGATTACAACCTCCAGGAAGAAGAAATTTGAATTTTTTTGCATTCTGTACCAAGTAAGCAGCAAGATGAACAGCCGATGCAGAACGATGTATTGAACCCATCTTCGTGAACAATTCCTCGAAAGAACACTCCTCAGGTAACATGTCAAAAACATCATCTCCATTGCATATAAGTTTTTGAATTCTAGAGTACTTCAAAAAATCTTTGTGCCTAAATTTGTCTGTAAGAACAGATGACTATATGCAGTCATTTTGAACGCAAAGTCTCGCAGATAACGAAAGCAAATGCAACAGTGTCATCCTGCATCTGAAAGAATAACATCAGTCTGCGAAGAATGTCGATACTGGGTTCAAGCAGCTGTAAACATGGACCGTAGCACGCCAACTACTGTAGTCAACTCGGAACTCAAAGGAATACATATAATGCTTCAACTCAAGATGGATGACAGGAGGTATCCCATCACACAACTGGAGTAGTTTCACAGTGCAGGGACTTGGGATTTCATCAGTGTTGGACATAATGAGCAGCCCATTCATAGTCACGCTGCTCTGATTCAAAGTTTAAATGGATCTTCATGTGAACCATATGGCAGAACACGGCCAGGAAATACATCATGGACGACCTTTTCCCCCGAAAATGCAAATGAATCACGATTTGAAGCAAAAAAGAGAGGTTTTCGGATGCCAGTGAAAGTATCAAGAGTAAAACAAAAAGTAAATTTCGTGAAGGTAGTCTCTAGAGAAGAGGCGGAGGGGACTTGGGGCCATGCTGCGAAAGACAACATGCGGAAGCAAAGCCTGACATGGTTTCACGGTTGCACCTATAATAGTCTGTATTATGCTGACAATAAGGAGCCAGAAATTTAAAAAACCACTACAATAAAATTGTTCAGGAAAGTAACCATACATTTATAAATAGCTTTACATACCAAAAAAATTATGTATTTTATAACACCCCAAAAAAAATACATGAATATCCACTTCAATTCAACCATAAGCAAACTAGTACTGTGGTAGTTCATTATTCATATCTACTAACCTCAACTATGAGACGAATTAGAAATCAACATGGATGAAGAACAGGACTAGCATTAATGAGGTTTGGTAAACACACTCTACTCAAAAGTGATACTATCAGTCATCTAATCAGGAAGGCCTTTGGATAGACTCATTCATAAAACGTGTTCTTTTACATTTGCAGACAAAAATGGCTATTCTTCGTAGAACATACAAATCAAATTACATGTATTCTCTAGTTATTTGACTATCACAAAGTTTACTGCAATACACATGCTTTCTAGAACTATTGCTGGAATCTATAAAAATATCTATCTCAACATTCAAGAGCAGACCTTCAAACAAAACCATTTCTATTCCCCCCAGAGGCGAGTTACCAACACAAACCAATGTCAGATTCCTAAATCCTCTGTCTTGATGATCATTTTATATCATTGTTGCATTTTCCATTAATAGCAGAGGACATGTTATGCTACAAGACCACCAACATTAAGTTAGCCATCTTATGTTCCACCCATCAAGCTGATCTCGCCGTATGAAATCTGTCATGAGATGCCATTATGGCATGAGTATCTATGTCTTATTCTGAAGCAAATGAACAGACATCTACAGCTATTCAGTCTAATTATATTTCATACACACGTTTCCCATTACCTTTAGGGCATCAAAGCCCTTGTTCTTTTAGCACACTTTATCTTTTAATAGTTCAAAACTTTTAGCAAACACGAAAGAAAAGGCAAACAAACGTAAAATACGAAGCCTTTGACATAATTCGACTCATCTTCTCCCTTTTCTCCCCATATGATCTAACAGTCAGATGCCAAACACATACCTAGAACATAACTTTCAAAGCTTAAGTTGTCCTAATAAATTGTGAACAAGTTTTTCAATATCTCCCCGGGAAATGGTAGTAGAAAATATTGAATCTTTCCACCCAAAGATATTTCAAGGACCTTATGTTATCTCTGGAGCCACTTTTAATATGATTTTAAATATAATAAGCAGCATATCCTCCAAAATCTGATTAACTGGCTTACACCAAGAATTTATCTAAGACATTGTACTATTAGGAAAAACCGGATTAAATTTTGAAAAATTCTACAATACAGCTGTTTTTTTTTCTTTTTAAAAAAAAGGCAAATATGTAATCAAAATTTAAAAGGCCCCAATTTTTTTCTTCCAGATTTCTTAATTTACATTGAATCCTGAATTTTTTTATTTTTTTTTTAAAAAAAAAAAAAGTTTTATTTTCCTTCCGTTTTATTGTTCTTTTTAAGGTTACAGTAATTTTCAGGGGAAAATTTATCCTAAAAATACACTCAATAATTATTAGGTCAATTTAATTGAATAAACTTAGATTTACAAATTAAACAAGCTTAGAGGTACCTAGTAGTAGAGCTAGTTTATACATCACACTATCACAGCAATCAATATACTATCATTTAGATACTACTATAATCCAAAAACCTGAAATAGAAAACTACTGTAATAACTGAGATTTCCAATTAACTGCCTCAAATCTCTCCTTAAACAGAACAATATTAACGTTTTCAACCTCAATACTCTCAACCTGGAGAAACCGACTAGACTGCACTGAAAGTCAACCACTATCTTAATTTACCCAAAATAGGAAAATCCCAATCAAAAAACCAAAAAAAAAACAAACTGAAATAACTATTTATAGAAATACAAGAAAAAAAAAACCATCCAAAAAACAGAAATAGAAATAGAAAAATACCTCTCATCGGTTTACGCGTTTCAGTACAAAAACTCCACGTACAAATCGTAGCATAGGCACGTATTTATAGGTATATATACGTATTCATATATGCATACAGAGAGCGTAAGGCATTGCCTCCGGGAGAGAGAATTTTGGGGTCTACGGTACTGTTAAGTGAGATGGTCACCAGGCTATTTATTTAAATTTAAAGTCCGGATTTAAATTCGATTTTATATTAGTTTTTTTAGTCTTTTAGTCTAATTAATTTTTTTATTCTTTTAAGGATAGATTATAGTTTGTTATTAATTAAAAAAATAAAAAAATCAGACTTGTGTGTAACTTAGATCTTGATGGGTTTGGATCATTCTATTACTAAATTGTTAAAACTTATTAGATTATATCAATAATTTTATTTTGATAAATAAATTAACACATTTAAAAAGAATTCAGAAAATATTTTTATATTAATTTACTCGAAATATTTAAATAGTGTAATAGGAGTCAAAATCAAGACAAAATTTTACATGTTTAGTCAAACAGATGAGATTTCTTGGTTCATGCTGCTTCACATCATCCATTTAAGTGATGTGGGATAATGTGGAGCAACATGGACCCGATCCATGTAAGAATCTCTCCATCTTTTTGATTGCGAGCTTGTATTAATAATAATGATAAATACTTAGGTAGACCCGATTTTTGACTCCACTTGTAGACCCTGTGGTGTGGATTAAATTTTAGAAAATTTATGACATGAGATGATGTAAGCAAGATTCTTTAAAATTTAATTCTGACCACAGGATCTACAAATGAGGTCAAATATCGAATCTATCTAAATATTTTCAACAATAATACTTGTAGTATTTAATAAATTATGAACTACATAAAATGGAATTACTAGTGTATGATAAATCATACTCGTTAATTGTACTCCATAATTTAAGAGACACGCAGCGGCATACACTAGAGCTAATTAATACCGTATATATGACTTGTGTAGTTGCATTGTACCTATGACTAATATCTATTAATTCAGTTCTTTAGTTTTTCTTCAACCAAATTTTACTTATTTGAAATCAAATTGAAGTTGATTCCATGTATATTACTATTAAAGAGCAGCAGAGAAATCAAAATAACTCACTTTCAATACCAAGAAAAAAATATATATATATATTAATCTAGTGTTAGTGTATTGAGGTGGTTTTCATTGGACAACACAACGGACTACTTCAATTTCGTGACAACACAATCAACTATTTCAATTTTTTTACAAAATTGAAGTAGTTCATATTCGTGGGGCTTGGATCCTAATATTTAGACTCCGCATTTTTAACATATTTTCATACAAATTTTTAACCACAATGTATTTTCTCTAGTTTGTGACAAAAGTTTTTGCCCTCCATAATATGCACTCTTTATTTATGTTGTTAAAATCAACATAAAACTAAGTCCTTTGTTGCGGCTATAACCTCACTTATGTAGTCTTATGTTGTACCTTTTCAACATTAAGGACTGCTCTATCTCATTTTTCCACCCGTTTTATTTATTTATTTATTTACTTATTGTGACAATAAAATTTAGAAGGAAAATAATTTATTTTATTTTTTTAAAGTGTCAAGACCGACTACAAATCTCCTATCAAAGAAAAGATGGAGTACGACAAAAAGTAAAACATTAACATTTTGACGAGAGAGTCGTGCCGTCATTTTCTCACAGATTTGTCAAGGGAGAGTTCAAGACATGGTGGAATTGAACAACTTGCAAGGGGTTGAGCATTTCTATATTCACTAACCACAACTCTTCTCACATGTTTGCTTCTCTGCAAGAACATAAAAAGAAACCACCAACAACATATTAATGTCACTTGATATTCCACCTATTTCGATTTTAATAAGCAAAAATTTGCCATATATGATGCTCTGTTACTGTTAAATCAATGATTGGAAACCACAAAAGATGTCCCTACTCCACTAAGGTCATTCCCTTCTCCTCACCAATTTGAGACGTTCTACATTCCTGATGAAACTTCTGCAACAAATAACAAATCCCCATTTGAATAATGCTCTGAATTAATTGGCAATTTTAGACAAATCATATCAGAAGAATGCTAAATAGAACTATATAGTTTGACCCTCCAACAACTTACCCCCAGTTTACATCTTCAGCTAGTTGCCAATCACCTTCCTTGTCCTGAAATGTGAGCTGGTAAGACTGCACACTTTCTTGACCTGTGTGTAATTCGAACAACACAAATGTAAAAAAGGAACCATTTCAGTACCTAATTAAATGTGTATTTCTTTATAGGGTGACTAGCACAGCCGTCGAATCATTTATAAAGTAAGGATAATCTAAAAAACAAGACAATTTCTTACTTTGTAAATGATCTGACGATTGTTGTTAGTTACTTTGTAATAAAGAATTTCTAATTATATCAAGTCTCAATATCTTGAACAACTGATTTTTTTTTTTTTTTTGGCTAAAATTTGCTTACATTTGCCAAACATGCAAACCAAGGTACGAAAGAGTGTCTGATGAGAATGATGGAGACTTAAGACCTTCCTAGCTATTCCCACACCATCCATTTTCACCTTCACATACATGGAGTTTCTTCCTCTGCTGCTAATTACAGCTTCACTGCCACCACCATTCTCCACTGTCACGCAGTTCACAACACACCCTCGTTGATTCTGCTGGCAAATCTTCTTCCTCCAAGAATTAATTGGAGGCCACCCCACCACACCATTATCAGAAGAATTCTCAGCAGGCTCATGTGTATCATCTCCCTGGTTATTCTGATCATTGTCCCATACCAGCAAAGGCAAGGTTTGAGGCACATCATGATGATCAGCATTCTTCTTTTCAAAGGCATTCAAGAAAATAATCCCTTTTCTTGAACATGTTGCATTGCTCATTCTTTCCAAGTGGGATGATTCCGTCAATTTCAGAGCAATTCAAGTCGAACCCTTTATCGGGAAAGCTTGAAAGTGCAAGTCCCAACTGAAGATCCATAATATATCATCCAACAAGAACAGAACACCAGTTGTTTGTTACACCTTTCTTTTTTTCTTTTTTTTTTTGTGCTGCAGAAGAAACACAAAACAAAAGTCGCAGAATCCAATACAAAATCTATAAAAGTTTTAGCTGGAGAGATGGGGCTCTAAAGGATGTTGTCCGTAGCATTTACATTTGTCTGGGCTGATGGAATTTGCGCGCACACATATATATAGGGGGAGAGAGAGAGAGAGGAAAGAGGGAGGAAGATTTTTAGGGGACAGAAGGAGGGAGGCCGGCCGGGGAAGGCGTTGGAAAAATCGTTGACAATAGGGAACAAAAAGTTATCAAGTGTGTCCTTATCATTGGCATTGCCAGACTTTTAGCCGACCCAATTGTTCAGATGTTCCCATTTCTAATCTTTTTATGAGCAGACACAAGGAATTCTTTTATCAACAACTTCCTATTTGGTTCTACGTGTATTCTCAACCTATGTACTTCACGCTCTTTCTTCTCAAGTGTTCATCTCGACTTGTCTATACGAAAAACTCACCGAATCAATATATTTTAAATTACAAAAATAGAATATTCAGATCAATTAATAAAATCAGGTCAAGTATTATTATAACTGGATTGATTAATGGGTCAAAAATCTGTAACTCGTCAAGATACTCATCCCGATCTATATATAAGGTAACTCTGTAATTTTACATATTATAATATGATATTAATGGATTTTTTCTTCTCCCCTCCGCATATTTTTTTTAATTAGTAGGGGAGAAGAAAAAATCTATTAATATCATATCATAATATGTAATTAGTAGCTTTTTTAATATCATACATATTAAAAAAAAAAAAAGGTATATGTGTAATTAGTAGCTTTTTTTTGAACATATTTTTTAAAGTTTTGAAACTAAAAAATATAATATTGGATCAAGTCAAGTACTCGATCATCCGACCCAGTTTAACTAGATACCGAGTCAATTTTTTCTCTATCCAATATAACGGGGTCATGTCGGGTAACAATCCTATGGACTACTTACCCGATCCATGAACATCTTTACCCGTTAGGTCTTCAACAACTTTTAAAGATTAGACAAATAGACAAAAGAAAAAGGATATCTTGAAATCTGATTGGTTAGACTGAAAAATGTTTTCTCAAAATATTTTTTTGACGTAAAAAATTGGAGCATAGATTTTTATGTAAAATATTTTCTAATTTTCCTATTTTTAGTTGAAAATAACTGCCAAAATTATTGAGCATAACGGCCCTATTGTTCCGATAGAGAGAAGAACCTATGAGTAGCTTTTCAAAAAAATTTCAAGCACCAAATCTTTTTATTTCTTGTTTTGCTATGTTCAACTCTGTATATTCCTCTATCCGTATAGTACACAGGGTATTAAATGTACATAAATAGCTATAACAGAGTTTCTCTTATTTATATTAATAGCTACCCTAATTAGGAGTAGTGTTTTTATGTAGTGCTAATGATTTCATAACTATCCTTATAGCTCTATAAAGTTTTTCTCTTAATAATTCAAAAGTTACGTTAAAATTCAAATATCTACATTGTCAATTTCAACTAATAAATTTATTATTCTTTTCAATTATTTTTCGTTCATTTTATCTTCATTGTAGGTCCTACAGTTATATAACTATCCTCATGCATACTTTTAATTATAGTATTTTATACCAAAATAAAAAAAAAATACTATTTTATAATTTGATTTTAAATGAAATCAATCTTTTAAAAAAATACACATTAGACAATATTATTGTCTCCTCCAAAACCAGATTGAAATGGAATTAATTCATTGTAGCATAAAAAAAGGATTGAGATTCAGGGGAACAACATTGACGTGGATTTGAACTTGAAAGTGATTATATATTCCAGGAACCCACCGTAACGAGCTTTGTGTGCATGACATTGAAAATTGAAAAGTTGATTCATTTTATATGTGCATTTGGATCGACCCACGTGTAGGTTCTTTGACATCATTCATCTCCCCTTCTATCACACAAGCCTCAATAACCAAAAACTTGGATAAGAAAAGGACCATCCAAAACACTAAAATTAAATTGGACGACCACTTGAATGGCTGATGAGTTGAGTTTAATTAAGACGAAACTGGTCCTATATAAATTGTAAAGATCATATTCAGATTCTCCAATGGTTTAAACAAGTGAAATTTGGTTGGCACGATGTCCAAATCTTACAGGAAAATTTTACACCAATTATTTAGTTGAAGCCTCTTTTTCAAGTGTCTTAATTGGTCTATCCCTCAATTTGACAATAAGAGATTCCATTTCCAAAGAAAAGACGTCCCCTACACTTTGTAATTGCTTGCCTCTTCATGCATGCCGTTGTTGTCCATCTTTATCGAAGACTTTAAACTGGTAGTCGGTGGATAATTGTTAGGACGGTAAATGAATTCAAATAATTTGGTACTTAATTTGAAATAAATTCGTTTAATCTTATTTATTAAATTATTACTTTAAATTTGTACAGTTTTTGAGTCTCGACTTTTTTAACAAGTCAAGCACAATCATCAAGTTTGTGAACATACAATAAAATATTGGAAATTGACAATTTAATTGCACATAATATTTTTCATTTTTCCTACTTATTAGTTATTTTTTTATTGAATCTCTCTTTTCTTTTATTTTTTATATATATATTTTTTGAATCACAAGCTGCAAATCACTTCTCTAAACAATTATAATAGGTATCTATATCACATCCTTTAACCATCGTAATTGAATTCTAAATTATTATAGAACAAAATTTTAGGCCATGAAAATAGCAAATTAGATCACAAATAAATGAACTATGGATATGTTCGAATTCAATTCGAAAGTTATGAGTCAAACCAGACTTTTGTCAAACAAATTACCAAACATTCAAGTAAAAATTGATCATCAAACTCTTCGAACTGAATACAAATAATTATCTCTATTTAACGAGTTAAGTTTGAACATACTCTTTTCCGATTTATTGAGACTCAGATTACAGTCATTATTCATGGTACTATTTTAAATTAAGTAGTTTACAAAATTGACCAACATTAAATTATTTACAAATGTGTCTTTATGAAAAAAACATATGAAAAATATACAACTAGTTATTATCACATTCACTTTATTTTAATTGTCATTTTGGATGAGTGTACAAAAATTTAAAAAGTTATGAATTTACGTCAATTTTATAAAAAGATACTAGTTTAAGGTAATTGAATTATCCTTTTAAATTAATATCCTCTAATTATATAATCATCTCTCTATTAATATGGCATTAAGGTAATTGATTTTTTAAAAATAATATTAGTATAATTTGATATTATAAGATAAGCAGTTTAAAAATAAACAAATAGAATAAAACGGAAGAAGTATATTGGTTTTAATATGTCCAATCATATCCAGCATGCCTAATTAATTACTTAGTTGGCTTAAATAATTATTTTTCTTTGTGTGAGAATAATCCTCAGTCTAATGGGAATATAAGATGGAATGATATTGCTATGTTTGGATAGGCGGTTTTTCATTATTTTTCAAATAATAATAATAATAATATTTTCAATCATTACCCAACACATTTTTTTATTTTACATATATTATATCTCAAAAAGTAGTTACAATATTATGTTAAATAATATTCATAGTAATATTTTAAATAATAATGGTTAAAATGGAGCCAATTGGATTTATTTCTCTGTCTTTTTCTCTTTGTTCTTATTAACGTAAATTCCGTGGCTCTCTCTTGAAATTCGTCGAGTTTTTTCAAGATGTGAGTATTGGGCTTCTAGCCCAGCCCAAAAAGTCATAGAAAAGGACAACTGATGTGTTTTTCTGGCCTGCTATCATACACAATGAGGCTGGCAGTTCACAGAAAATGGACCTGCTGGGTTGGCTCCAAACAGCTTGATATGGGTTGCAAATTTAGAATCTTACAACCTACGTCAAGAACTGGAAAATTTCATTTTAACCCAATATAAATTGGAATTTTCTTTAACAATCACTAAAATCATGTTTTCCTCCCTCGAGCGATAGTGTAAATTCATAGCATTACAAAAATTTATAACTCGTCAAAAACTTTGTTGTCATCCTAAAAGATGGAGGAAGAAAATGAAAAGAGAAAGCCAATTTTCAAGTTAATTGAAACTTTTGTTAGTGTTCTACTTTCAAGAATAGTTTTGTACTAGTTACTCTGTAATGTAAGGTTATTAATATAGCTGTTAGATCATTCATAAAATAGATAATCTATTTAAAATACAGAAAGTTTCGTACTTTATGAATGATTTAATATACAGTGACTAACAAAAAATTTCTCCAAATTTCAGCTACTAGCAAGTCTTTCACTTAACCAATTTGAAAGCATTGCACTATTTGCAGGAAACATTATAGGGTGAAGATGGAATATAAAACAAGGACGAAGAAGAACCATACAAAATCAAAATTGAAAAGAGAGATTGATTTTGTTGCATTATTGGTGTAGGAATTAATAATACAATGGACCAATCCCCCCATGTCTGATATGTAGTCCAGATGTATTGTCCTCTTCTCACACTAAAACCAAAAAATTTGTCTTGCCAATATAATGGAAGGACATGAGAGGAATTGGGCAATTGTACGATAAAGTTAAGTATGATTAGACATCATGTCATAATGCGCGTATGATTGGGCCAAAAATATTTCCTTAATATACCTTACATGATCCTTTCAAACGAGAAATCACATCGAAAAAATAACTTTATATTTATATTTTTTTAATTTTTTACATTTAAAATGATTCATTTAATCCTTCACTAATTTAAAACGTACTATTTTAGTCTCTCAATAAAATTACAGACATATTCTGTCTTAAAATATTCATATACATATCGAATGTTATATTTTTCATGACAATTTTGGTAATATACAAATTTTAAAAATTAAACGACAATCTAAAATTTCATCCACCGCTACTCTAAAAATCTCACCCACAATTACCCTCCTATTCCCCCTCACTCGTTGCTTTTCCTCCACCACCCTTATTTCAACAACTACAATCCTCTTTTTTTTGGGATAACTTAATATTTAAGATTATATATTATCAATTTTGTAGTTAAATATGTTACATTTGATATGCATTTATGTCCGTAATTATTTTAAGGACTAAAATGACTTCCGTCCAATCGTCTACCGAGAAAGAAAGCTGGATCATATTCATAACAAGAAAAGGAGACGAATATTTCACGTTCTCATGGGGAGACGGAGGAACATCCCCACAAAAAAAGCTATCACGTTATCCGTCCATCATGCCTGGACGATAGTAATTCGATAAGCAGTGCATATAAAAAAAAAAAATTAACAAAATTATTGACGTATTATTAGATTAGAAATGAAATTTAATCGAATATTTAAAATTAAAAATTAGTGATTTACTATGAGCTTGTGCTACGTTAAATGACTTTGTCAAATAGTTATGAATTTGTGATTTTGTAAATTATTTTTCCTTGGTAAGTTCTGCTCACATGTGTGAATTAATTTCGACTTAGTACAAATTATAAACACTAGTGTAAATGGCACACACAATGTGTGTGCAAATTTAGAAATTTTGAAATAATAAAAAAAATAAATAGAAAATGAAAAGTTATAAGGGGTTGGAGGTAGTAGGTAGTTGTTGCAAATTTAGAAATTTTGAAATAATAAAAAAAATAAATAGAAAATGAAAAGTTATAAGGGGTTGGAGGTAGTAGGTAGTTGTTAAATAATCTGTGCCGAAAAAATCTATAAATGTTACACTTTTGCCCCTAAAGGAATAAACAAATTATTATAGGCACAAGGGATAATTCTAGAAATTTATTAATTTTGACAATGCACCAAAAAGTTTTGCTTTGTAGTTCAGTTAGATATCCACTCACCACTAATATGTGTTCATAGTTGATTTGGTGACTCTTGTTATATTATGATTAAACTGATTTAAACATGCTAAATCTAGTAAAAATAGGCAATCATCTAAGATAGATGTGCCAATATTTCGTACCGCATCGAGTTGGATTGTCGCATAATATTAGGAAAGAGACTGACAATAAGAATCTAAGCATCAGGCCTGGCCATTAATAGTAATTCATCATGCACTCATCCATGGTATAGAACCCCAATGATATTCTTCTAGCAATGAATAGAAACAAACTAGTAACGACATCATGGATGTCTTTCTGTCTATGCTCTATAATAAATAGTAGTAATACATGTGACATTACTCCATCTGAAACAACGTATTTCGTCACCACTGGCACCAGTAGAGGGACCAACCAAATTGCATCAACAATGGAAACCAAAAAAGTGACGCCAAAGTTGAAGAAAGGTTTCTGGAGGCCAGAAGAGGATTTAATATTGAAGAAATATATCGAAATTCATGGAGAAGGAAAATGGCAGACTGTCTCTGAGATGTCAGGTAATCAAACACTTTTACTAGCATGCCAACAATTTTTCCAAGAGAAAAAACTTTAAAAAATTTTCCCTATTCACTTCACAGGTTTGATGAGGGCTGGTAGGAGTTGCAGACTTAGATGGAAAAACTATCTTAGACCAAACATCAAGCGCGGTGAAATGTCAGAACAAGAGAAGGACCTAATCATCAGACTGCATAAGCTTTTGGGCAATAGGTCGTGTATTCTTCTGTTTGCTGCTCTTTTTTACATCATCCCAACATATATTCTACTTCTTCTTCGTGCTAGTTTCAATTAGCAGAGGGTTCTATTTTTTTGGTTTATAATGCATTTGATTTCGATCAGCTGAATTTCGAATTCTCATTACTTAGATGGTCGCTGATTGCCGGTAGACTACCAGGTCGAACGGACAATGATGTTAAGAACTACTGGAATACCCATTTGAATAGGGAGATCCCCAGAGACAAAAGAGTGCAGGAAAATTCCAGAGAACTCCAGGTACCAGGTTTTCGCTCTCCATTTCCAATTCAAAGTCTCGGCCCATTGCTACTAAGGCCGAGGTAGATATCAGAGGAGATGACAAAGAGAATAGTACAATAAGTTCCTGGACAGAGGATACTAAAAACAACAGCCAAGTCGAATCAACTTACTCAGCACAACATGCACCTCTGTTTTCCGATGATGAACCTTTCCTGCCCATTGTGGATAGCATTATATTCCAAGCATTTGTAAACTACAGTGACCAAGTACTCCGAGAGGATGTCCAACCATTCTTACTACAGTAATGCGAGATCAGTCCTTCAAAAAGAGTATTATCACTTTCTGGTGTTTAAGCATGTAACGTGCTAAAGACTTCCTACCCCCCCCCCGACAGAAAAAAAAGAATAATTACTTTGCTACTGTAACTGAAGGCTGTTATTAGTTCAAAAGGCGTGTACCACATCAAACTGATAAGTAATCACTGTGATTGCTCCCCTCTCGGAACTCATCTCCAGCATCTGATGCTGTGGCCATGCTCATTTTCTCAGAAACCACAATACTTCAAGAACGCTAATCCAAACTCCAAGAAGTATAGCAAAGAGTTCTGAACCAGCGGCAAAGGAACCAACTGAAATTATTGAACCATCATTTGATACCCTTGTAATAACAGCTAGCAAAAGTGATTAATTTCATTTTTCTTTTTCTCGAGTTATCAACATTTACAGTTTTTAAAGCGACATGTTATTAACTGTATTAAACTTCTATCTCCACTCAGTATGCGATCAACAACAAACTGAGACAAGGCACATTCACAGTATATCATCATCCTGTTGCGGGTATACTGAAGCATCCTCAACAGGCAACGAAGGTGGAGTTCCAGGAGGGATGCAAGCAGCACCATTTTCGCCAGCACATATATAAAGAGCCTCTGCATCCCTGAGGGTAGCATCAAGGTCAATGTGACCACTTAGCTCATTGATAAATTTTAGTAATGTATCAAAATCCATCTGCTCTCCCATTATCTTGCTGCGGAACCTTTTCTAATAGGATTGCAACACAAACATAAAGGTGCAAATGCTCGCTCAAATAGTGAGTCCACAATACTTCCCACAAACGCATTGTCCTCTCATATTCAAATTCTCTGACAAAAAAGCAAGTTATCAGCCACAGGACAAAAGCACCAGTTACAAGATCTACATTCTTCACTAGACAAAAACCAGTAGGATAGAATTTTAAAGAACAAACAATAAACCAGCAGAAGCATAAAAAAATATAATTGGTCTGTCAGATTATAGCTCTTTTGTTGTCCAATTATCTCCCACTACACAGAAATCATTCGGTCATATATGCATGTCTAAGTACACTTGCACTATACGAAGAAAGAAAAGAAAGATACGCCTTAGCTGGGATAGTGGAACCGAAATTTCAAAATTACCAGGAACTATGATAGTCATCTTATTTTATTTTCATCACATACACAGCTTAATTCATACCAAGGTTAAAAAACAGTTGAAAAGCACAAAAGATTTTAGAATGAACTCAAAGCAATGTAGGTTCAGTTACAGTTTACTCGATCAAATTGTAAATTCTCACCAGAAGCTGAAGTACATTCTAAACTGCTAACAACTCAATTTCCAATCATTAAGGAAGATAGGTTCTAAGTTGAACAATTAACTATTTACTTCTGTCTTCATCAAGCATTTTGGGATCTATTTAAATTATCTTTTCACCTCAAAAATGTACTCCTAGATGTGTACTCATATTATCCCAACAAGTCGGTTTAGCAGTCAACAAAAATAAGCAATGATCCAGAAAAATGCAAAGATGATCTTACATTTTAATACCCAGAAGTTATTCCTGAAGTGAACACTCCCTATGTAATTAGGCAATTATGAACATCAGATACAACTGGTAACCAGCTGTTATTTGCCTTCCCAATTCATTCTTTGTTGTTATGTTGAACCCGAAAAGGGAAAAAAAGAATCTTAAAAGCGTTCAAAGATTAATAAGCTACATCAGTCACTCAATTCAAATATATAAAGCACAGCCTCTATAGATGGATAGGACCCTTCAGTGTCAACTACCATAATCAGCAAATCAAATTACAAAGCGAACTGTTAAATCGTTAGAACGAAAGAAGACAATGCAAACAAAGAAAAATTAGCATATTAAAACGAAAACAATAATAAAAAGTCTCACTTGCCTCTTGAATTGTATAAGAATCCAACGGAAACAGAAGAAATAATTCAAGCACTCATTCTGGCTGAAATAATTATGCAACGGGCAGTCCAATATCTCAACCAACTGACAGAATACAAGTAAAATACTCATCAAATATCTTAAAGAGAAACTTTATTCAATATCTTAACAATCTATATTACCAACAAAAATAACATTACTGTAATTAAGGTGTGACAATCTTTATTACCAACAAAAACAACAGTACTGTAGTTACGGTACAGCACAGAAAGTCAACCTTCTATTCTTTGCTTTCTTTCTTCTCATGATAAAACCAACTTTCAGACAGTATTAATCATACTTCGGATGCTAAAAGATTACGGACACCCCACCCCAAAAAACAAAAAAGAGGGACTTCTATCAACTTGGAATTCAGCTTAAGAAGTCCAAATGGTGATGGTCAAAAAAGAAAATTCACATTCTTATGCAAGAAACCTTCCATCTGAATGTCGAAGGAAGTCATTCTTTCAAGATGTTATAACATCCTCAACACTTTGACAGTTTCTTGTTGTGTAAAAATGTTAATGAGCAATTAAGGCCAAGAAAAATCATTGCTCTGTTACTTGAATTAGCCTTACTTTATAATGAGCGCGAAATAATTTTAGTTGGCATCTGAGGTATAGTCATTGATATAAGTTCACTACATTGCTGAGTTCTAATATGCTCATTATTCTCATCAACTTGAAAATTTAACAATTCTTTATCTGCCAATTTGATTCATGACTGATCATACACCTCTGAACTTAATGGCACATCAATGAGTACTCAAGTAACTCAACTCTTCTGGTTTATTAATGTCCTCATGAAAGAGAACCCAACGTTGTACTTCACTTTAAAGAATAAAATGTCATCAATGGGCATGAGTACATAACAAAGACAGAGAGAGAAAGGAAGAACCTTTGATAAGGCAAAAAGTTGAGAGTGCATCCCATTTTGGTCACGATTGAAATTTGGTCCAAAACGCTCCATTAGCGAAACGAAGCACCAGAATGATTCTGATTCATCTCTCATTACAAACAATATCGGAGAAAGAAGATCACTCATACCCTGTAAATCGAAGAGAGGGTAAGAATGTCAAGACTATGACGTATGCAATTAGCATGACCTTGTGGCTGTTTCATACATGACCACATTTTTTCTTTTCTGAATAAACATATTAACATGGCTCTGAACAAATGCTGATTGCATAACCTTGTTGCAGATAACACTAACTAACTGGAGAACAAAAATTTCATGAACGATACCAATATCTGGTTATAATTCATGAAGAGAACAAGCAATCTCTGGTGAAAATTCACTAATAAACAAGAGAATCTTTAAGTGGCATTTGAAACAGCTCATTAAGGGTCATTCTTTCCACTGGAATAGAAGTCACAGGACTTGTGAAATGACAGAATTTCGAATGTTAGGAAAGATAAAATATAAGTATTTCAAATTCAGAATATTCTTGTGGAAACAAGATTTTTCAAAATTCTTGCAAGAATGGTTAGGAACTAATGGATAAGTATACGAGTTTAAATGAAACTATTATTTGGGGAATTTTGATGTCTCACAATCTGAGGATTTCAGAAGACCGGAAATTTTCATTTCCCAAAAGATTGATAAAAAATCCTATTTGAACTTTTAAACACCACAGAAAGAGTGGTTACCATCCTGCTTGTTGCATACTTCATTTTCAGGTAAAACTCAGTTAATATCTAACCTCCAGTGAATCCTGAAGCAGTATGCAGATTTTTCATATACATCATTTCGTACAAGCCATATAGAAAATTAAACAACAGCTGACACAGTTATTTCCAATAAGAGAAAAATTATAAAGATGGTGGCCAAACCAAGAAGCTTGTATGAAGACAACTGAAATCTTATCATTCAAGCAACAATCCTTATGTCAAAGACTTGCAAAATTAATTTAAAAGAATTTCTGATCTTGAGTCAATTTTGTTGTTCAATCCTTTTACATTGAAAAAATGTATAAAATCTTATGTGTGTCAACCAACACTGATGTTACGTCAACAAAACTGAGCAAAGGAGAAATCCTTAAACTACCTGACAGTATCCAAGATCGAAGTTGTAGAAAGAATAAGTAAGCAGTATATTGCGTAAAGAATTCACATTTGGATTGTCATCCCCATCATAGAATGAAAGTGACCTGTCAGTCCTCACCTTTAAAGCAAAAAAATGAAACAGTTATACGTAGCTTATGAGAATTGCATACTGCCGACATAAAATCTGAAAAAGAAAGGTCGATTTAAGGCATACCACATCTTTCTCAATTAGGCCTTTCCTCTCCCTAAATTTTGTAAATCTTCTTGCCTGAGCAGGTGAGATGCTCTACATAGGATTATGTAAATTAGGCAAACATCAGACTTTAAAATGAAGCTTATTATCAGCCAAAGTGCGAAGAGACAATAACTATACTGGTCACATAAGAGCATATGACAATTTTGACATATTTTTGCAAGCTGGATTGCAAGCTGTTTTAGACAAGGCTAAAGAGCTTTACAGATGAGAAATCTGAAAAAAAAAAAAAAAAAAATCCATATAATGTGGAGCCTTTCTCGGTTGTTAAATGTTTAACAATTCCATAACATAGGTTTTTACTAAGAATTTCACTAAACAACTAAAGTTTTAAGTACTAGAGACTGACTTTGAAATTACTTATAAAGAATAAGACCTACAGGGTTTTAAAAGAGTTTAGGAGGACTTGATATTTTACTGGAACTTTTCTCTACAACAAATTACAGATATTTTTCCTGGGAATACCACCAGGCACAAGTACGAGATAAAAAAGTTCTAATGAAGATGACATAGGAAATGATCATAATATGCAATAAATAAAACCTAGATTTCACCAATTGAAGAGAAACTAAAATGAATACTTAAGCAATAATGTTCGAACATTCCCTAGTAATAGCAACACTAGTCTAACTAGTACTATCATGCCCCAGAAGTAGGTTGTTAATGAAATCAAACTACACGATACTCGAATTGAACTTGGCTTGGTAAGATTTCATTTGAGCTTGGTTCGTCAATAATCAAACCAAGCTTGAACAAAATTTAGTGTCCATTAATTTTTTTTTTGTTCGGCTCGATAAGCTAAAAATTTTTAATTTACATGTAAAAATTCCAAGCTGAGTTCGGTTCGATAAAAGCTCATTTACATTCGGCTATGATAAACAAGCCAAACTTGAACAAAATTTCAAGCTCGTTAAAATAATCAAACAAGCTTGAATGTCCGATTTGTTTATGTTCATTTACACCCCTACCCAAAGGTCACAAAGGTCTAAATTGTTTACAAACCT
This sequence comes from Cinchona pubescens, assembly GCA_025175665.1. Lineage (NCBI taxonomy): Eukaryota > Viridiplantae > Streptophyta > Magnoliopsida > Gentianales > Rubiaceae > Cinchona > Cinchona pubescens. The sequence continues at coordinate 200,406 of JANKKI010000222.1, forward strand.
GCCATTGCTTTTTTAGAGTTTCATACTCCAACTTCTTGACTGACACAAGATATTCTCTCCTCTCCGCATATGTTGAATCATATACACGGTACTCCAGCAAGAATGGCCAGAGCTGAAATCATGAACTTTTAAGTCAAATTCCCCTTTTTATTTAAACATTAAATCTTACAAATCAGCTTTCATGCTGAGAAAGGATGGCTCTGGTTTGAATACAGACCTCTTTCCGCATATTATGCTCCATTCCACCATAAAAGATTCTTCTCTTCAATGCTTTTGCATCCATTACTCGCCCTTCAGAATCCAAAAAAGTTGCCCACTGCAAGATACTTAAAAATTAGACACCAAAATCTGAACCAAGGTGCTCATCAATATAGCAAAGTTGGATGCTATAGGTTGCATTTTAAACATCATTAAATCCTGCCACACAAAAGACCATGTAGACAAAAGGATTTTTCAGGTGTAAAAACTGAAAAGTAAGTTCATGTCACCCCACTGTGTACTGAATTAAGGCTATGTCCAGAAGGTCATTATTTCTAACCACAACTCTTGCTCAAGGGGAACTCCTTGAATGTGATATAAGATCCTCAAATGCTTCTCTTCAGTTGTAAATGCCAAGATGGGGAGGTAGGAAAAAACTGATAAATAAAACTCGAGACAAAATCTCAAATTCCACGTATTGAAAAATGAAGATAACACCAGATCTTTATCTACCAATGACATGGGCAAATCGTTCATAATAGTTCAAAGAGATGATGCAGTAGAAGATATCAAAAAGCAGTATTAAAGACTTGATTATGGGTTATTTCACAGAATTTCCATCTAACAGTCTAAAATATTTAGCAAAGAATAGGCTCCTGAAGTTGATAAAAGTTGTCATTGATTTCTTATCACTCAAGGCATTTTCATATGCATAGACACTAAAGTCATGATATCAAAGACTACTAGCAAAAGTAAATACTTGAGAGTGAATTGGGGAGAGACATGTCATATAATCAGCAGTATGGAAATAAAATGCATCAAGAATTAACGGAAGCATAAAGCAAAACCTCACCTCTTCAGGTCTCTATGTACTAGAGGAGGCTGACGTGGTTTTCCCCAAACTAGTGACAATCTATCAAACTGCCAAAAGAAATACTGTTATGTAGAAATTACATTGAGAGAAAATTCAAACTTAATTCTACTTGAAGTTCAAAAAATAATTATTTGAGTATTCATTTCTGAAGTAACGTCACCTGTTGTAGGATGTAGTTCACAAGACACATCTCATATAATTTTTGCACAAAATACAATGTTATCGACACAGGAATTCATCATAAAATTTTGAAGAAAAGATCAAAGGCTTCATTACATCAATGTTCATATGGTAATTGGTGAGAATCAGAAAATATTAAAATTAATATCAACTTCAGATAGCTTTTAATTATTACAACACTTCATTTGGCATTAGTTTAGCCTTTTTAAAGTCTGTAAACTTCATACATTTGCTAAATCCCATTTACTCTTAAGGAATACTCTACTCCATTTAACAGTTATTGTCCCATAAAACTTGCACTGGCTAAAGAACTTAATGTAAATTTCTCCTCTAATTCCAACCCTTTTTATTTATCAAATATGAGACTGTATAAGACTAATGCCTGCTATACTACTACATTATTTAGTTTCTTTTCCAGCCCCTTAAGAGCTCATGAGATGCACTCTTATATGGCTCATCGAGAGAAACAAGTTCAATGATTGCTATCAGGTATCACTAAATGCCACTGTATAATTAAATAGAATTCGATGACTGCTTCTTTTGAGTCCATGAGGATTGAACCATTCATTCTATAATGGTGAACCTAAACCAAAGGCAACAGTATTTTCCGAAATATGTCATTTTAGAAATACTTTTCTCCGCTTTCTTTTTAAATCCATATTCCCGCTTTCTTAGTTGTGTTTCAGACTAACCAGCATTCTCCTCATTCCATCACAAAACTCAGTTTTGGTGCTTGAAATGAATCGTTTTTTTAACATACTGTATCTGGTGGTTCCATGTAAATTCTTAAAAGAGACAGATGCAAGATGATATAGAATTTTACTATTAAGGAGTGACTAATATGATACTAACTCTTCAGATCCCAAACTGGGTAACCAACCTTCCCTTAAAGGACCAGTAACTAGTATACATCATAATTAAGAACCCTAACAAAATTGATATGAGAAATTAAACTCCACTCCATCAATCCTTAGATGATTAAAATGTGGAAGGAATACCCAAAACTTTTCAGCATATGCTAAAAGATTGCTTACACAACTTCCACTAAAAACCTGGACACAAAGATTTTATTCAAGGGAGGTAATTGCAAGGTAAAAAAGAACATAGAATTCTCAATTAAACCAAGGGCTCCTTATTGTACCTCCTTACAACTGATAAGCTCAAAAGTTCCAACATTGGTGGCAGCTTCTTCATCATGATTTTCTTTCCTAGATAGAGTTTTCTGTTTACAACGGACAGAGGCCTCCATCAGACGTCCTGGTACTGAAGTTCTTGCTAAATTGGATAATGTATTTCTAGATCACACTCATAGTACACTTTAAACTTCAGATACGAAGACCATGTAGGCAACAGAGAACTGGAGTTTAACAGCACCCATGCAGCAATGCACAAACAACCGTATTCTCCGCAAAAACCTCTAGAATATAGGGCCCCAAAACTTGTTTACGCGGCTCAACTACTTTTATATCCCTTACATACCTTCACTCCTTCTTACATAGTAATATTCTCCAAAACCCCAATTGAGAAAGAGATACACCAAGTAATAGATTTCATTCTAGGATTTTGCTGCTTTAAAATCAAAAATTCTTTTGCTTTTTAAAGTCAATAATAATTTTCAAGCAATAAATGTCCTGAAAAATATAAATAAAAAAATATAAATAAAATAAAAACTTTAAGCACTAGTGAAAAAAGGAGGAAAAAATGATGCATCACCTCCGGAGGATCTGGGGCTACAGGAAATTCATCGGGAACTTCATCAGGAACTTTTGGGGAGTCATTAGATGCCTGAATTTGAGGATAATCAGGTGAAGAATGATCATGTTTCTTGGAGCCATTAGATGCCTGAATTTGAGGATAATCAGGTGAAGAATGATCATGTTTCTTCCTCCCATTAGCATTAAAACTATCCAAATGAGCTTCACGAAACAATTGAGATGTTGTTTCACGGGCAAATCTGGTCACAAGAGAGAATTTTTCTAGTACTTGAATTGAAAGATCTCGAGCAGGATCATTATGCTTTTGCCGCTGCCTCCCATTTTGACGAACACTACCAGAATTGTTATCAAAAGCACTCCCATCAGTCCTCTCTTGATTTCCACTTGCTGGGGATTCATTAGTTGTGATAGATGAAGTTGGACTATTTGCCACAGAAACAGCCCGGGGAAGCTCCAACGAAGATAAAGTTCTCTGGATAAAAAAATTCAAAGCAAAAAAGAGATATTGACCAACTTATTTTATACTGAGTACTTATCTCAAGCAATTCAAATAAGCAGCAGTTTTTAAGAATTGTCTAGTTAAGAGCAAAAGAAGTTAAAACAAAGTGCACCTGAAGGGGATCTTGAAAATCATTCTAACAACAAACACATTGGCATCATCTGCTGACCTGGAAAGTAAATGTATAATAAGCTATCAACACAGCACGTTAGTAGTCATGATTTTGAAAACCTAGAAACAAACAAATATTTTCTTCAAGATACTTAAAAAAAAAAAGGAATAACAAAAAGAAAAAGAATATGGTTAGGACAGAGTGCAATGGCGTACAAGGATTCATATAGTCGAACCCGCATAGTTTAAGGCTTGTTAATGTTGTTGTTGTTGTTGTCGTTGTATGATAGTGGAAGAGGGAGAAGGAAAAGAGAATGGAAAGAACAGGCAAAAGGAAGTTCATTCCCATCTATCAAACAAATGACAGAGTTTACTGGACACAGGAAATTCATTCCCATCTATCAAACAAAAGACACTGCCTTTTTAAAGCACCTGGTGCCAAAAAACTTTTGATTCAAGTTCTAGGGCTACCTTAGTTGCAGCAAGAGACCACAACCAAAGGAATAAAATAATGCTTAAATAAGACCAAAGTCATACCTCTACCGGACCGTGTACAATAAAAGATCACCCACCTAACAAGAAAAGCATATTGCTTAGTTGTTGCAAGAAACTCTCTAACACCACCATTGTAAAAGTAAAGTGGAGGAAATGCTAGTCCTGCAAATGATAAGGTCATCGAGTTATTGTCAAATTGCATACATAAAGTAAATCGCCAGATAAGTGCCTGTACACAGCAAATGCATTTCAAGGGATGCTAGCATATGATAGGCCATAATCCAATAAAAATAACAAACACCATGAAATTGAATCACATAGCAAAATGTGGTTATGCTGGCAAAAGCAATCTCATTGGTTTGCCACAAAAGGAGGTGTGAATAGGACCCAATAAGATCAGTTTTATGTCCTGTTCTGATTTTAGATTGGTATCAGAATCATTTCAACCTTGAGCGAAGTGAGAGAAAGTTCTATGTTATAACAAATGAATCATGCAATATAAATATTAATCAATGATTGTTGCATGTGATACCACTAATAGTCAGTTGTGCAACATAGTAACAAAGGAAAAGACGGATGTAAATATTTGCACCATTGATTCCCAGAAAAAATGATAAATCAAAACTTCTTTAGCATACCTGAAGACAAAACTACAATAATGTACTGCCACCCGATTGTGGGATTGTGCCTGCGAATTGACTTGATGTCCGAGAAAGGAACTGCTCTTATCGTATACAGATTCTTTTCTGCAGGCAACATTCATCAGTGGTATAGAAACTGATATCCAAGAAGAGAATCCAATATGTGATATAGTAACTGACATCCAAGGAGTGAATACCAAAACTAGCTAAATAAAATTTTCTAAAACCACTTGCATCCTACATCCTAAAGCTAATACTTTCAATACCCAATTAATGGATAACTTTTTCTGAAAAAAAAATCATTTTATAGCAATGAGAAGAGAATCTCAATTTGTATGTTCCCCATTAAATTTCATATTGTAAATACAAATGAGTCACAAGAGAACTGTGCATGGATCAAGAAAAATCAGTTTAGTTATGAGACTAAGTGCACCAGATTAACATATTATAAGTTGCAATATGACTAAAAACACCCTCAATCATGTACCACATAGATGTCCATAAGAGACAGTCCACTAATATTTACTATGCTGGAGAAGATGCTTCAGAAAATTACCTTCTCATTCCTCAGATTATATAAACAAGGAAACGAAACCCAAGCTTCATTCCTCAAAAACAAATAAAATTTTATTTAAGATTTCTGTTAAATTTATTATGACTACTATTTCCTTTTTTCAGCTTTGCAAATAAAAAGACAATGTAAAATTCAGTCTTTCTCCTTCTTGAGTAATGTCAGGCTCATAATAGAGTTGAGAATAAGATGTAGATGGTCCGCCTTTTACACTAATGTGAGAAAAAATAAAAAGCAAAAAGAAGAGAACCCTTGTAGAAGAAAACATACCAGATTCATGAGTTAATAATTCTAATCATTAGTATTAGTTACTAAAAACAGGCTATATTAATAGCCAAGAAACTTATGGGTTACATATGCAACCTATAAAGGTGTAAGCCGTACCTTTCTCAGTTAACCTCGCATTTGAGTTTTGCCCTTTGTAAGGTATCCACGTCTAGCATTTAAAAAGCACCCAAAAAAGGGAAAAATATCAACCACTTCCAAAGCTAAAACATACAGGTGAGGCATCTAAAACTAAAAGATGATATCTCATCTAGTTTCACTTTATTGCACATAGCCTTTATATATAAAGTTAAAAACATCTCCTTAATTTAATTTGCCAAGTCTATGCTAATTGTTTACAATTTTCATACTTCAAATCAACAAAAAAAAAGGGTGTTTTCATACTTCATCTATTTCAATAGCTCTACGAAAAAAGAATCAGTAAAATGACAATTTAATTTAACCTCCTACACATTAATAGTATTTCCTTTTATGTTTACCTTTGTCTAGCTTTTCCTACTTCTTTTTCCCTGTTTTTACTTTCCTGAGGAATTCTACCATAGTCTCATGGCTCCAATTTTAATGCTACTAATATCGCGCAATAAATATCATTTTACTCACAAGACAAAACAAGCTCCTTAACAGATACAAGTAATTGCTAACCAGAAAGGAGTAAATGAAGTTAGGGTGAAAAATGTAATTAAGCAACAATAATTTTCCATTTCAGTGAATGCATTACCACAATTCAACAAGCAAAAAAAAAAACAAAAACAAAACAAAACAAATTAATACCATAAAGAGAGCATTCCCTTGCTTAATCAACTTCAATCGACCACTGATCCTCTCGGACGCAAACTGAGTAGGATGAATTGCCACATTATCCTTCAGATACACAATTTCAGCACCGTTGGTTTCACCCGGCGAGCTCCTTCTTCCACTATCACTCCTATAAAAGCTTACCGAACCCTAATTCACATAACAAACGCAAATAAAAACCAAATTAACTCCATCAATTCACGCAAATGAAAAAAGAATTACAATTAAACCTAACTCAAAATCAACATAAATAACAAAAATCAAGCCATAGCGAAAAGAGTAACTGAAATTGAATGCGTACTTGCTGCATAGATGCGGCGTAATCGGCATCGTCGGAGAGATCGTAAACCTCCGTTTGATGCATAGCGGTAAAATTTCGCGTATAATAGTGTGTGTCTTTTGGTTTGTGCGGGAGAGAGAACGAATAAATAGAGAGAGAGAGCCGAGTCATGTTTTCTTTTGGGTTAATAACACTTTGCCCCCTGACTAGGTGAGTAATTATACTTTGCCCCTGAATTAAAAAAATTACACTTTATCCCCAATCACATTATTCATCTTTTAGAAAATTTATAATATCAAATTAAATGACTAAAATACCCTTAGTATTATATTTTGATTTTTCATGTATTTAATTTTGATGTTCAATGTGTATAAAAGAATTAGGAAAAAATAAAATATAATAACAAACTAATATTATAATAAAAATTATTATTATAATAAAATATAATAACAAAATAATTAGGGAGTGAAAATGTGATAAAATATTGAATTATATTATATTAATTGACATTGTAATTTGCACAAGTTAATCCAAATATAAAAATTGTAAAATGTTAAGAGACATAAAAAAAATCACAATGTTTATAAAAAAAAAAATATTGTCACACAATATCTTTAAAGAATAATTTTTAACAGAAAATTAGCTCATTTAGGAATTTTTCTGCCATTATAATTAAACATTTAAATTTGAAATAATATAAAATGAAATAAAAAAAAATTAAAAATTTGATCAAGATATATATTGATATTGATTATATTAAAATATTATATAATTTATTTTTCATTATTTTAAAATAATTATCACATCATTATCAAAATTTAAATACAAAAATCAAAATATAGTGCTAAGGGTATTTAAGTCATTTAACAAAATATTATAAATTTTTTAAAAAATGAATCATGTGATTAAAATAAAGTGTAATTTTTTTAATTTAGGGGGATAAAGTATTATTACTTACTTAGTTCATGCCCTTTTCTTTTCTTCTCTTATATACTAAGGCAGGCAAATTGGCGAGGGCTATTACAAATGAATCAGGTGATATGGAAAAAGATGGGGTCGGGTGATGTGACGTGGTAGAAGACTATACGCGGTTATTGTGATTGTGCGTTGTAACGTATACATGTTGGAAGTGAAACGTGATTTGACCATTTGCTGAATTCGTCTTTGGGTTAATAACACTTTACCCTGAACTAGGTAGGTAATAACACTTTACCCCTTAAACTAAAAAAATTACATTTTGGGGGTGTTTGTTAACGCTGAATACTGAATTCTAAATTCTGAAGTTTGAATTGTAAATTCTGAAACCTATTACTGAATTAATAAATTTATTTCTGTTTGATAATCAATTGAATTCAATTTCTGAATTAAATATGTCACTTCATACATGTATTAATTTATTATAAATAATTGTCATATATGCATAGAAAATAAAATAAATATTTAAGGATGGTATAAATGTATATGAGAGATAATGTGTGTGATAGGGCATCTATGTGTGTGTAAGAGAATTTGTGTGTGATAGAGTGTACTCACATTTGGTGTATGTGAGTGAAAGAGAATATGCATGTGTGTGAGTGTGTGTGAATACGAGTATGAAAAAGTACAAGAGAGAATGTGTGTGAGAGACTAAGTGTGTATGTATGTGAGAGAGAGATAATGTATATATGTGAGGAAGTGTATGTTTTTGTGTGTGAGAGAGTATATGTTTGTGTGAGAGTGTGTGTAAGTGAGAGAAAGTGTGTGTGAATATGTGTGGGAGAGAGTATGTGTGTGTTAGACTATGTGTTTGTACATTTATTTAAAATTCAGTAGATTGAGTGAAAATATTTTCAACTAAAATTTTGAATACAAATTAAGCAGTGCTTAATGTATTAAGTGATAAGAGAATTCTGTTATCAAACATGTTGAATTCAAAAATCTCTTAATCAATTAATTTTCAGCATTAAGTTGAATTATCAAACATGCCCTATACCCGCAGTCACATGATTCATTATTTAAAAAATTTATAATATCATGTTAAATGACTTAAATACCCTTAGCACTATATTTTGATTTTTGTATTTAGATTTTGATAATGATGTGATAATTATTTAAAATTAATGAAAAATAAATTATATAATATTTTAATATAATCCATATCAATATATATCTTGATCAAATTTTTAAATTTTGTTATTTCATTTTATATTATTTCGAATTTAAATATTTAATTATAATGGTAGAACAATTCCTAAATGGGCTAATTTTCTATTAAAATTTTTTTTTAAAAATATTGGGTCACAATATATATTTTTTATAAAATTTGTGATTTTTTTTATGTCTCTTAACATTTTACAATTTTTATATTTGGATTAACCTGTGCAAATTGCAATGTCAAATATCATATAATTCAACATTTTATCACATTTCACTCGCTAATTATTTTGTTATTATATTTTATTATAACAATAATTTTTATTATAATATTAGTTTGTTATTATATTATATTTTTTTCTAATTCTTTTATACGTATTGAATATCAAAATTAAATACATGAAAAATCAAAAATATAATATTAAGGGTATTTTAGTCATTTAACTTGATATTATAAATTTTCTAAAAGATAAATCATTTATTGGGGATAAAGTGTAAGTTTTTGAGTTAAGGGGACAAAATATAATTACTTACCTAGTTTAGGAGGGCAAAGTGTTATTAACCCTTCGTCTTTCAAGTTTCAAGTAGCATGGGCAATGATATTGCCAAAGCATAAATCTTATTGCCACAGGTATAATGTCAAGACTACCCTCAACCAGATGCTAACCAAAATTTGCGGGCTTTATTTCAGTTTTGATCAAGTAATTTTATTTTTTTTCAACTTTATATTTAAGAAATAAGGAAGCTAATTTTTTTTTTCAGCTTTATATTTAAGAAATAAGGAAGCTTTTTGAACAGTGTAGTTTATTATTTTTTTCCCTGAAATTTATTGAGTTTTTAGGCGGTTTAGTTTTCAATAAAGTAATGATTTTTTTTTAAGAAAAATAAATTGAAAGAAATTTGTTTCCCCTGGAAATTTTTTCTTTGACACCTGTCTAGTATGGAAGATGGGTTATTTGTGGAGAAATACATTGATGGAGGAGGAGGGATTAATTTTGGCTGGGGCAGTTTACCAGTTTGGGGATATTAGCTAATTGCCAAAAGAACAGGGGTGGGATGGGACCCAGTAGATAAACTTGAATATGGGCATTTTTGTCATTAAAACAATAATTGCTGTGGCATTAAGATTTGTGCTGTGGCAATATCATTTGCCAAATAGCTATGATGATGGGTAGTGAAGGAAAAACTTTATTATAAGGTTCGTGAGTAACATATTAAGTGATATTTTAAATAGTGATTTATTACTTAATTTTATTTTTAAATTTATAATTTTAAATAGTAGAATTTTATTGATTATAAAATATAGAGTTAATAAAACTTTCACATAATAAAGTTTCTTTGAGTGAAGGTTTTACAAAATCATATTTTTGGTTCTTGAACTTTAATCGGAAGAAATTTAGTCAAAAAAGTCTTGTCCAACAAATATATCACATTGGTTTTATACGGCATATAATTTCATTTTTCTAGGGTAAAATAAAAATAACTCCCTTTGATTTGTCAAATAGGCACTTTATCCTCCAGTGATTATTAAATGTGCGTTTGACCCCCTTATGTTTCAATTTTAGTTGTAAAATGGATGGAATCGGTTAAAACTAAAACTGACACGTGAAATTTCAAATATACCTCTAACCAATTTAAGTATTTAAGAAGTTTTGGGACTAAATGAAAAATAAAAAGGAATATAAAAAAGTTTTGAAATCAAATTAAAAATAAAATAGAATCAAAATGAAAATAAAAATTCAAACAAACTCCAACCCTCTTCCCCACACACATCTGCGGCCACCAACCTATTCCCACTCCACCCTTAGCCCGCTGCCACCAAAGAATGTGAAGCCATATATAAAGTTGAGTATGGCCTTATGTTGGACAGTAAAGATCCTTCATTGGTGGCTAATGTCAATTCCAGGAATAGGAGGAGGGAAAAAGGGAGGAAGTTTGAGAAAGAGGGAAATAAGAGCGGGGAAAGAGAAAGGAAGAGGGGGTGGGGAAGAGAAGGAATGAGGGGCTGTGGTGGCGAGTTGAGGGTGAGAAAGGAAGATCAATGGACGGGGACAGGGCTACAGCATGTGAAGTGGGGGAGGGAGAACAGGAATGGTAGGTGGTGATAGGGTTGGCGAGGCAATAGTGTTGCTGGTGGTTGTGGGGGTGCGGAAGAAGAGGAGATAGCAGGGCAGTTGTCATAGTGATAGTGGCGGTGGTGGTAGAGAGGTGGCAACCATGTTTTAAGAGAAAGGTGGGAGAATGTTAGGTTTTTGGGAGGCTAAAAATGTAAATTCAACCTTAATTTTTTTAATGTTAGGTTGAGGTGCGATGGCTTAAGGCATGGGAGAATCTATTTCGTCGGTGGCACGCAAATGCTGGGCGGAGTTGGAAATTTTTTTCAGTGGGGACACAAATTTATTGTAAAATTTTATCATTTTCTAAAGATACATATAGCCCATAAATACAATATTCATATAAAAAGTAGTAACAATACATAATGTATTTAATATTTAACAAACATGAAAGTGAAAAGATCAAATTCATTCACAAATATAATTTTCGTAATTGCCGCAAGGGATCTTCATATTTTCATATCATTTATTATATTTTCCATAGCTAAATATAAACAAAATTACTAGATTAGATACCAAACAAGTTAAATAAATAAGATTCATATGACAACTTATTTTACAAAAATAAATAAATAATAATAATAACTACCAATTTCTTACCATTAATTGAATCAATTGAAGATTTATATCAATAATATTAGAAACGTCTAAGAATAAAAATACCTTCAATCACTACTTGATATAATTGGAATCCGCCAGATTACATTATGAGAATGAAGTTAAAGGACTTTTTAAATAAAAAAATCAATATTAGACTATTATGCAGTTACGAGAATGGAGAATCGAAAAAAATGATAAAGTTGAGTTTTCTTTCTATTAGACATGGGTCAAGTTATGTCAAAAATTATTAGTCAAAATAAATTAGTGGGGGCATAAATAATAATTTTATAAAATTCTACCACTTAATGTAATTACATATTTTTTAGGCCAATAGGGACACGTACCCCACTCGAATACATATAGGTCTGCCTCTGCGCAAACGTCTCTGTCAAAATGCATGATATAGAGAGGGTCAGGGGTGTTAAACGTATTTATACAAACTAAAAAAGTTTGCGTTATTATATCCAGAAAGAAAAAACTTGATTAAACATTTGAAACTAGAGTGGGTGATTTTATGACGTGAATTAACTTTTATAAGTAATTTTGGATTTGTGATAATTTCAAGTCAAGGAGAGAAAGAGAAAAGTTTACTACAAATAAAAGAGTCTTTTGGGATTTCGAAAAATCATCAAAAGAGAAAATGTAGACCCGTCCAATTAGAACCAAGGCCAAAAGGGTAGTAATTCAAGATGAGTGTTCCCTAGTGCAGAACCAAGGCCAAGCTTCTTTCAGTGCCGGTGTCCCCGCTATGGCTTTTATATACAGTCTACTTAATTACTCAAGTAATCTTTAGTAATTACAGTTTACTTAATTACTCAAGTAATCTTTAGTAATTATTTTTTTTCTTTTCAAAATAACAATCACTTTTAGTTGATTAACATAAATTTAAAAAAAAAAGAAAAAAAAAAAAGCAACTTTAGATACATCACATGGTCCAGTATTTTACTATTGAACCAGTATTCAATCCCAGATGATCATATGCATGCATGCTGAAAGAAAATTTTTATTTTGATTAGAAGTAATTACTGAATATATTTAATAATTAATTATCTAATATTCGCATAATCGGAAAGGAGAAGTTTCAAATAAAATTAGACAGAAAATTGAGGTACAATGTAAAGGGGTAGCTAGTCTGAGGTTTTTTTTTTTTGTTTGCTCGAAAATTTTTTCAGGTGCGCCGATATCACTTTCCATGTCAACTCAAGGAATTTCATTTGCACCCCAGAGTCCAGGACCACTTGTACAATCTTAAATATTGTGCCAAGTTTTAATTCACTATGAAGGCCATTACTGTTTGATTGCTCCCACTGTCGATTTATCTATATCACATACCGTCTTTTGTACATGCAACAATTTGTTTCTTCGCACAATTTGATTGAATGTAAAACGTATTTTATAAAAATATATTTTTATTAAAAATATATTTTACATGAAAATAGTCTATTTTTCTATACAACACTTCGAGAAGGAAAACAAGAAAAGAAAATTAGATATTGAAAAAAGTGTAAAGTTTGATCCATCTTTTTCATGCAAATGATTTTGGTCAAATATCAAAAACATGCAAGAAAATTGAATGAAGACCCACATTTTTTTTTGGTGTAGCCCAGGCTATGAACCTGTATCAGCTTATTTTCGGGAGTTATTTTTTTTTTTCTTCCCAACTAGCTAGATGCATTTTGTGGAGGCTAAAGATCTTCTATCCCATCTTTTTAGTAACACGTTCAAGTTTTTTTCATCAAAACTTCAAAAAAAAAACCCCCAAAAAAGTTTTTTCATCAATTTGACATTCTTATAGATGTTCATTATTGTCTATTATAGTTTCTCAATGACTATTCTATTCTACTTTCTCAACGACTATTCAATTCTTTCTAGTTTTCATTCTAGCAAGTGAAATAAAGCTTGAAGTTGAGCGATTAAAATACAATTTTCAAAAAATTGTATAGTTTCTCAACTTTAAACTTATCTCACTTGCTACTGCAAAACTAAAATCTTGTATCAATTTGTATCTCATCCTCTATAACAATACCAAGTATCTTGTATTAAAAATTTCTATAATTTCGTTAAAATACTATAAATTTATATTGTTATATTTTGAATATTTGTATAATATAATGTATATTTTAAATATTTATATATTAATATAAAATTATATAATATTTTAACATGATACAAATCTACTCTCTACTCTCTTCTTAAAGCTTAAAACTATATTGAAAAGTACACTCGACAACCTACTGAGGAGTGGTAAAGATTAAAACTAGAATATATTGAAAAGAGAAAAAATTTACATGAATTCGATTTTTAGTTTCATTTGTAGATTCTGGGATCAAAATTAAATTTTATAAAATTTTACTTACATCAATTTATGTCATAAATTTCATAATATTTAATTTATACTATAAGATATATAAGTGAAACTAAAGATTAGATCTACCTAAATCTTTTCCATTGAAAAGTGCCCTTTGTTAACTTAGTAAGGAAGTGATATAGGGGTGAAATAAATTAATAGAACTCTTTTCTTCTTTTTGTTTTTGTTGAAAATTGTCCAATCCAACGGACACAAAAGCAATACCGCACCGTAAAAACCGTACACCTCCTATTCCTGACAATGTACATTAACATTTCTTCTTCATCCATCTAGCCAGCTAATCGGCCAACCATCAGAATTTTTTTATATGGATTCGTTATACTGTACGTAAGTAGAATATAATTCTTAATTTATATTTATTTGTTTTAGAGAAAGACCTTTTAATAAATTAAATAAATGCGTATAAATAAAAAATTTCATTTTATCTATCATAAATAATATCTGTGTAAGAATTTTTCCCACCACTTCAATCTTCATTCGCCAATTTTGACTACAAACCACCAAAACGTAACACCAAATGCCGTCCAAAACACCCCCAACAATCATTTATTTGTACTGTAACCACCCAATAATAATCAAACACGTTTCACAAAAGCCCACAGTCATTAATTCTGAAACTCTCGTGGCACTTCCTGATGTAAGCAATACATCACTAATCTCACAGCCCGTCACTTTATCACCCATCCCTCTCACCTATATAAATTATGAATATCATATAAATTACAATCTTCAACCTCTCAATTAAAGCTTGGTGGTTAGCTTCCATTCTTCCGCAGTCATGAATTCCTTCAATAATCTTCACATTCTCCAATTTCTATTTCTGAATTCTAATATTTCATGAAAAAATTTATTTTTAGTTATTTGGAATAAGGAAAAAAAAAAAAAAAGAAGATTTAATATATGTTGTAACGGGTGATCAAAAATTGTATTAAAAAAAAAAAATAATTAGGCAAAAATTATAGAGAAATTAGGGGAATTGTGAAATTGGAGGATCTACAGGCTGCAGCTGCATGAGAGGTGGTGTGAAGTAGTAGGAATAGGTGTGTGTGTGTGGGTGAGAGAGAAACTAGTTGAGATTGAGGAGTGCACAACATGTCTGCCATAGTGTGCGGCAAGAGATCGAATTTTTTTGAGGATCTGCAATCGTCGTCGCCGTCATCGTCGTCTCCGCCGCAGCCGGTTTCTAAAAGAATTCGCTGCTCGTCTTCTTCGCCAGTCAGATTTTCCCCACCTAGGTCCTCCGCCGCCGGAGGTTCTTCTCCGTCATCGTATTTTTCTCCTAATGCATTTCCTGCCGCTTCTTATACAATTCTCCGCCTCTTGATCATCTCATTTGTCTCTTTCCTCACATGGACAAACAGGTTAGTTTTCTAATTTTTCTGTAACTTTTATTTTTATTTTTATTATTATATAAGTTTGTTTTTAAGACATAGATTTGTGTATTGGCAGCTGAATATCTGACTTCTCACAGATAATTAGATTTATCGATTCTCTAATAACTAGTGGTGTTGAACTTGTTTGTTTAGATATTCTGTTTCAGTTATGGATTGAGATTTTTTGTGTGGCAAAATATTAAATTTTTATTGCATTGTCGGAAGAGCTTAGTTTTAGCAATTAACTACTTGCTGCTAAATGCTTTTAATTTGTAGTTACTCGAGCTAGCACTTGAAGAATGTGGTAACGATTTGGATTCTGCTATTAGAAGTCTAAATGAGCTTCGGTTGAGTTCTGTGGAGAATTTGGTGTCTGCCGCAAGCAATGATGCTGGTGAGGTTCATACTGAACACTCAAATAAAGGTAGGCCTTTATGATGGTTTTTATATGTAAGAGTTAGTTACTAGTTTTGTAAAGCTTGAAGAATTCCGCATTGGGGACCTATCCTTTTTTGTTGCATTTAATGGTGTCGAGTTAACAAATGTTGATGGTGTTGTACAAATGTATGTAATCCTTTCCTGCTAGTTTTCTATCCATGTATTTGCACTAAGTGGCCAAAGACAAATATGAGATTTCTAGAAAGATCTCAGAGTATTCAATTTGTTGTGTGAGCTCTGAATTGCTGTTCTAAGTGACATGGTCTCATAATCTTAGATGAGGTGTAGTATGTGGTAAACCTGGTTTTACTTTTTGGCGGGATCAATAATTATAACAACAAGCATTATCCAATTTGTTTTATAGTTCTTGTTGTTCTACTTGCTTGCATAATTTCATTCTTGACCTGTGCCAGCTTCATCCTCAGCTGCAAAAATGAAAATTTAAGTCTACACTAATGGTTTGATTAACTAATATGTGCATCTGTGGACTTTTAGGAACCTTTCTTCTTGCTCTGTCGCTGAAGGAAGTTCATCTCTTACTTCTTCTGTTGTAGGTAATGCGACAAGCAATGGTGACACTGTCTCCATTCAGGATCCCTCTGATGCTGAAAACCTGTCCTTGGTATACAGTGCAGAATGGGTAGAGCTCTTTGTTAAAGAAATGATGAGTGCTTCCAATATTGATGATGCTAAAGCTCGTGCATCACGAGCACTTGAAGTCTTGGAGAAGTCCATTCGTGTACGTGCAACTGCAGAGGCAGCCCAGAGCTTTCAGCAGGTGATTTTTTTACCTTTGCATACTTTCTACTGTCCAATTATTAGTTTTTGCAACCTTGATCTGAGTTATTTGATTCTTTCCCCTTAAATACATATTGATTCTTGGGCTTTGGCCATTTTCTCTTATTCTCTATTTTCTTTGCTTCACGTACTTCTTTTTTTATTCATGTAACTAAATGGTGGTCTAATATTATCCTGATCCCTACACTCGTTTCTTTTACTAATGTGATGTAGGAGAATATTATAATAAAGCAACAGCTTCAGGCACTGATACAGGAAAACATGGTTTTAAAGAGAGCAGTTTCCATTCAGCATGAGAGACAGAAGGAGTTTGAAGATAGGAGCCAGGAATCAGCACCTTTGCATCAGTTAAAGGAGCTGGTGGCTCAGTATCAGGAGCAGCTGCGAACACTTGAGGTGATTGCTAAACTCTAAACCTTCGAGCACGTCCAATTATATGTTGGATTATACAAAACCTTCACTGCATCTGGATTCCTGTATTCCTTTCTTTTTCCTTTTTGTTTTTGGTGTTTACAAGGTAAATAGCTTTTAAATGGGGAGGCATCAAGGAGGTGCAACCTTCTATATAAAATGAATTTATAAACCTGTTAGAGATAAACTGTACCACCGAAAAAAAAAAAAATGTAATACTAAATATATCTCCTTCTTGTTGGACACTCTTCATTACTCAGAACAAATGTTGGGCTGTTTCTTTCTATTCAAATCATCTTGAACAAGCATAAACTACAGTAATATATTTACAATGTTAAACTATCTTCTTTTGTGCAACATCTAATCATGTATAAAACTCTTCACCTTACTGGCATTATCCAGCCTTCTTTTTACAGGAACCGGAGATAAGTATTTAAATAGCATCATGTTACCCTTGTAATACAGCAAAATGGTAAAATAAAAATGAAAATCCTCTAGCCATATACAATTTGCATTGTCATGTTGCAGAATATTTGAGTCATATGGGAAAAAGTGGCCTGCTCCAGTTACTTTTCTCTGTTGGTTTCCTTTCTGCTTACTGCACTGTTTAAAATTTACTGTAAAATAGGGATTATATCCATGTGATCTATGATCCTCTGCATTATCCCTTTAGTTAATTTTTCCCCTTGGCTTGTGATCAGGTGCACAAATCACTAAATTTTGCCCATATTAATTCTGTTTGCACTGATGTGTCTGCTATCAAATTGTGGGCTACTAATGCAGCTCATTAGGTGGTAGATCATCACTTTCTCTAAAAAAATATTATTTTTATAATGTAGAGAATGCCTTCAAAGTAAATTTTTTTCTTTTATTTTTACAAGGCTATTACTTATAAATCAGAAGCAAACTGTCTTTTCAGTCACCAAAAACAGGAATACCTAAACAAGAATGTTAGTTGGAGGGAAAAACTACTCTCTGAGTTTTGCTGCAGAAAAAATTTTACCTTTAGACCTGAGATCAATTGATTTCCTCACATTTCCATTGTTAGGTAGATCAATTATTTGTTGTCCTTTTCTTTTTCTGGTAACAATGTGGGGACCTATGTGTTTCAATGCAATCTGTGACTATTAAGGTTCTAGGTTTAACATTTGAACTGTTGTCTATCCTTGCTTTTTTAGTGTAATGAAGCTTGTTTCTTTTATGTGGTGTTTGAATAATGATTTACTGTTTTCATGTTCAGGTGAATAATTATGCCCTTACAATGCACCTCAAGCAGGCTCAGCAAAATAACTCAATTCCAGGGCGCTTTAACCCTGATGTCTTTTAGTAAATGTATGTAAGATATGTTTGATTCTGCTGTGAGAGATAGCATAGGAAGAGTGATATCCTACTTTTGTAAGTTCTAGATATTTTTATAAGGTACTTTTAATAAGATTTTGCCATAACTGGGTGAGAGGTACTGCTTGCCTCTTCTACCGAATAGTGGGTGATAAAGATTCCTAAACATGATTTATTTGCATCTGAGCAATTTGATTTCTCTATAGAGCTTGTATGTGCTACAGCCAGTTTTTTCTCTATAAGTGAAATTTTAATTTATTAAATTGTTGCTTCCTGTGCTTTGAAATATTTGTTTCTATGTGTTGACCTATTATCTTGGGTTTTAACAACAGCTGAACCATAGTCCTTTTGACTACTCATTAATGCAGTGCTGATGGACCAAGTTTCCACATTTTCTCGTGTTTGCCTCGTGTGCTTTGTTTTCCTTCCTTTCTTTTGTTATTTATCAGGAAAGAAGTTTGATTGTGGGGAGGAGATGAGGTATGTACTTCCTGAGGCATATAGTTTACCAGCGAAGCAAAACCATGTATTCTTCTAATGTTCTTGAATCTTGATGGAGAACACGAAAGTCGTTGAACTGTTGTGGATTGGAATCCAACACTATGAGCTAATCAGGTACTGGTTTCATTTTTATTCTAGAACACAGCATAGTGCCACCTTTTCACTTTCCAGTTTCTTGTCATTGTGCTATTTGTGATTGGAATGGCCTTCAATAAGAAGGTAAATATTTAGGTAGATCCGATCTTTGACTTCACTTGTAAATTTTATTGTGTGGATTAAATTTTAGAGAATCTATGACATCAGCTGATGTAAGCAAGATTAAGGTTTAATTTTGACGTCTACAGGTGGGATTAAAGATCGGATTTATCTAAATATTTTTCCAGTAAGTATAGATTCTATACCCGTTTCTTCTTGGGACATTATGGAACATAGATGCTTTGCGTAATGGTTACTTTCAAGTAGTTGACAATTGTAGTTCACATAATCAGTACTCTTATTTCACGTATACTGGTCTACTGATTTCTGGAAATACAGGAAATGTCAACAACATTGTAGCTGATTTTCCAAACTCAGTATAATCAGATTTCAACACCTGCTCTGGAAACTTAGAAATCACAACAATCAATCAAAGAAACAAAGAATTTACAAACTTCAGAAGGTAAGTAAACCATGACTTAGTTAGCCCTGTTTCTGTTGAAAGAAACGCAGCGGAATCTGGATTCAGAGGAGATGCAGGGACTTGAACTCTGATCCATTCCTTGTACACTGCCTATGTTTGAAACCTTTGTGAACTTGATTCTTCATCGATATGTCAAATAGCAGTAACTAAAGCTAGAAACCTAGATAGTTAATCTCAGGAACACATAGAATTAATATTCTTTTACCTGTACAATCTAGCAAAGGTTGAGTGATTGAAGAAAGTGAGATTCTGTCTTTAGCTTGATGATTAAAGAGCAAAAAGAAGCAAGTGTCTTCAGGAAACAGGAACAAGTCTCTGACCAGCATTCATCATCTTCTTGAACTCGTCAAAATTGACCATACCATCTCCATCCATATCTACCTTTCTAATCATCTCTTTACAATCTTCCAACTTCTTCCCTTCTTTAAACCCCAAAGAAGTACACAACACCAATCCCAATTCCTCCACAGTTATCAATCCATCTTTATCTCCATCAAAAACAGCAAAAGCCTCCTTCAATTCCCCCTCCCTATCCTCCACCTCCTCATTACCATCTCTCCCATGTTCCTCCTCATTCAATTCTTCTCTACTCAACAAAGAACCAAAAGACTTGCAAAACTCATCAAGATCTATCAATCCATCCCCATTTGAATCAACCCTTTTAACCATATCAGCAATATCATTCTCTGTCATGACTATTCCAATATTCTTGAGCGAATCCCTCAGCTCTTGCTTCGTTATGTATCCATCATTGTTCTTGTCAAATGTTTCGAAAACGCTCCTCAACTGAACTTTATTATTGTAATCACTTCTCCTCTCCTCCACCTTATTCTTATCAAAGTGCACAGCTTCATGGTTACTTGCTACTTGTGTAGAATGGTTTTTGCAGACTTTTACATAGAAAGTATGAAGCCATGCAAGAAACTTCTTTGGCGGGGAGTTTGTACATAAGTCAAACCAGCAATAAAAAGAAGCAACAAAACTAAGATGGTCATCCACATCATGGTCTTCTCTTGGATGAGGCATCTAGAAGAGACAGGGAAGACTAGGGGACTGAAGAAGCAGTTTTTTTGGGTATGGTGGAAATGACGGAACCATGTATTGGAGCATTAAACAAGTTACGCGTTATTTGTAGGTAGAAAGTAGAAAGTGGAAACTAGAAAAAGGAACTTATAATCGGGATGATCCCACAAACCGCGTGAAACCGTAAATAAAATAGAAATGAATTCTTGATGGGTAGAGTGGCAAATTATATGAAAATCTTTGTTTCATCCTGCGCAGCGTGAAATGAGTATCATAAATAGTTGAATGATTAAAAAATTATATAATTCACTTGTTTTTCTAGTTATATTAACAATTATTATATTTATTTTTCGTTACGAAATAAATAATCAAGATTTATTCCGAATTATAGGCCTTGTGTCGACCACAACGATGACAAATGTCAGACTATTAAGGCATAAGTATATAACTACGTCTATTGAGCTTTCTTTTATCTGAAACAAAATAAAATTACAAGGAACCCGAGGACGAGGGAATTTTGTTTATACATTCTGATAAATTTTATGTGGTTGTCTAAATTAGTCGTATTTCCTTTGTTTGTGGATTTGGTGAACTTATGCAATTGCAAACTGTGTAGTGCGTGCTAGTTACTGTGTGTCAAGAAACACCTGTGTGTTGGAAATATTTACTAATATACACTAATCAATATTCATAGTAAATCCTCTTTAAATAAATAAAAAAAGAAAGGTATGGTATTCTTATTCATTAGTACAACAGTTGAGGTAACTTAAATGTAAGAAGTTTTATTACATTTTAATTATAAATCTCACGCTGCAAAATGCGTTACAATGATTTTATTATTATTAAAATCGATGGAACCATATGGATCTAATACTTCAAAATTTAGCAAACAAAGTAGGTAGACAAAATTAATTTAACGTTTAAAAACATTCACTAGAGATAATCTTCCAAGTAAATTAAGGCAATTGTATACACTGAACCTCATAACACACACAAATGTATTTGCTATAATATGGAAAAACATGTTCGTATAAACTGAATTGTCAAATCAAAGAAACCCTATAGCTTAGGTTAACATTGAAAAGGGTTGTAACTAAAGTTCACATGTGCTACGCGTTTAGTTCGATGATTATTATGTTCTCTTTAAGTTTTTCTGATGGGAGGTGGGGTTAGTTTGGTTTGGAAATTGATTTTAGCATTTCGGAAGAAGTTTATGGTACAATTTCGCCATCCCCACTTTAGGATTGCAACTGAGAGGAATGGATGACTCTTATCCTAATTTGTTATAAATCTTGGAAGATCTCACTCAAAGTTATATAAATTCCATATTTGAATTCCATACTTCTAATGTAGGATTCAAGTTCTATACGTTGCAATTGAGTCATAACTTCCAATTAAAAAAGGAAGTTATAAAAAAATATATATAGGAGCTTGTTTTTTTTTTTTTTTTTTTTAAATTTTCTTTTTTCAGATATTTTTGAATACACAAGTGTTGATCGAGTATTTTTAAAATTTGGTAATTTAATCATGTTTTTGTATAATCTTCTTCCGTATAGGAGGTGCTACTAGTAAATATAAGAGCAAAATGTATTAATGGTTACTAATTAATAGGTCGTTATATATAAAATTACTGAATTATTTGTTACTTTGTTTGTAAATTTGGTGACTAACTACCTTAAGTGTGTCTGCAATTACCATAAAACTAAAAAAAAAAAGTGACTCCACGTACACACTTAAAATAGTTTGGTGACTAAATTTGTAAAACAAATAGTTGCATGACTTTGTATCCAATAATCTAATAATTTGATGATTATGGGTGTATTTTACTCTAAATATATTAGTGTTTTTAAGTGTTATTTTAACATAAATATTCCACAATCACTCGACAGCTGTCTGGTCTGCGTAAATATTGCATCGGATGCTTTGCTTTGGGTTTTGATCTTTTGGTGCAAATAAACAATTTGATCTGATCAGTTGGTGCCTCTGTACAGTAAAAGGGCATACCGAATAAGTTCGCAACAACTTTATTGACGAGATGTTATATTGGTATTCCAAAGCAATTAAATTTTATTAAGGATAATTGTTTACAAGATCATATTATTTATTAAAATTAATTTATATAATAAATTATTATTAAATTTTTAAATCTTTATTAGATAATGATCCTAATTTTACTATTTTTTTTATAAATTTAATAACACGTTAATTATTTTATTGAATAATCTTATATAAATATATTATTTTATTAATTGGTTTGATATTTGGACACTTGTTACTTTGCATGTTACTAAGAGTTAGTAAATGATTTGGATTAATGGTGCGGTGCTCTTTGGAGACATCCGATAAAATTGGATTAATATAGCAAAGTGGACGACCGAAACATAAGCCTGTCAAATCATTCAGTTATATACACTTCTGCTCCAGCCTCCAGCAGGCTGTACGAACATATGGATATGCTGACTGCTCGTTGACTTTCTTTTCTTTTATTGACTGCATTAACTTGTACTAGTATTTTATTTACGGAAATATTTAGTTAGATCTGATTTTTAACGTCACTTATATATTTTGTAGAATGGATTAAATATTACGAAATTTATAATATCAATTGATATAAGTTAAATTTGATAAGATTTAATTTTAATCACAGAATCTACATGTGGAGGTAAAAATCGGATCTATATTAGTATTTTCTTTTTATTATTTAAGAAAAATACTTAGTTAAGCGGCTTGAGTGTGGTCTTGGGTCTATTTATAAATTTTGTGATCGAGATTAAATATTATGAAACTTTAATTACATGCGTTGATGTAATTGATGTCATATGATTTAATCCACACTATTAATTTACTAATAATATCAAATATTGAGTCTATCTAAATATTTATCTACTGAAAAAACATAAAAAGGTGAAATCTGAGGATCTAAAGAAAAATAATCCATTCACCAAAAAATGTAAAATAAAATTCCTTCACTTTTTGATGAAAAACGTAGTGCGCAGTTAGTATGCAAGTGTTTTAATGATAGTGATAATCCACCAATGAAGAAAGAAGGAGAAAGGAAAAGGACAAAGTGGCTCTGTTGACTCCTGAATTTTCTTTCTTTTATGTTTATAATAATTAAAACTTAAAGAGTTTAAGATTCTATTTTTTCCTTTTTTTAAAAAAATAAAATAAAATTAAAGCTTCTTACTCGTCCTTCACACTGAAAATAGTGAGTTGAGACGAGCAAATTGGAAAAATACATACATAATATTTAATGGTACAGGATTTTCTGTTTCACATTCTGTGTTATTCTTTGTCACACTACTTAATGAACTGTTAAAATTAAATGATGTGATTTTAATGAAATAATTTTAACAATTTATTAAATTATGTAACAGAGATTGACATAAAATATAAGATAGAAGATCCTTACCGATATTTAATGAGCTGACAATGTATGAACTAAATTGCAATTTCCCGAATATTGAATGTTAGACTCTCAGAATTAGACAATGTAAAGAGTGGGCTTTATGAGGCCGCCTCTTAAAAGGGCTTCATCTGTGTATGTAGCCCAACCCAATGTTTCACGACTCTTCCCAAGCATTGATCAGTTGAATGAGGGAAAGAAACAATCGATTTCCCACAAGATCCAAGTGATCTTTTACTTACACTTCTTCATACCACATTGCAATGCACATCTATTTTATATCAATCAAGTCCAAATGTGCTTCAAAATTGATTCATAAAATTCAGTTTTATTCAGTTACTTTATTCCCTCAATGATTTTCAAATTTTAGCAGCAAAAGAGGGCTGATTGATTTCAGGGAAATTTTATAGTCTTGGGAATCATTCTACTGATTATAAAAATTTGTACAGTACAAATTTTAAATTATATAATATTATATTTTACAAGTCTTTAAAATACAATAGAATAGTTCCTTCAACGAAACTATAAAATTTTTCTTGAGTTTATCCATGACAGTCGCGCCATTAAATTTTTTGTGCTTTCACATAAAAATTTTAGTTCATAAACAAATAAAACCTCTATTCTTTCAAGAAAATCCATACCAAAGTGGCGTAGAAATGTCACCGACATTTTAATAGTATACTAATCGATGTAGTTTTATTTGAGAAGTTAAGTATCATTGGTAACACAGGAAACACCTACATAGTCCCAGAGTGCTATGGAACTTCAGAACAAGTATCTAAAAGATTGATTTTGTGGGGGTGGGTGGAGGCGAGGGAACAGTATGATAGTACAAATTTCTACTGTTTACTTGAAAGCCATTTAAATTTACTGGCAGGAGCAGCCCAATTTGGTAAGTTGAAGTACCAATAATTATTTCGTTCTATTTAACCAAAAACATTTTTTAAAAGAAAAACAAGTATCAATAATTCGGAACAGGACCAGTATGTTCACAAAAGAATTGCTTGTCCCAATTCACATTTGGTGGGGAAAGGGGGTGTCCCTTTTGTGGCCCGAATGAATAGGAAAGTCTATCAGATTTTAGCAAATTATATTTCAAAAACTTTTTTTTTTGGACAAATATTCTTGGCTAATTATAATCCATCAATAAAAAAAAATTATAATATATTAATGCAGATTAATTGCCTATTGTCTCCTAAAATTTAATTTTTATTTAGCTAAGATTTGTAAAGTTGTGTAACTCCAAAAAATATAAATTCCAATTCACTTCTGAATAGAAAAAATTGGGATAAATTATAGTAGTATAAATGTAAGGTGATAGTGCTCGGTTACTGATGGGCCCATGTAAGCGTTGTCTCTGATTGGACCTTTTCAGTTCTGTAAAATTTTAGCACCAGGATCCAACTGTGACACGGCCCAACTATTCCTTCGACATTAAAAAGTGGTCCATCTGTGGCCCGATAACTGACCCCATATGATTCAGAACCAGATGGGAATTGTAACCATTGAGTGAACCATCTTATTAATTTTAGAGACTTGTACAAATAAACTTTTAAAATATATAATATTATACTGTATAACTTTCTAAGTACAACAAATCATAGTTATTAATTAAAATTGTAGAATTTTTCAAACTGAAAAAAAATAAGGAAATTAAATCTATTAATAAGATGACTTGGTGCAAGATGCTTAAAAATTAGTCATATAGTATATGACAATTATGTATCAGTAGAATTCTATGGTCCCGTTAAGTTATCATACCATTGTGCTTTAAGACTTATATTGTATAAATATTCAAAACATAACATTTTAATACTTTAAACTAAAAAGATTATAGAATTTTCCTATACATTATATCTCAATCAAGAAAATAGCTTTTGGCTTTGTTTTGACATAAAGTATTAGTCAATATTATCAATTAATATGTTGAAATAATTTCTCAAAACGTTTTCATAATCAATTTTTATTTCACATATATTATATAGGATAAATTATACATTGCCCCCCTATAAATTTCAATGTGTCTCGACTTGCCCCTTGAGAAAATTTTATATACATTTAGTCCCATCTTACTAAGAGTTAAAACCAATCGTTGTAGAAAATTACTCTATAAATTACCTTCATATAATTTTAGGATTAGTTTTAGTTTTCCTCGTGTAAAAGTACAAATTTATATTACACCCCCTATAAAGTACTAAATTTTCATTTTATCCTATACAAAGACAGATAAAATACTGAGATGAGGATTTTTTTTTAAATGTCAGTGGGCCTTTATTGTTTTACCGGTTAATTAGCATATTAATTTATTTGTCATCATTCTTATGATATTTTTTGATGTATCGTTTAAGAATTTTAGGACTATAATTAATGTAATTAGGGCTCCAGAGTAAATAAATTTAGTTTGATTCACCTATGTTCTTTTATTTTATTAATGAGGATGTTGCTTTATTTTTGTTTTATAATCCAAGGGAATCATATTAATGAAAATTTGTGTGTGATTTATACATGTGCTAAACATGTACAAAGAGAAAGCATGTCATGGATCTCTTCCATTCTACATCTCTCCAGCCATTTTCAACAAATTTGTTGCTGAAGTTATAATCTTGGCAAAAATTCAAAGAGTCCGTATTTGGTCATTAGAATTCAACCATGGCTAGATGGCTTCTCTGGTGGAATTTGCCATTGACCATTTCATGAGCTCCATGAAACGCCGTCTTTTACGATTAATTTAGCAATGTTATCAAATTGGGGGTAAAGTGTAATTTGTGTCATTAATGAAATAAAATGTTATTAACCCTAAAATTTATATAGGGCACTTCAATAATTTTGCTTTACTTTTTAACGATTAGATTGACGATTAACTTTACCGTTGGTTCTGTAGAGCTAAATGTATATAAAATTCTTTTAAGGGACAAGTTGAGATAAGATCAAGTTTATAAGGGGGTAAAATTATACAGTAACCCTATTATATTTCAAAGAATTGTTACCAATTTATTTATAGTTGATCCAAAATAAATGGAGTATTGTGGTAAATTCTGTTTGGGGAACATATTGCTGAATCAAGGAATGCCAGTGAACCTTGGCATCCAGATAGATCTGAGTGAGAGAGTCTGTCTCTGCCAATAATTGATTGATCCATCCATCAGAGGAACGGAAGGCTGCAGCGGTGGTACAGCAGACTCTCCCACGTGTGATTGACAATCAGCGGGACCCAATCAAATTATTTTATCGCGATAATTTAATGATAACAGCAACACCCTATCATTCCCTCTGTCCTCTTTTGTCCTTTTGAACACTCTTCCACACGCGTGCTCCCCTCGACACGCTTACACTGACCACTTGCAGCCAAACTGCTTTCTATTCCTCGGCTCGTACTCCCGGTTGGCCCGCCATACCTGCCCACAATTTTTCGATTCACCCAAACAAAAGAATTATTCCCAAACTCTACGTGCAAGGCTGTATTCGGTTAGATTAAAAATACTTTCAGGAAAATATTTTTAAATTTTTTTTTTGGTGTTAAATATCAAAAAATAATTTTTAATTTTCTTTCTTCTAGTTAAAAATAACTTACGAAATTTTTGAATGTAAGTTATTTTTCGAATAATTTTAGAGTGATATTAAATCTCAAGTACTTATCCTCTTTTATAATTTCATTTCTTAGACTTATTTTGGTTTTCAATTCTTATTCATTAATTTTTCTCTTAATCATGGGTTTTACAGTAATATAACTATTATTATATATATATTATTACTACATTAAACTATCATTAAATTTTGAACAAAATCAATCTTTTATTAACCATAATTATTTGTATGGTATTTATTTCCATTGTTATAAATTTTTTTTAACTTATATTCATAAAATTAAAGATGAAACCAACAAAAAAAATTTATTTAAAAATATTTCATTTTGTCAACCGAATACCGAAAAATTGTATGAAAAATAAAT
Source organism: Cinchona pubescens (assembly GCA_025175665.1). Classification (NCBI taxonomy): domain Eukaryota; kingdom Viridiplantae; phylum Streptophyta; class Magnoliopsida; order Gentianales; family Rubiaceae; genus Cinchona; species Cinchona pubescens. The sequence goes on from JANKKI010000222.1 coordinate 228,181, forward strand.
TTTTCATGTAAAATATTTTTGAAGAAAAATATTTTTTCCAATAAAACATTTTTAGTCCAACCGAACACACCCGTGTGTGTTTTCTTCTTTAGTTGATGATGCATTCCTCGTGAGAAAGAGGAACAGTAAATTTATTTTAAAGAGAAATTCTTAGTTATGACATGAAAATTTTTATTCTAATTGAACTTTTAAGGTTGAAATAAATTAATTTTGAAATGAAAAATTCAGGTTAATTTATTTGGTTTTTAATTAAAATTTTTAATAAAAGTGAAAATTATATATATATTAACACATATAAAATTAAAAAATTTGGAAAAAATTAAAATAATTTATATAAATTTACACTATGAAAACTTGATGTGTTGATCAAAAAATCAAATAATAACAATTTAAATAGGACGAAAGTAGTATGATTCCAGATACTATATTATTTGTTTTATAGTCTTCTACTACTTCCTCGGTTATAATTAAATACAAATTTATAAAGTCCAAGATTATAGAATTATTCCTAATGTCATATTGTTTTCTTTTTCATTCTTAGTAATCACAAACCAGGTGGTGTTATACCGATAGTAACTTGTATGCATGGATATTATCCCTTCAATACTTGAACGATAATTGAGAGTTCTAAATTTCAGAAAGTCATGAGCTGATTTTACTTGCTTATAGGACAATTATATCTTCTCTCTTAGAGCAGTTCTAGTCAGTCAACATTTTTTTTTTTTTTAACAAAAAATAAATCTATAAGAGCGAAAGTTGTTGTTACTGTAAAATTCATTAGATTGGAAAACGTATGAATCTTCAAATTATCACTGTTAAAATATGCACAATTTTACCATACACGTGATATACATGAACTCAAATCAAATTGTGGAATGAAAATTTTACTTTAATAGTAAAATTCCATCCTCAAATTAAATCTCACTATTACTAAGCCAAAAAGAAAAAAAAGAAAAAAGAAAAAGAAACTAACTATTTGAAACGGTTCATAATAAAGGTTATGGGTTCTTGTTCATTAAAGGAACTATTGTTTCCAATAAATTGGATTATATATAAATTATGTCAAGGAGAGATCCAATATCTGAATGCAGAATGATGCTTTTATTCATTTTTATGGACAAGAACAAGATGATGAAGTGACATTCTTTCGACAAAATTTCACCAAAGCATCTCCGTGAATTTTGGCAGAGTTTTACTATTTTGCCAGATTTTAAAATATTCCACTCAAGGAATTTTCACCCACTATTTAGCTACATGGTAGTCTATGGTAATTCCCTCAAAATGGGATTTGAACTCAATATCTTTGTTTTGGACACTTTCACTATATAATTTTCCAGTCCTAGCTGAGGCATTGTATACAATTTATCCCCCCAATAGAGTTTATTCTACCAACATGCATGTTTATAATTAGGTCATTTCTGAGAAAAAAAAAAAAAAAAAAGAAGAGATCAATTCAGAGAAGATAAATGGTTATACTTGGCAGCTTTAGAATTGTACTTTTACTACAGAGGTTTTTTCCAAGTATCTTTGGCAATAAAACCAACAGAAAATGAACTCAGGATCTGTCTATACTCTAAACTACAAATGTGGTCCCTTTAATTTCACTCCATAATTTTCATCAAAATTAATATATTACTTACTTTCTTTTTGCATGAGATTTGTTTGGCACAATGTGGCAAGATTTTGTACTAAATCCTCGGAATGAGAGCTGAGCTTTTTCTTTCAAATAAAAAAAGTATTTATGAAAAACTCTAAACCAGAAATGTGGATTTCATATATATTACCACTATATTAACCTAAATAATAGTTACGACTTGAGTAATTAAATATATATAAATTTAGCTCAGTTGTTTTGCTAACTAGCATTTCAACCTCGTTACATACACATGGTTTTACTCGTGAGAATCATACATTAGCAGCTTAATTATTACTCTGATAAATTATTTTAATTGGAAATTACCATTTAATTACCAGTTGAAGGATTTCGAAATTTTGAAATAGTTCAATAGTTTCGTGCACTTATTCTTCATTTTGCAGTATTTATACCTTCTCTGGACCTTCCAAAATTGACATTAACATAAAGTCCTAACTTCAACTTTAAGGAAATGAATCAGTATTTCAACCTCAGTTTACTTCTTCCAAAAATTACAATGGCACCTCATAAAAGGGAAGATTCTTAATCCGTGTCAGATACAATACTGTTAGTTAGCGATTTGTATTATAAAATTATTACGAGCAATTGAGTTGAAATATGCATCAGTCATGATTTTTTTTGTGTCCACTAAACTACCCTTATCTTAAACTTTATTCTTACCAAAATATCATTCTTGTAAAATGCATAAAACATATTTTCAAACTTGTAAACACAATTTCAACTCAACTACATTGTACTACCCACAACCCATTAAAGTTGTCACTGTTTGACTTTTTTTATCAACACATTAAGTTTTTATAATTTAATTTTATATTAATTTCCTTTAACATTTTTTTTAAATTTTAAATTTGTATGTTATAATATTTGATATAAATTTTATTTTTGCTGCATAAATTTTATTAAAAATAAAATAAAGTTATATAATTTATTAATTATAAAATTGTTATATTTGATCAAAAAAATTAAACCGTGATAAAAAAAACTAGGACAGAGAGAGTACGATCCTTCGTTTTATAAATTCTTTCAAACTAAAGATTAGGAGGGGTGAGTATAGGATTGCATGAATTTTTCCTAAAATTTATCCCCTGCATAATAATTGTCCCTTTTCTTTCATTATTGAATCCCATAATTTTTGCCATTTTACCCTGGTGGAAAAAATGGTTGCACAACATTTATAGCAGAGAGTACCACGCTCTCAAACAAACTACACTTATAGCTGTGAGAGTACTGTACGTACTGAAGTGGGCCGTTGGTACGGTAAAAGATAGGATCCAGAAAACGCAAAAAGTTCGCCGGCAGGATGAGGTGGAATTTGCGAATCGCACTTGAAATGATACGACGCCGTGAATACTGATATAGACATTGCCAATCGGCCAACGGCGAACCAGAATCCGGTTAAGAAATAAAAAGCGACAGCTCGTACCGACACTAAGGAGGTGTTTGGTTTACATTTGGGAATCGGAATCGGAATCGGAATCATAAACCCCACTATTGGTATGGGTTTATAACATTCTCCTTTATTTGTTTGGTTTAACATAGGAATGAGTTTCATTATGTTAATAAGTTATTCAATAATTGAAACCCATGTTACAAGTGGGGAATGAAAGTAGGTATTTTCTAACACTTTCATTCCCATAGAATGATTCTCATAGTATTCAACCAAACACCATCTATGAGTATCATTAACCTTGATTCCCATTTCCCCATCTCATACCCATAAACCAAACACCTCCTAACTGTTTATTGCCGTAATTTCGAGGTAAAAAGTACTCTTTAAACACCACTGAATAACTGAGGATTAATATTTCATGAACGAATTTAAAATTTTAAAAAAATATTTAGGTAGGTATATTATTTGACTCAATTATAAATATATTTGTATGAATTGAACTTTATAAAATAAATAACATGTAATTAATTTGATCACATGAGTTATAGGTTGAATTTAAAATCGAGTCTAGTTAACTAAGTAAATTTCAATTTTTTTTTACTCATTTTAAAATTTTATTTTACTTTAATCCCCTTCACCTAGAAAACATACTTCTACATCGCATTGAAATTGAAAGTGTTATATTTTTCTAAAAAGACTATTTTTACTCTACTCAAAAATTTTATCATATCAAAACGTCAAAGTGTTCTATTATTATCTTCTGTTTTTTTAGAACAAATACTACACCATTCCAATTTTAAAATTTAAATTTAAATTGGAATAATTTAAATAAATATCACCATCAATACATTATTTAAAAAGTTGGGTTATCGAAAAACTATAAAAATTATGGACAGGAGTAATTTTTTCAAGTTGAAGGAAAAGGGCAAAAAAAAAAAAAAAAGTAGAGAAATAAAAGGAAAATAGCCTAAATACGAGGGTTATAATTTGTGCAATAAATTAAAAACTTTCTAGATTTATTTATGATGTTATTTTATTAAGAATTATCATGTTTGTAATGTTGTTATTATTCTTAAAATAATATGCAGGAATTTTGTAATTTAATTTTAAATACTTGTATAGTATATATTTTTAAAATGTATAATATTATATATTATATAAATATTTAAAGTATAATATTATAATTTTGTTTGGAGGTTATAAAACATATTTTTCAAGATGTCATGGATGATGAGGTGGACTGACAGTACGGGTTGGTTTCAGACACTGAGTGAAACTTTTTCTTTGAATATCAAAGCCGGTGGCCAGGTGGAACCCGCCACCCACCAAATAACACCGGGTGGGCCACCTTCAACAGCAACCAATACGGGAGCGTTAATTATCTCTCTTCTTTGTAAATTTTCCGGAAGTTAAATCTATTTTGTCCCTCTAAATTTGTTACTATTTATTTCATTGAAATCTAAACTAATTTTTTGATTGCTATACTTTATAAAGTTTTTGTATTTTGACACATCATCTCAAATAATGATGAAAGTTATAAAAGTCACGAAATATTCGTGAATTTTATACACATATATTTTTTTTAAATGCATGGTATAGTATTTTATATAATATTTTATTTTATTATTGCCATTAACATTACGCTAATGAATATTCTATTATTTCTATAACTTCTATCAAAATTTGGAATGAAATATCAAGAAACAAAACATATGTTTGTTAGAGGGTTAAGTAATTAAAAAATTAATTAAGAGTACTGTATGATAAATAGATACAAGTTAGGGAGCAAAGTGAATTTAATGCATTTTTCAGTGGGGTGCTTGTTAATGATCGAGTTATTTAGCGTTGGTTTTCTTCGTCCATCCGACCCCATTACCCATCTATTTCGCATGAGATGTGTACCATTCAACAATATTAGTAAGAAAATTAAAAATAAAAAGGAAAAATAGAGAAGAATGGGTTTAACAACCATTATTTAAAAATATTGTTCTAAGTATTGTTTGAAATAATGCTATAGTTATTTTTTAAAATTTGATTTATGTGAGAAAAAAAAAGTAAATAAAAGATGTGTTTGAGTAATGATTACAAAATATTATTTGAAACATAATGAATTATTCACAATCCAAAAATAAAAATAAGAAGAAACTAGAAGACATGGTGAGAATTAAACTTCGCATCTTAAATGGTTGAGCTAATTGAGATAATTAGCCTATGGTATGATCATCAATTAAGGAGTGTATATGATGAGCAAAATGTTAGTGAAGCATCTCATTAATTATTCTTGAGCACGCCACTGTGAAAATTTAATATCGTTGTTATGTGCTTGTGTGAGGTGGGGTTTATTGTTATTATTTAATTACTTGGAAAAATAAACTCCTCTAATTAAAGAAATTTCATGGTCCATCTCAAACATTTTAATTTATTTTTAAATTATTATTATTATTATTATTATTATTATTTGGCAACAGAACATCATTTGCCAATCAATGAATAAATATATAGCAACTTGTGGTGTTCAGAAGGAAAACAACTTTGTCTAGAGACGGACTAAATTTAAGCAATAGTAGTAAGATGGGTAAGAATAACCCATGCACATGCATGATGAAGATCCCAAGTATTCCAGAATAGTCACAGTTGCATTGTGTGATATCTAAATATTAGTCTTTTTTTGGGTAGACAGTTAAACATGTTTTGAAGATAATGTATATTAATTAGGGAGAGTTTTTACACAGTAATATATATATGATGCATGAAAAAAACATAGAACTTGGGGGACCATAAACACCCCATACCTTTTATTCCCAATAAAAGGGTATAAGATCATGCCCACATGGTGGCATGTGATAGGGGATGGGATAATCTTATCACATTTCCCTTGTATTTTCATTTTCTCCTCAAATAATTTTAATTTTCTCCTCAAATGATCTTAATTATAAATAAAAAAACTCAAATGCATAGGCCTAGATTGGGAGTTGAGGAGAGAAAAGAAAATATGAACAAAAATATATAAGACATGATTGAAAAGAAAACTAGAGTAGAGAAATGCGTTTTTTTTTTCTTTTTTTCTTTTTTTTCTAGTTAAGAAAGAAATAAAATGATTTTGGACTCATACAATATTATTACTTTGTTGCTTAACATATTGTGGGTAGATGTGGCATTTTCAAAAAGTTTACAAGTATTTGAGTAGGTTTTCTCTGAATTTTTCTCCACTTTGATGCTGAAATGTTTTAGCCAATTTTGTAAAGATCTCTCCATTTTTCTTCTTTAATTTCCTCTCACTTAAAACTCACAAAAAAAGTCAACCGTTTCACTTTTTCTCTTCTCTTCATTTCTTTACTCAAATCACTCCAACCAAACATATACATTGATAGTTCTTGTTAGAGGTTTTTTTTTTTTTTTTTTTTTTTAATTTCAACTCAAATTTTAATTTTTTATATATATATATAGTAGTAGTAATAAACTCGACTAATTGTACTTCAAAAAATTTGAATACAACATTTAATAATTTTGGGTTAGGGATAATTTCATAAACCTTATCTAAACTTTATGCTAATATCACTTAGTACCCTTGAACTTTTAAAAATATCAACCTACCTCCTCTCTCCTATCAGCGGGTCCCTTTATGGTACTAAAATGTATGAAATGACATTTAAACCCCATATACCTTAACCATATTATGAATGGATAGTTTCAAAAATCACCCCTGAAATTTTTGACAATTTTCACTTGATACCCTTTTAGTTTCTAATAATTTTTGTATCTACTTATTTTTAAAAAAAAATATGTGCATGTATTAATTTGATTACTTCTACATGTTTTTATTGGCCGGTTTTTCAGTAATTTGGTAATTCAGTTAAAAAATTTTGGTATTTCGGTGCAAGAAAATCAAAACCAAATCCAAACCAAATTTTTTTTCGGTTGATTGGTTAACCAAAATTTTTTTTCGGTTCATCTGATTAATCAAAGTTTACTAGTTAATTTTAAAATTAAGTATAAAATTAAATACTAAACTAATCAAATTAATAAAAAAACCTAAAACTACTAAAACTAAGAGTAGAAACTAAAAAATAATAAAGAAAAATAATCTAAAAGTGTTCAATGAATGGAACATAGAATTGGGTTACTAAAAAACTAAAAATTAAAACTAATAAAACTAAAAGTTTGGTAATTCAGTAATCTGGTATTTTATTTTCAATAACCAAATCTGAACCATATAACCAATCTTTTTTATTCGGTTTATCCTAATTTGGTTCCGCCGGTTTGTTCAGTTAAACCTAAACTATGAACAGCCCGAGTTTTAATAAAAATCTGCACCACGCAAAAATACATAATTAGTATTTTGTTTGGAGAATCACAAACTTGTAAATAAAAAAAATTCTCTTAATAAATTTTTTGGCCAATAAATTTATGAAAATATTGCACATATTAATGTGTTTTTGGGCATCGATTTGAATAAAAGTTTTGCATACGTAAAATACATCATATAATATAATAAATAAATATAACTAGTACTATTTTGTTTGTAAATCAAAACTCGAAATTGAAATATGTATTTTTTTTTTAAAAAATAAATTTATTTACAAAAAAATATGGTTATGTAATATACTAGTGCGTGTTGATTCGAACAAAAAATTGAATGTATAAAAAAATTACCATGTATTATAAAAACAAATATGATTCAAATTTGTTTGGAAATTACAAACTTTTAAAAAATTAAATGAATTTTTTGATCAAGTTTTTAGCTAACTTATTTACTAATAATTAGGAACGTATTAATATGTTTGTATGTGAATGTCATTTTAAATAAAAAAGTTATTGGTATTTTATTTTAAAAATTATTAAATTGTAAAATAAAAAAATAATTAAAAGAATTTTTGACATTAATTATTGAAGGATAGTGACAACCTATTGTTATTTGTTAATTATTAGTTTATATCTTTTTTCCCTTTCTTTCGGTCATTTTAATCAATGAAAGTTTTGAATTAGAGGTAAAATTGGAAGAAAAATAGTCTCTCTTCACTTAAATTAATTTTTTAAAAGAATATACTGAAAATATTACACAAAATTTAAAATAAAAAAAGTAAATAATATTTTTTAACGTTTAAAAATACTAAGTGAAATTAGTTTAAATCTTTGAAAAGTTTTTGAAATTATCCCTTTGGGTTCTAACGTTGGTGAAGCAACCCCACAACGCACTTGACACAAGTAATTAAAGCAGGCAAATGTGTGGGCAAAATGAAAATACAGCAATTGTGAGAGTGAACCCTACTAACCCTACTTTCCCCTCCCCAGTCTCTAGTCTCTAAAACTGGTAATGTTAGACAGATTACATATATGCAAGCAAGTGTGGTCCATGACAATTGGTATGGGCTTCATCCCTTCACTTCTTCTCTCTCTAGTCTACTCCTCATCCTCTTCTTCTTCTCTCTCTCTCTCATCGATCTCTTTGAGATCTGAGGGTGAAAATGTTGATGAATTTAGCAAGTCCTGTCATGCTTTTCCACAGCTTTCTTGAACTTCTACGGATTTGGATCTCTCTCTTCTCTCCCTCTTTCTGCTGGGATTTTATTATCAAGCAAATGAAGTTCAAGAAAGCTGTGGGAAAACATGGCCACTCAGGACTTCACCGCCAATTCTGCTGAGAATTTCATACTCTCAGATTCACGCACGTGTTGATGCAAATTAACCATTTTTCAGCTCAGATTCACGGTAATTTCTAGCCTTCTCGTGATTTCCTTCTCGAAAAAAATGTTTACAGCGTGGTAATTTTTTTTTTCTTTTTTTAACCACACAAAATTCAGGACAATTCATGTGAATTTCTCATCTCTCGTTTAAGGTAAATGTACTTCTCTTATCCTCAAATTGCAAGACTTGTACATGATGTGTATTTTCTTCAACTTGTAAACAGAACAAATTGTTGAAATATTTCACGAAAATGACTCCAATTTCGATTTGTTAATCATGGATAATTCTTGTTTTGAGATTTTTTACTGCGGTTACAAAACCCTGTATGGCTATTGGCCGTATAATGATTCTCCCGTGAAGCTGTTCCAAAATTAGGTCTTATATTTTGTTTTAATTATCTTAACGTGGTAAAATATTTTTCATCCTCGCTATATTTTTTAGTGCTTGTTAGTATCTGTTTTAGGAAGCTTAATTGAGTTATCGAAGTATAATCCAAGTGGTGAAAATTAAAAGATGTATCAGAGAAGATTCCCTGCCTTTCCTCTTTTTATCACCAATAATTGCTAGTTCATCTTCTTTGCCTTCTGTTTTCTTGCATCATCTCATACGTTTCCGTGAAAAAAGGTTAAACTCTGTCACTTTCTGGAAAAAAAATTCCAATTTCTTCCACCACGCCCCCACCCCCCCGCAAAAAAAAAAAAAAACTCGTATACTTGTCCTTCTCTTTTTATCGTATACCTTTTCTAAATTACAAATTTAGGAAACACATATGGTAATGTACCTACATGTTTATCTAATAATTTACATTTAACAAATTCTTAGCCATATTTTTAGGCACAAGATGTCCTGTTTACTCGCTGTTACAATCTTCTATCTCGCATCTTATATGTTTGTCTCATATATTTTGATTCAGTAATACTTATAAGATCAAGAGTATACGTGACAAGCATCCCGAATATGAGATAAGAGGTTGGTACAAGTATTGAAATAGAAGAGCAATCTTGTAGACACTTCTCCCTCAAACTTAAAAGTGATACAAGAGAGTTATATAGAGTTTACTTGAATGTTTTTAACTTTTAAGATCACGGTATGTGATGCTATTACAATTTTTAAATTTATACTTCTTCCATGAGTTTCATTTTAACAGTCATTTTTGTGCACAAAAACTAAAGAAAGTATTAAATTACATCAAGTTTATGCAAAGATAGTTCAAAATAATTAAATTACTCTTCTACATTAATATTTCTCAACTACTAAAGATAAAATAAGCAAAAAAATCATTTAACACTTTCTTGAATTTCTAAAGTGATAGATAGTCCCTCCGTTTCAACATCACTATCACCTTTGATCAGTGCATACGGATTAAGAAAGATATTAAATTGTATTAATTTTATAAAAAGATAACTCAAAATGACTAAATTACCCTTTTACATTAATATCTAATTTTATAATTCTCCCTACATTAATATGACACTAAGAGTAAAAATTGAAAAAAATGTCATTTAATATTATTTGATTTTTTTAAAACAACAAATAGTTTGACACAGTATAATTTATCTAAAATAAATATTACTATCTCAAAACGAAAGGAATAATAAATTGCTTAAATTCAAAGATAAAATGAAACGGAAGAAGTAGGGTTAGACTAACTACTAAGCTGTGTAATGCAGACACTCAAAAGTACTTATAGACTTGCATATTTAAGAGACCCTCAAACTTATGCAATCTTGAAAGTTCACAATGTCAGTACTGTTCACTAACGCAGGTAGTTGAGTTTATACATATTTCATAAAAGTTAGGGGTACGTTTTTAATGCAATTTGATCAAAGTGGCATACATTTCTGGATTTATTATCAAAACTTCCAACTATAATAGTACATGTAACGCCTCCCTACCCAATTGAGTGCAAATTGAGCGCTCATCCTTGTCATTAATAGACTATTAGTCCCTAGATTTTTAATTGCAGCTATCGTAGTCAGACCGGTGGTTGAAATACCGCATCTGACTCTTCTTGGGAATTGTTATTAGGAGTCTTCCTCAATCGTTAAGGCTTCCAATTAAATCCCCATTTTGGCCAAAATTAAAATAGAAGTAGAGAAATTTAAATGTAGGAAAAGGATAGTAGTAAAAGTCTAGGAGAGTCAATACGGGATTGATTTAAATGATAAACAGAACAATCGAATTATTAAAAGATCCTAAATTAAACTCTTGAAATTCTCAGTTTCTCATTTGATAGTGAGGGGTCGAATGTATTATATAACCTCTTCTAAACTTTATTTGTACCAAAAAAAAAAAAAACACGTCAGGAGGAAGCAATTAGAGCTGTCTTGGGTAGCTGAAATATATATATATATATATATATATATATATATATATATATATATATATATATATATTACCATTTGTGGAGCAAAAAATAGTTCTGGTTTGGTGGTTGATGATTAGGCCTGTGGAGGATAAAGGCTAGACACTGGGGCATGGCTGTCATGTACAACTTCTAAAAAAGAATTGCTAGTCATACACCAACCAAAACCGTTGAGGTAGAGCTGCCTGTTTCTCTCATTGATTTCGACTAGTATTTATTTTAGATTTGTCTGGCTGAAGTGGTCAGGAGCAATGACTTCAGTGTTTATATGCATGTATGTAAGAGGGCTCAGAGCAGTCAGGGTACTATTACTGATTGCTGTACTAGCTTGTTGAGTAGGCAGTTTGAAGAGTGCATGCAGGACCACCACATCGTCAATGGTGCTCTTAGGGTTTGAGGATTTGTGCAGAAGAGAAGCTAATGACAATTGACAATTGACAATGAAGATCCCTGCCATTGGTTGGGTAATGACCAAACAAGATTTGATAGTAGATTTTATATTCCACCTGTTTGATTGATTCAGTCTGAATCTAGATCAAATGTGAGTCATTATCTAACATACCTGCTCGCTTCCATTTAAAGTGTCTTTTGTTACGGAGATTAAAATTACTATTAAATAGTATAAATTTTAGGTAAAATTGATCTTATATGGTTAATTATTCCTTGACTAGTAATAAATTAAAATAGTTTCAATATTAATTCTCTACTCATTATTTTCTCTCCCCTCCAGTCCCATGTTTCTCTCCCTCCCAATCTCACATCTCTTTATCTTCAGTAATTAATTGTATAAGAGTTGGAAAGAAATAAGAGAAAAATTAGTAAAAAAAAAAAAAAAGGTAAATGCTTTATTCGACTTTGAAAGTAACACTTAAAATGAAACAAATTTTTTTTTTAAAGTAACATTTAAAAAAAAAAAAAACAAAAGGAGTATCATAATAATTGACCAGATATGTTTAACTAGCTAGTCTAATTAATGTGGGGTAGTTATTATTTTTTTTAAACCTACCATTCACCCTATTTTCTAATAACTCAAAACTATGACTAAAGGTCATAGAAAAAATATTTTACCATCTAACATATACTTTGTTATTAATTTATACTTAATTAATACTTTTGTCTGTTTAATTTATACTTAATGAATACTTTTGTCTGTTTCGAATTGACCAATTTTTATTATGTGAATTGATCCATATGGCACATAACTATTCTATTAGTTGGAGGAAATGAAAGGGCCGGACGTGCCTTGTGTAAGTTTTATTAGGCTTCTTGGGTGTTAAAAATGTCTGAGAGATTTGTAGAAGCAAACATAACAAGGGAATAATGTGTTGCATGGCCTAAACCACTCTGGCATCCTTCAACTATGATGTATCCTGTTGAATTTTGCACTATTAAGAAGGGTACATGATAGGACTACATGCTTTGGTAGGGAGTTCAAGGATATCATGGATCATGGTCTCAAAAACCCCAAGCCTTTTTTTTTTTTGTTATAATGGAAGTTCAATATGATAGTTATCTGTTGGCATATTAAACCAATTCTGTTTAATTTAGAAGTTTTAGTTTAATTAAATTTTAGTGATTGACTTTGCAAGGGATTTATTCCCTAGTTAATTGGTATCATTATTAGATTAGAAGTTAATTTTGTATGAGATTATAGTCCAATTGTGGTTGGCAAATCTGGTAAGGAATTAAATTAGTTGATACCTATATAAAGGCGTTAGTGATTTATTATTTAATTGAAAAAAAATTAAGCATTAAAAGATTATTAATAAAATTTTATCCCGATTTCCGTTGTCCTTCTCTTGATCCATTACCTCCCCGTGCATATTGATCAATTTTGTTTTACTGTCAAATTGCGGGATTGGGTTGACTTTGCATATTGTTTGATCCTCCAAAAATTCTCTCCAAAGTCTATTGTTTTGTTTTTCCTCTTCTAACAATTTTGTGCGCATATTATAAAAGACTTCTGACCTACTATTGATTAATATTTTGACTCATTTAATTATTTGTATGTAAAGCCTGTCGGCTTCGTTCTTGGGTTAGTTAAAATATTTTATTTTTTGGTTTTTTTTTAATTGAGTAATTATTTTTTGTTCCTTTAAAGTGATATTTTTTTGTGCTATTAAAATGGTATCAAAACTCTAGATTTAAGAATTTGATCTTGGGGGCATTTGTCAAAAATTGAAGAAAAAGAAGAGTCCTAGGTGGGAGTTTGTCAAAAATTGGAGAAAAAGAAGAATCCTAGGTTTTGGGCGAAAAGATTGTGTTGGGGTACTCAGATTTTGAAATTGGACCACAAGAGATTGGTTTTGGAGTACTCGTTTATGGATAATTAGGGTGTAACGACCCTAATTGGTACAGTGATCTGAAAAGAAGAATCCTATTGCGTTAAATTGTTAGTGTTGGATACACAAGAAAAAGGTGTAGTAGAGGAGTAAGGTAGCCAATAAATTCAAGAACGATTTTTTTTTTTCAAGGTACGTAAATTTGTTTTTTTATTTAAATTGTCAAGATGGGTAGAGAATTTATTAATGGTGAAAATTTTGAGATTTTACACATGTTTATGGGTAGTGAAGAAAGATTTGAATGGGCCAAAATTATGGAAAAATATTTGAAAAGATGTGATTTATGTGATGCCATAGAATTGAGATTACCCAACCCTTTGCCAAAAGAAATTATGAAGAGGAAGGCAAAATTGTTTTTCAAAATGTAAATCAATTGTCAGAAAATTTTACAAAAGAGTTATTGTTAATGCTCAATCCTCTGAATTTTTTTGGTCGGATCTTTTCTATGTTTTAATGGAATTTGCGGATGATGATTGTGATTGCAAATTTAAATTTGAGATGCAATGGCAAGTCGATTTTGAAGAGGATATGTATGTCGATAATGACATAAATTGTGAAAATTTTTATGAGGTTGAAAATTTTGATTTGCATTCATTATTTAGATTGATTGAGGATGAGGAATTTGTCCATAGAAAAGAAAAAATTGTTGAATTGGATGAGGATGAAATGGAAATTTGTGATTTAGTTGAGAAAGAAGGAAAAGAAGTTGAAAAAGAAACCATTGATTTTTTTTTATAAATATTATTAAGAAGAATAATGTGATAGATGAAATTAATTTTCTTGGAGTCCACGAATTATTAGAAGAAAATGGTGCTTTTAAAATTGTTGTTGAAAATCATGGTCGAGTGGACCAAGATTGTGGTATTGAAAAATTTGGTGGTTCAAATTAGAAAAAAGAAAGTATGATTTCTTGGTTTTTGGAAATAATTTGGAGGAATATTGCGTGAGACAAAATTATGATGTTCTCAACTACGAATGAATAAATATGGACAATGCACAATTCATTGATCAAGAAGAATTAGACATCATTATCTAAATCAGTATTTAACTTTGAGATAATCTATTACCGCCTTTCTTTGTGTAGCCAAGACCTTTTCCTTTTGAGTATGTGCTATTCATTTTATAATGCAATGATAACTAAAGAACGGTAATTTTTATTACTTTTTAATTTTTCAACGATCTAAAATATTCATTCTGTATTATGGGGTGAGTTGTAAAAAAAATTTCCCTTTCTGAACCACCAATTAGAAAGCGTGCAATCAATCGCAATGGAAGATCTACCAATTCAAGAAGGGAGATAAATTAGTGCCTATAGATGCAAATGTAAACAGGTGCAATATTTTGTTACTTACTTTAGTATTGTGTTTATTCACGAACGCAAATTAATTGTCGGCTTATGCTTATTTTCACTCTTATGTCTAAAGTTTCAAGGAATGGAGTTAATGCCTTACTTTCATGAAGGGTTCACGGCGTGGAGAAATCTTATCAAACCACATATCATAATTCGACTACATGTTGTTCGACAAGTTCGAATGTGAACTAGTTCGACAAGTTTAAGGTGAGTAGTATAGAATTTTTTTAGCGCAAAATTTAACTTTCATAGATACCTAACTAGAAATTTTTTATTTTTACTAGATAGAATTTCGTAACATTCGTAAACTTTAGTTTTCCATCACTTATCTGTTGCTGCTTGTTGGTTTAATTATTTCTGAATGCTTCTCTAATTAAGTCAATCAGTTTATGTTGTGTTAAACAGAATGTCTAAATACCAATTTGAAGGATGTTGCATTCATAAATCATATTTATATCATGTAAAGGGCTTTGATATCTTGAAGGGGCCTGAATTGGCTGATCTCGATTGGCAGACATGACGATATCAGATCGCTGCTTATATCTGTTGAAAAGAATTCACAATTAACAATTTCATTGACATTTTTTAAAAGGGTACACTTATGTGGAAAAGACCTCTTTAGCAAAAGGGTATACATGCCTGATTGTTGCTGCAAGGAGACCTGTCTCTTATACACATTCACTCTGAGATTTGCCGAGGTGTAATAATGTACAACGTTGGCTAGCTTGCGCGCAGTTGATAAGGTAAGAGTCTAGGTCAGGCATTTAAAATTGAAAAATGATTTACAAAGTTTAAGACTATGTAACAAGATCGTATCAAATTACAATCACTGATTTTAAATACTCGACTGAATTTTAAATTTAATATCATATCAATGACTTTATCATTTTTTATTGATACACTCTTTCGAATTATTAGTGTTGAAGCATTGATAGTTCATCTACTAACCTGAGCTGTAAGTATGAAAAAAATTTGATGTCTATATTGGACTCAAAGGAAATCAATGTGCCATCTCGAGCTGCACAGAAGGGAAAACCAAGCAATTATGCAAACGTACTAGAGGGAGAAAATTTTTGAATAGATAAAGTGCATGTATATTATGATCAGAAATTAATCACATAGGTCAATTAAGAAGATTAATTTAATTTTTAAAAAAAAAACTAAGATATGTGAATAAATGAATACACCATGAATCATAAGTTGCATAACAAATTATACACCTTAATCTATACAAAAATTTATCGAGAGAGATCATGGATGCAACAATGATTAATTACCTTGTGTGCATGTTGGGGGGTGTGGGCTGTTGTGCGGTGCTCGAAGTGACTATTAATTTGGCTGTAATTTCCACGGTGAGATTATTAGGTGATCATTCTTCAATCAATAATGGAGTGGCAGAGGCCAATGTACGAACAACTTTTGGCCAAAACTCTTATGCATTCGTAGGGAGAGAAGGTCGTGCATTTATGAGAAAGTGTCAACTTGCTGCCTACTTTGTGGATTTTGACCTAAGAATGAGTCTCAAGACTTCAACAATGAATTGCAAAATGAATGGCACAAATCACCATCACGTACGTACACAGGAAGTTTTTTACTCATTACAAACTATGAACGTGGATTTTAGGAGGCTTTGTTTTGCAAATAAGAAATTCAGTATATCCATATATGATGCCATAAGGTGACATATTTATTCTATTAAAAAATTTGACTAAATATCTGAAATCAAGAAATTATTAATTCAGTATAATTTTACCACATTAAATAATTTAGACAAGTGAAATGTGGTCTTATAAATTATTTCTGTAAAAACTCATACTATAGTAATCTGAGTTTATAAATTTTACGCCACAAAAATATGAGAACCAAAAGAACCCCAATATATAATGTTTAAAGTGCCATTGTACATTTATCAAGTGATGGATGAATGGGTCAATAATATTTGTAACAAAAGTCCGAGCGCAACCGCCAAAAGATCCCAGTCATCACACACTGTTCAGGCGCGACACGTTCCTTTCGGAAAAACTTGGTAACAACATTTGCTGAAAGAGAAACAACCAACGCATAAGCAATGATACCGTCCCAAAATGCCGGAGCAACAGAAGAGTGTTGTCGCTATTAGCAATGCAACTACCACTTGTTTGAGATCTGTATCCATAAAGACATGGGAAAGCTTAATATATCAAGGCCAGCCAGCACTCCATAGGTTTCCTTTCATGCGAAAGTGCCACAACGTTAACACCACGACCTGGAAAGCTAATTTATACACCATACAATGTACTTTCTGAATAACCAAATGTGTGGTAATATTATTGTTGAGGCAGATGTTAAGATGAAGCTAACAGAAATTTAACGATAAGACTATCAAGAGATCTATATTTAATTTTGTCAACCGTCAATTTTTTGTTTGGTAGGTGGGTATATGAGCGATTAGTAAGTAACACTATTCTTTGCAATTTAATATGGGCAACCCCAAGAAAAAGAGGATTAGTATACCCTTTTCCTAAAGTTTTTAATATCACAAAATAAAATTGTTGAAATTTGAAAGTTAAAAGGGTTTCCTTGGTCAAATGAAAACTTTGTTTATGAATTCAAAGGAAAGAATAATAAATAACTTATCTGTGCAATTAAAACATGAGGTCAAATGATTTTCCCTCTTGACTATAGTTAACCCATCTCGAGGAACATCAAAAATGCTAATTAAAGGTGCTGTTTCCTGTGACGATCTCTCCAAGCAATCAAATTGGAAGTGTTACGTTTGTTTTTTGCACTTCGGTAACCGGCCAACATCAAATTATTACAAAATAGAAAGCCAAACCAAGTAGTAATGGTTTGACTTTTATCAAGAAAAGTTCTTTTACGTTCAATTTTGTTGAATTCTAGCTTTCACTGTTTTTTTGCACCATTAATTAATAAGGACAGACAATGGTGTCTAATCCCAACTTTTGATTTCTATCATCCAAGCCAAAAGCAGGATTATATATCGAATCAGACAAATAAATATAACTTTTTGACCTGGGTATGCGAGTGTGGTTGATTTCAAACCTTAATTAATTACATGTTGAGCCGGAATGTTTAACTTTGGACCAACATGCTTACTATGAAACAAAAGCATGACCCTCTAAAGCATAGCAATTAAAAGCAACGCCATTTCTCAAACATCAAAGTAGGAAAAGTGAAAGATTGCAATTTGCAACTTCAAAAACAATTCATAAAGTACAATAGTCCACATGTGGCTGCTTCATCCTCCACCATCCCATGCATAAGAGTGTTGTAAAATCCGGAGTCTCAAAAAGCCTTTTTTTTTTTAAATTTTTTCAGGGAACAAAAGCCAAATTAAAGAAAATAGAAATAAGGAAAAGTTTCCTGAATTTTTGTTGGGTACATACAGCTCCATGTATAAATGCAATTTTTCTTTCTAAACATTTTAATCAAAGTACATACTACTCCATGTATAACCATAACAAATATACTAATTAGGATGTAGGGATTAACAAATTTGAAGACTTTTTTAAGTGCGTAATAATTTACTGTTAGGCAAACATTTTTCATAAGAGTACATCGTAATAATACGATTTGTTAAATAATACAGCATTTGATAAGCTGTTTTCCTCCAAAGGAAAACAATGTTACACATTGGGACCAAATTGTGTTAAATTCAGGTGGAGTTAAATTGAGAGTATCATCTCTTCAGTCTTCACAGGCTAGTTATACATCGACCTATGATCGTGTAAGTTTTACATGCATTAATTTAAATGAACATTTCTTACATTGACTTGGTTTATAATCTTGTTTGTGGATTGTTGAAGTTTAAATAAGAGTTACAACATTATTTTCTTACATTAGTATCCATCACCTAAATAATAAGGCTCTTGATTAAACAAGTCCTCAAGTAGATGATAGACCGAATCGATGTAATAATCTCTCATTTTGAAATATTTGAGAATGTAAACAGGTCTTTCTCATGCTCAAAATCTTGTTCTTGGAAACTTACACAATACATGAATATCCTCTTGCTTGTAGCTATACCATTCAACGGGCAACCGGGAAACAGGTAGATGATCTTCAGGCATGGAAACTCTGGCATGAAAATGCCATATGCTGTTGGTGTCATGCTATAGAAATGTCCAGTCCTCCATATCCGGAAAAAACCCTAATTTTCTTGAAGTGTATTCTGCTGCAACATTTGACCGGTTGGCTTTTCTTTTCCTAGGTGAAACCAAAACTTGTAAAAATATCTGACATAATGTTTTCACAACATGCATCACCAAATAGCTTTAAAGTTGAAAGTTTAAACTAGTCTAAAAAACTCATAAATTGGTAGTTCTATACATGAAGAAGGCAATGCTTACCTTGTGGTCCATCCATCTAACATTCAATGGCTACAAATTTGTAGGCATATATGGAGGTTCAAACAATTATACACAATTTTAATAGTGACCAATAAATCATAATTAAAGTTCATCCTCTCCACACCAAGGTCCCCAACCCCTCGCCTCCCCTTCTCCCACTCCACTCCCACCCAAAAAAAAATAATTAATAATAAAAAAAAAAAAAAAAATTAAGCTTTGCCCTGGTAAAATTCATTTTGAATGAGAATTTTTTTTTCCTGTGGTTTCCAAACAAATGAGCTGTCAATGAGATTTACAGACCAACAGCCTGAAATTGAACATTTATTTTCTGTTTCATCGAAAACCAATTCACGTGACAAAATCAAAAGAACAGGGCTTACAGATATTACGAACAGCCTGCAATGGATCCATAAGAGCTGGGCTTATGATGTCACATCACCAGAAGAACATCAAAGAAAAGAGAACAAATCCTTCTATCTATCTAAAGTAGCTTAAAAATCTAAAATTTGTCATTTGGTGAATCTTGGACAACATTTTCTTTTCACATAACTCATATGTATATCAATCGAACTGCACAGGTACTACATAAACATAGGAACCATCAATTCTTGACCTTATATGGTTCTATAGTATGCCATGGAAATGAAGAAAACAGGAACATAAATGAATAACTCACCATATACATGGACACCTCCAAAACAACAATGGATCTGATCATCATCTTTCTCATTTCTTGCAAAACGTTGACCTGAATGGATGGTTGAAATGTAGGAACTCCAGAAAAGCTTGTAGGACAAATCTACAAATCAAAATCTGAAAGAGGGATAAGAAGTTTTTCGCTAAGTTTATACAAAATAAGCACATCCAATCACTGAACAGAAAGAGTTTAGAAAAAGTCAAAAGATGAATTAATTTGTATACGGTTACTGAATAAGAAAAACGGTAAATCTAGATCAAAAAAAATCCAGTAAATCACAAAGAAATTTTCAGAAATATGTAACATCCAAAACCCGCATCGATCTAGGACTGCCAGCAGATAAAAACCCATAATTCACATGAATATGCAGAAGAAAAACTGCAGAAAAATAAGCAATTATAGCTAAAAAAACCATGCAGTAAAAAAGAATAATAATAACAACAAGAAGAAGAAGAATCCGAGTGGAGAGTTTTGTTGATCCTATCAGTATCATCCCACAGCTTTATTGAACCGCCATCAGTACTGCATCACCTCCATTAAAGGGTAGTGTACATATAGAGTGATAAAGCCAGATGCAGTTCAAGAAAGCTGTGGAATAATACAGAGAGGACCATATATATGTAATCATTTTGTGGCAAATCTTGAACACCAATCATCTAAGTGATCTAACCCCAAAAGGGTTCTCTTTTCTGACAGAGCAAAAAAGATGAGTAGAAGTTGAAGAAGTAGAAGTGAGAAGTGTAGGTTTAGAGGAAGACAAGGGGTTGGTATTTATAGGAGAATTAGTTCTTTTTACCACCAATCCCAAGAAGAATATTGGGCCTTAAAAGAAGACTGAACAGGAAAACTCTCCCTCAGACTTTTTCTCTACCTACTATTTTTAATAACTTATCCCAATAATATAAAATTGAAAAATTATTTTCTAGTTCACAAATTTAATACAGTACCAATCACCAAAATTGATTCGGGGGATGGGAAAATTCTACATTTTTTTTTGAATCATTTTCTTATATTTTAAATTCTTGTATATTATAACATTATATGTTTTAAAATCTTATACTGTACAAACTCTTATAAAAAATAGTTTTTTAAAAGGAACAGTAAAATTCTTCTTTTAAGAAAATTATATTAAATAGATTACTAATCCCTTAATGTTAAATATTTTTATCACATCACATTGTCACCTTTTTAGAAAGAATAAAATTAAGGTTTTGTATCATCTGTTATATTTTTATTGTTATACCATATAATATAACGGTATGATATACGTATTTTTAATATAAAAAAATATTAAATATGGAATAAATATTATTTTATCACATATTGTAATACAAGTGTAATATAAAAAAATATAACAGAATATCCAATGCTATAAAATTATAATTAGTGCATCCACACAAGTTGATAAAGTTACTGATGTGCCAATAACAGACTAAATGCGATCAAATATTTAAAATCACGCGTTCGTAATTGTATATAATTTTGTCATGTAAATTTTTTTTGATAAATAATTTTAAATTTGTGATTTTGTAAATTATTTTTTTAAAATTATATGACTCCTCAATTATTTTATTTTCTTTTTTCTTTTTTACAATAAGCCTATTAGTATTCAATTGTGGCTAGGATGAAGCCTACCCCATCCGACGGTAGCGTAGCTCTAACAAGGGTCTCACTTCGGAGTTCAGATCTGTCCATTTTCATGGATTTGTAATCGGTCCATCACCACGGTCTCACGGACAATGGAAAGTCCTTAAAAGAGAAACAATTATGGGATTCCCCCACCTCCTCTCTCCCTCCCTCTCTTTTTCTTTTTGGGGGGACAATTATGGATTTGGATTTTCAAGATAGGCATTTCCGATTGGAGGAGATATTTTGTGTGAACACATAAAATTTGTGTGCACAATTATCTTTCTCTTTCTTTTTCAGTTGTGTCAATTCTATACCTACAAATGTGATTTTAATGATTATCATTCTTAGGACTTATTAAAAATTTATATGTTAAAATACAATTTGTCATTATAAAACGAGAGACTAATTTTATTTTACCTCTTAATTTTTATTCAATTCTCACTTTGTATTCTAAATTTTAGTTTTGAATACTTTGTACTCTCAACTTTCAAATCTATCTCATTTTTGTCCCTTTTTTAATACCGTTGAAAAAGTTAACGGAATATTTATTTTTGCACCCAAAAATATTGTTGTACATCCTGCTAAATTTGTTGTATACACAGAAAAAAGAATTCATTAATTATTGAGATGATGTAAAAAAAAAGAATAAAAGTGAGACAATTTGAGAATTTAGAATGTAAAGTATCCAAAACTAAAGTTTCAAGGATACAATGAAAACCGACTATAAGTTTGAATGGTGTAAAATAAAAGTAGACCTAAATCGACGGAAAGAGCATGAACATCTACTTTCCAAACTTATCACACGAAAATCGTGGTCGGAAATAACTGCACCTAGTAACCAAGCATGGGGGATTCGTATGAACCTAATAAGCAAGAAAATAACTCAAGATATATATGGAAAAATTAGATAATCCATTGACTAATTTCATCCGTTTAAAATCTTTTGCAAATCAACAAGATTTAGTTATTCAATAGATATGATATATCAGGATTGCTTGTGCATATTCATTAGATACCAAATCTCAGAAAGATATTTTGCGGAGTTTTGAGGTTATTATTCCGATGGATTTAATAGTCTATTTTATACCATTTTTTAAAACACATATTATTATATCTTTGAATGCAGTAATTTTTCAGATATATGTATCGAAAAGGAAGGCCAGCTAAACTTCACTGTTATGAGTGCATAGTCAAGGAAACAGGGCACTAGCATGCATGGTATGGTTGTGACTTGTGACTGACTAGGAATCCGAAGCAATATCACTGTACATGCAAAATATACAAGACCAATGAACATTGACAAATACTTAATTAGGTAGACCCGGTTTTTTGCCCCGCTTATAGATTCTGTAGTGTAGATTAAACTTTAGAAAATCTATAACATCAACTGATGTAAATAAGATTTTTTAAGATTTAATTCTGACCATAAAATCTACAAGTGGATTAAAATCGAATCTATCTAAATATTTCCATCAACATTTTGATTTAAATGTTCAAGATACGTTAGTTGATATGTGGTACTAGTAAAAAATAGTACTCGTAAAGGGTAATCAAATCGTTATGCACTGCTGTTGAACAGTCATGTTTGTTTCAATGCGTCACAACTCAAACAAGTTGATTGTTCTACATATATTTTAGTTTAGTAGATATTGGTTACAGTTGCAGCTTAATTAGATAATCGAGGATTAATCAAAATCTCAACTATGGTTACTCTAATGTATTTTTGTATGGACATGATCTATGTGATCAGCGCAAAACACACATAAAAGGAGTAAATTTCACTTAAAAAATTCACACGTAGTGTCTCATGCAAAAAAATAGATCAAATGTGTATATAATTTTTTTTTATTAAAAAATAAAAATATAACTTAATTCGATGTATACATCAGGCTAGTAACTTTTAGCTTTTAAATTATTTTTTAAATTTAGTTATTTTCGACTTTCAAAATTACGTGAACGTTGGCCTTAATCATACCCCTCCTATTGGTGTCATTTCTTGTTTTCAGAATTTGCACCGAAGTATAACTGCGGATTTAGGTGTTGGATGTGCAACAAAAATGGGTGAGATGCAAGTGGGAAAAGCAAGGGACATAGTTACACGTACGTTATGAAGCCTAAAATTGTTTAAATTAGAAGGGTGAAATTAATTAATTAAGGGGAGGATAATGAAAGAATAAGGAAACAAAACGGTGTCACATGGCGGCATGTGAGGGTGACCCACTGTGGGAACGTGTGTAAAAATGACATGCACCCCGTTATTTCCGGCCTGAGGTCTCACTGTCGGGGTATGGAGATGGACTCTTCTATCTGTACGAGATCAGATCCACCTCCTCACCCCCTCTCCAAACCTCCATTTTCTCTTCTGTTTTGTTTTTCTTTCTATGTCTATGTGTGATATTATAATGTGTGTACATTTTATAAGTATTCATATATACAAAGTGAGTTAATAGAGATTGATTCAGATAGTATATTAACAAAAAAATTTAAAATTCGATTCTTGTTACTTTTGATTTCTTATTTAGTGAATCGTTGAAATATATGTCGATGGCCTATCCTAACTCTGAAGAAGAAAGAGGAATAACCTACCCTCCTCTACAATTTTTCATCATCAGTCAAAAAATAACAAAATCTGACCAAAAATTCAAAAACAAGAATTATGATTGAATTTAATTTTGCCACCTATCAGTTAAAAAATAATTAAATTTGACTAAATATCTACAAATAAGAGTTAGGATTAAATTTAATTTTATTACGTAAACTGACTTTGTAAATCATTTCCCATTTTATAATGGTAGGGGTACACGCTTATGTTGTTAAGATTAGTTGTGTGGTTTTTGTGTTCGTGTGGGTATGTGTAGTGTGTGTTGTGCGTGTGAGAGAAAACTAAGAGGGTTGTACTTTTTATAAACTATTCATTACAGCCTTGTCCATGGAACTTTGTGGGTTCTTCTTGATTAATTTAGCTGGCAATCACTACTTAATTAACTAGCTAGTTTAGAGTTCATCTCCTTTTCATTATGCTCTAAGCTTTCTTGTCGTTTGATTTGATTACACTTTAATATTTTTGGCCAACCCTTCTCTTCTATATCATAATATAATTACAATTAAATTACTTTCCTAGGGGACTAGGGACATTGGTGCACTAGCTACAATGATTATATATAACTTTTGGAGTGACTTCGGTTGTATATAGTGAAAGCAATATGCAATAGGTTAAAGAAAAAAGTACTGTTCGATTCAAATATGGAGTTTCATATAAAACTTTGAAATCAATATGTTGCAAATATTTGGTTGGAGGATTTATTTCATTTTACCTAAGTTACATGACTTTCTAGTTTCAAATAGATCTAAAACCTGTCTAATTTTAAAAAGTAATTCAATATGTTTTAATTTGAATTTATTAAGGGATAGTTTGGAAATAAATTGCGAAAAAATTCAAAAACAAGTAGATTTATGTATCGTTTCATTCAAACTTTCGTCATTAGAAGGAGTTTCTGTCGATCATTCATGTAAACTACAAACATAGAGGTGTATTTGTAGATTTTTTAAATACTGTGAGGGATTAAAACAGAAAACTATTAGGAAAACAATATTCAATCTGAATATTTTGCTTGAATAATATGATAAATGTTATCCGGAGCTTTTTTATGAATGTACATTATGATATTGGAAAATAATTTACAAAATTACACATCTAGAACTACATTTTAAAGTAATTTAATATGGTAAAATTATATTGAATTACTAACCTCTGATTTTATATATTTGATTACATTTCATTCCTTCTTTTTTGAATTTAGTGACATATTAATAATTTTATCACTTTATCATTTTATATATATATATATATATATATTATATATTATAAATAAACTATTTACTTGTGCTTCAATCGGTTGAGTTTAGGATTTCAAAATTTTTTGGGTGATAAAATTGATTTAGTAAATTGAAGCTTTTGGTACTATAAATTGTAATTTTTCAAAATTGAGAGGTCTAAAAAAATTGTAACTCCGTTAGACTCTTTTATTAATTTTTTAAATTTTTTTATAAAAAGATTTATAAATTTAATATTTATCTTTTACTCCAAGTCAAAATAGACCGCCAATACATTTTATCATTTACATATAATACTTGCATATGCCCCAATAATAAATTCTATTGACAAAGTTGTCTTGCTTACCGTGTGACAAATTCGCTTTTGTTATTAGTAATGGAAAGTTTAGAAAAAAAAATAAATAAATTTTTTCTCTTCAAAATCAAGATAAACTATCTACGTTACAATAATTTTAAAAATAACCAACCAAATAAAAAATAATGTGAATTAAATTTTAAATTATTTAATAGTCTGCATACCTTATTTATTATATGAGCCTAAGTTACATGGAGAAAAGCCCGTTACAATAATGTTGTCACCGCAGCAAGGAAAGGAACACTAAAGCCACCGAAGCAAAGATGCATGGACACACTACATAATTCTTTTATACCGTACAGCGTACTAATGAAGGACGGCAACTGTTCCAACCACGAATAATAATATATAAGCCACCTCAGTCCGATCGGTTCAGTAATTTATTATTATTATTATTATTATTATTATTATTATTTTAAAAAAAATTCTAGGTAGAAGATCAGCCTCTGCCTCTGGAGAAAGAAAGTAAATTACAGGACTGTGAATATATAAAGAAAAATGAAGATGTCAAACATTTGCAAAATTATTTATATATTTTTTCTTCTTATGGAAAAAGTATTTTCTTTTTCTTTATTTGTTTTAAAATCCGTCTCTCTCTAACCTTTAGCGATTCGTACTCGTGAACAATAAATATTAAAAGAAACGTCTTATCACATGAGTTGCATTTCGTTGTCGAAAAATGTATGTTTTTCCAATAAGCATGAATGAGCATGTTTTTCCAATAAGTAAGGGTTTGTTTGTTATGCGTATTTTGCATTTTATTTTTAAGCGTCAATAAAAACTGGATGTGACTTATAAGAAATGCAGTCATGTAATGAAATTCAAGAGGAAATTGTAGGGCAAATAGTAATGTCACGGCAACATTTATTAATGTTACAGTAAAAATGTAATGAAATGACTAAATTACTTCTGTCGTTTTACCCTTCTTTCATATCATTTCATCACTTTTTGCTGTGGCAATAATGGTTGCCTGAATATCATTTTGAATAGGATATTTACGTTGAATGCCAAGAGTTAAACTCCAAAGCCATTGAATACGAGGCTATGACTTTTTCTTTTGAAGGGGAAAAAAAAAAAAAAGAATATGAGGCTCAGCTGGTTAAAAAGTAGTCAAGAACATATTTAACACGTATTTATACCTTGTAACAAAATATTTTGTTTGGAAATATAACACAAATGCAGAATCATTGAAGGTAACTATCATCATTTCATTCATCATTCGTGTAAATTTTGCGAGTCTTTCATATAGGAAAAGATGTTTTACAGTCTTAAACATTCAGTGAAACAGGAAAAATTAAGTGGAAAATTGAGATCCAAAAAACTTTTTATTATGTTAATATTCTTGTTTATTGAAGTCAACCAGAAATTAATTAATAAATAAGCTGCATGACCTTATGCAATGACCTTCGTCTTGGATCTATAGGCCTAAAGTCAAATCTCAACTTAGACAAAAAAGTTATGCGTGTTCGAAGGAGTTTAAGTTGTCTTATGGTTTAAAGAAATAAAAATTTCTACAGTTACATTACGGATTATTCCATCATCCTTTGAAAGATTATAATGTAGATTATCATGTACTTTAAAAGTTTATATTATTATACAATCTTTTAAAATTAATAAAATACTTTCCTCGCTATAGAACTTCTCTAAAGCAAAATCTAAAATTTAAACAGTAATTCTTATCATTATGCATGATTTTTTACAACTAAGACAATGTTAAATCATGTAGTAAGTAATTGAATTTAATATAGTTTTTTCAGAAGTAAATAATTATGAAAATCCTGTAAATTGTGTTTGGATCGATAAATTTTAAGAATGATTTGAAATCCTATCTATTTTTTGAATAAATTTGTAAGATTAAAATGGATGAATTTTAAATTCTAATTAAAAAGCATAAAATAAAAGATTTCAAATAACTTTATAATTTAAATAAATTTAAAATTCATCTATTTCAATTTTAAAAATCTCTCTGATAAATAAATAAATTTTAAATATTTTTAATAGTTTTAAATTCATCGATCTAACGTAAGTATTCGCCCTAAAATCAAATACTAGTGGAATACACTTTCGGACGGGCCGATTAAGTTAGGCTTTTGGTGTGATAAGGGTAGCAAATAATAGGGCGAGATTGCGGCCCAGACAATGTTGTAGGGGGAAGCAGATTAGTACGTGTACCTTTAGGAGACAATTGCATGGATAGCCATGTAATCTTTTGTCAGTTTATCATGGAATTTTATGTGCATAATAAGCCACTAAAACATATGCCCAGACAAAGCACTGTCGTTTTGATTTAACCCACGACTTTGTCTTTCCCCGTCCCCCAATCCGGACACTCTGCTCAACCTTCTTTTGCTCTGTTCTTTATAGGTTACCCATTTTCGTGCTTCAACATTTTAATTTCTTAGTAATATCTTTTTCTTTTTATTGCTTCATCAACGTTATTTCATTTGATTTGACTGCCCTTGTAGTTTTCCCACATTCCGCTTTGTCCGATTAAATAATGGCAAGAAGGAAGTACCTAAGGGTTTATATATATATATATATATTTTCGTAAATCTAATAACATATCAGTAATTTTTATCAATTTGCATAAAGTGCTGAAAGATTACTCATAGGTGAGAACTGCATTAATCACTGATGATGCACAAAAGAGCGCATTTATATCAAATTGGCATGCAATTATGTAAATTAAATACTCATTTTATATCAATTCGACATTAGTGTCAGCTCGATGGCCCATGAGGTCTGACCAGGCACTTCGTCTCCCAAAGAGCCTGATTAGTTGGAAGACTCGAAAACATTAATCAAATAATCCGATCAGTTAAGAGATCAAAATATTATTAACCGTTTACAAATAGAGACTCTTCAAAGACAAAGAAAGAAAATTTAATATTAACAATATTTTCTCTAACCGATCAAAAACTTTATTCATCAGTTACTAGCACTTGTTTTGCTAATTAATTTCAGAATTCTGTTTTTCTTTAATTTCTGGAAGAAGAGTGGCGTGGCTATATATAACTTCCTTCATTGGGCCGACTAATTATTGATGTCTGTATTAATTGATAGGCAGTGTCAAGTCATTAGATTCACAGCTCATTACGAATTAAAAAAGATAAAACAATGAAAGGTTCATCTTGAATGTAAGCTAAAAGGTTGACCAAATAGTATTTTTTAAACTCGAAGGCTTCTTATCTGAGCCCATGAAATGCGAAGGGGACCAGAGAACTTCTAAAAGGCCTAAGACAGTACATAGCTATCAATATCAAGGGAGTCGCTGTTTAAATTTTCAGTGGAATACTTTATTGTTAATATTCATACAAGCAATTATATCTATTTGTTAATAATCAGTATTTTATCTTTAAAAAGGATTATATTGTTAATCCCTAGTTATTTTGAATATATTTTTTTAAATAGAATAAAGAAAAAAGAAAAAGAAGCAGAACTTTTATGTTAGACAGTACTCATTGCACCAATTCATCTTAGTGATGTATTTTGCCTCTTCCTCCCCTTTAAGATTTACTTCCCTATTAAAAACGAAATTTAAGAAAATTTTATAATCCTATTTAGATGTCATGTATTTTGAATATTTATATAGTATAAAATTATGTGCTTTGAATATTTTTTAAAATAAGTTTAAAATACAATGATATGATGCTCTAACGAAACCATAAAATTTCCTAAAAATTTATACGTAATGAAAATGAAGAGCATGACATAAAACTCCTTAAATAAATAAAAAATTCTGTGACTTTTAACACTAATGCTGTGTAGATTTGTTAGTTAATGCTGAATTTGGAAATAGACAAAAACCAAAAAAAAAAAACAAAAACAAAAACAAAAACAAAAATCTGATTGGCAAAGGCTATATGGACCAGACCTTTAATATCTCCCCAAGATTGGAAAAATACCATGGGCTAGTTCAAATTTTCAAAAAGATTCTTTCCCTAGTCATTATTCACCCAATGTAGAGGCCCCCACCATATTAAGAAGATTAGAGTCCACAGAGCACTCCAGTGGGCTACACGTACCCAATCACCTGTCTTAACAACCCCCACCCCCTACACCTTCTCTCAGTAAAAGTCCACCTAACCATTGCCCTAAAGGTGGGCTGTGGGTCGCCCCAACCATTCAAAAAAGACCATATCTCACAAATTTACACACCAAAACTTCAAAAAAAGAAAAGAGAGGAAAACACGCAGTAACACACACATGATTTTCACACACTAGAACAATAATAAGTGGACCTCAAAGTCCATATCCAATACACTTTAATTTTTGGAACCTTATCACAAAGTCTTAGAGTCCCGAACTAAACCCCAAAAATCAAAACACTTATCGGTCCAATTGGAATTTTACTCTGGGTTGAAGCCCAATTGGCTACTTCTCTCTCCTCCCTTCTCTCTTTCTCTCTCCTCCTCTTCTGCGGCTCTGCAAGAAACCCTAGATCTGGAGCTCTGCAAATCGTTGTTTGAGCTCTAGATTTACCAAAAGATAGCTCTTTTCTTTGTGGGTTCCTCTCAAAATCAAGTTTTGTCATCTGGGTTTTTCTCAAAACGGGTTCTTTCAGGTATACAGATTTTGACCGCTTATTTTCTTCAAAGTTCTTGAATTTTCTTGAAATTTCTGTCTTTTTTCCTTTTATATTCAATTTGAATATTTCTTTTTGTTCAAGTGATTTTCTTTTTGTTCTTTCCATTAATACTGTATTTTCTTTTTCTTTTTTCTTTTTTTTTTTGGGGTTTTCTTGGTCTCTTCATCTTTAATATTTCAAATTTATTTTCCTGGGCTTATTTGTATATATTTTTCTATTTTTTGTCCTAGGAGTCCAAGGTATTAGGGTTGACTTTTTTTGTGTTGGTACAGACGATGGTTGGTTATTTTCTGGTTTTTTTGTTTTCTTTAATTTTATTTTTTTTTGGGGAGGGCGCATGGGTGTGGTGTGGCTCGAGTATTTCTGGGCTGTTGTTTTAGGTTCCTTCTTGAAGCCCATGTTTGATAAGTCTCTAGATCTGAATTTGCTTTAGTCTATGGTTGTTGACTTGTTAGCCCAGTCAAACACCTCTAAAATTTCATTTTTGACCCTATCCCACATCTTTACTCTTGAGGCTTTAGTAGCGGGCCATGATTTTTAGCCCATGCAAACGAACCCTGTACACAAGGGTCTTTTTGGTCATAAAGATGTATTATCTCCATTCTTGTACCTAGACTTTATAAAACTATATACTTGACTGTAACTATTACTGTATCACAAAGCCCATTTGTTGTTATAATGTCACTTCTATTTTCCCTAACTAATCATCCTTGTCTAACTAATTTATTTTCTAATTAATATATTTTATTTTTTAATAAATTAAGTTCTTTTAAAATTATTTTTTTATAAATTCAATTTCATGAAAGAAACACATTATTTGGATGTGTTAAATAATTTGGTAATCATAGTATTAGTTTTGTTAAGATGCACATTCTTAGGGTGCCGAAATTACTAGTTTGTTATAGGTTGGAACTGTGAGTCAAGCTGAATACTTGAATACTTTTGCCTTGTGTATGCCTGAACCTGAACTCATCTCAACATTTTATTTATGCCTTAACCCTCAACATTACTGCAGCTTCACTTGTCATGCTTTATACTCATTGAACAAAGTCGCAATGCTCGTTTTAACAAATATTAGTAGATAAATGAATGTAATAAATGATGATTGGTTGAAAGTTAAATGCCATTGGTATGTAGGAAGACTTTTGCTCGAGTAATTAATCTCCCCTGATGTCTCGGGAACAAATTATGTCTTGGGAAATTTTATTGTTCTGTAATGAGGAGATTCCTCTCTGTAGGTTTTGTTTACATTGTTTGCATTCTTTGAGTCTATGTGAACAAGGTGATTGAATTGACGGCAGAGTTGTAGACCAAAAGTGTGTATATGTGCAGAGTTATGATTAACAGTAGGAAGTGTATTTACCTCTCCATTTTTCCTATTCTGGCTTGCATTCTGACATGTTAATTGAAGTTAACTATACGAATACTGTCAGCTATCAGAAAGACTTGTTATAACGACATATCGCGTGTGTTACGTACTTGGTATGATTCACAGTGGGAAGTGTATTTACCTCTCCATTTTTCCTATTCTGGCTTGCACTCTGACATGTTAATTGAAGTTAACTATACGAATACTGTCAGCTATCAGAAAGATTTGTTATAACGACATATCATGTGTGTTGGTACTTGGTATGACTTTCTTCAACAGATTATGCTACGTCTGTCGTGTGTTAAACGGCATTCTGCATTGAAGGTCTCTCTTTCTCTGTACATATTGCAATTACCCTTTTCATAATCTGTTTATATTGGCCCAATGTATTTTACTTGTCTGTTTCGAGGTTTGCGCTTGTATTACTTTCTGCTTATAGAAGGGACCTGCATTCTCATGTGAATTATTTTATAACAATCTGCATCAATGATGATATAGTTGCTACTTTCCAATTCTTTATCATATTTGTATATTGTTGTTATTAGATCTTGGTCTTTCTTCAAATTGTGTTTCTACTTTCCAGGTATTCTTTTCAAGAATAATCCTCGCCTGCAGTAGAACTTAACTTCTGTTGATCTTAAGATGGCAACCCCAACCCTTGAAGCAGCTGCCCCTGATATAATCCATGACGTCAATCCTGATGTTGCCCCTGATATGCCTACTCCTGTTGTAAACAGTGAGATTGTCCCTTTTGAAACACAACCCAACAATGTAGAAACAACACCAACAAACAATCCAGAAGTTCAACCCAACAAGCGTAGAAAGAAGAAGTCAATAGTCTGGGAACACTTTACCATTGAAAATGTTAGTGCTGGTTGTAGAAGGGCTTGTTGTAAGCAATGCAAGCAATCATTTGCATACAGTACAGGGTCGAAAGTCGCAGGCACCAGTCATCTTAAACGTCACATTGCTAAAGGAACCTGCCCAGTAGTCCTTCGTAATCAGGAGAAAAATCAATTAAGCCCATATAGTACTCCTTCAAAGGTTTATGGGGCTGGTACTGATACCCCAAGACGGCGTTACAGAACTACTGCAGTACCATATATTGGTCATTTGATCCAGACCGCTGCCGCGACGAGATTTCTAGGATGATAATCATGCATGACTACCCCCTTCACATTGTTGAGCATCCTGGCTTTGTTGCTTTTGTCCAGAATCTTCAGCCTCGATTTGATATGGTGAGTTTCAACACTGTCCAAGGGGATTGTGTGGCAACCTACCTCAGGGAAAAACAATCCATTCAAAAGGTGATTGAAACAATGCCAGGACGTATCTGCCTTACCCTGGATATGTGGTCTTCTTGCCAGACACTAGGCTATGTGTTTGTGACTGGGTATTTTATTGATAGCGAGTGGAAAATGCACAGGAAGCTTCTAAATGTTATCATGGAACCATATCCCGACTCCGATGCTGCTTTCAGCCATGCAGTTGCTGCTTGCCTCTCGGATTGGAGTATGGAAGGGAAGTTATTCTCTGTCACAATTAATCAGTCTTTAAGTGATGGTGGAATTGATAATTTAAGGGCTTTACTTTCTGTTAAGAATCTTCTACAAATGTGCTCAATGGTCAATTGTTGCTGGGAAGTTGTCTAGCTCGAAGTTTAAGCAGCATTGCCCAAGATGCATTAACATCTGTGCAGGGAACTGTCAAGAAAGTTAGAGACAGTGTGAAGTATGTAAAAATTTCAGAATCCCATGAGGAGAAGTTTCTTGAGCTCAAGCAGCAACTTCAAGTGCCTAGCACAAAAATTCTAGCTATTGATGATCAATCTAAATGGAACACAACATATGAAATGCTGTTGGCTGCATCTGAACTGAAAGAAGTTTTTTCATGTTTGGATACTTCAGACCCTGATTACAAAGATGCCCCATCATTGGAAGACTGGAAGCAGGTGGAGACTCTGTGTACATACTTGAAACCCCTGTTTGAGACAGCTAATCTGCTGACAAGCCCAACGGTTCCAACTACAAACACATTCTTCCATGAGGCATGGAAGATTCAGTTGGAGCTTGCACGTGCAGCAGCAAGTGAAGATCCTTTCATTAGCAGCCTTACTGTATAAGAAAATCAATGCAAGAGAACTTCGATAAATACTGGAAAAGTTGCTGCTTTATTTTAGCAATTGCTGTGGTTGTGGATCCCCGGTTCAAGATGAAGCTGGTTGAATTCAGCTTTACAAAAATATATGGGGAAGATGCTACCACTTTTGTGAGAATTGTTGATGAGGGCATCCATGAGCTCTTCCAAGAGTATGTCGCACTTCCCCTGCCTCTGACTCCAGCTTACATTGAGGAGGTAAACAATGGGAATGTCAAGGCTGAGGATCCGCAAGGACTTACAGATTTTGACATGTATATGATGGAGACCACTAGCCAACAGTCAAAATCAGAATTGGATCAGTACTTGGAGGAGTCTCTGTTGCCTCGTGTTCACGAGTTTGATGTGGTAGGGTGGTGGAAATTAAACAGGATGAAGTACCCAACTCTCTCGAAGATGGCCCGTGATATCTTGTCAATTCCAGTCTCCACCGTTCCCATTGATTCGGTATTTGACACTGTTGGTAAAAGCGATGGATCGTTACAGGTGCTCCTTGCGACCCGAGACAGTAGAGGCTCTAATATGTGCGAAGCACTGGATTCAGAGTGAATCTGTTGATACTTCTGCTTCACTTGTAAAAATGGAAGTACCTATTTAGGAGTTTTTGTCTCATCATGCTGTGCTGTCTATGTTTTTATGATGGGCTATTAGTAATATTACATTGCTCTAGGTTGTTTGTTTTCCTGTCGAAACTTGCTGACATTTTGGAACCCTCCTGTACCATATTTGGTCCTTTAGATGTTTAATTGGTAGGATGTAATTTATTTTCGATGTTGGGTTTTTCTATTATTGCTTGAATTGCTTGATAGTTGATACTCGCAAGCGATTGCAACCTGCCAGTCTTTGGCTGTTCAAGCGTTGGGCTGAATTCTTAGGGACTGCTTACAGGTCCTGCAGAACTAGTTTAAGCTGAAATGGGGGACCTGTTGGTTAAATAATTGGTAATCTTGGTTCATGAAATTTTGGAATTTCTAATTTACTTATATAAACTTTTGAAGGGCCAAAGCAATTCTAGATGTGCACATTCAGTTAGTATTCAACTTCTACAGCTATGGAAAAAAGTAACCAGACGTATCTGAGCTATCCCAGAGATGAACACAGAATGGAGATCATTTTATTCTCTTAATACCACAAGAGATGATAAATTCTGGCTCTTTGAATTGTCATCATCCTATTCTATATGAGCCATAAACAGTAATATATCAAGTGGAAAACATCTATAGCCACAATACTAAAAATGGGAGGAAAATCATTTTAATCTGTGAACTGCAATTCCCACTGGCCATTGCATGAGAAGTTGGGAAATCTTGTAGATATTCTGTACCACAGTACAGTTGATCATCATTCTCATGAATCATCATGTTCTTGAGCCTGGATCCACAAAGTAATCCATCTACAATTGAATCTCAACAATTTGGACTTTCTGATCCTCTGGAGGCATATCATCCAAGTTGAAGGTGACCAATCCAGAGGCTGAATGATTATCATCCTAATATCATATGCAAAATCAACCAGACTTGATCCCACCGTGCACTTTCTCGGCTTAGCAGATGAATAAGCACCAAAACGCCCACATCCCCTCACTTCCACCACGACAACAGCAAGCACTTCGGTGCTCAAGTTCTCAGCTCTCTCTCCAGCAAAGATGCTACCTTCCCCTTCATATCCTTCTTCCACTTCAGACAACTGAGCTCCGGCCTTAACATAATATTTAAGCCCCTCAATTGCTCCACCAGCATTGAACATGTCAATGAGACCTATCGGTGCAAAGCTAAAGCCGGGGGCCAGGACCTTTATTGGTGTAACTGTATAAATTTCGTGCTCAAGGACCTTGAGGGAGATGGGCATTGCTGCATTGTATGGCAAAGTAATAAGTTCACCACTCCTGTGACTGTAGATGGCACAATCACCATTCCATACAGTATCTGCAGCAACTTCAGCAATGAGATGGACATCACGGGCCCTAATGTAGCCTGTTATTGCTTCAGATTTTGTTACTTGATGGAATGTATTCTTTCTCTCAACACTGTTCCATGCAGCACCTTGGCAATTGTATACTCCAAGCACTCCAGTGTATTTGTTCATGTTCCATATCTTCAACAGGCTGACACCAGGGGAAGTTTAGTTAGAACTC
Source organism: Cinchona pubescens (assembly GCA_025175665.1). Lineage (NCBI taxonomy): Eukaryota > Viridiplantae > Streptophyta > Magnoliopsida > Gentianales > Rubiaceae > Cinchona > Cinchona pubescens. The sequence goes on from JANKKI010000222.1 coordinate 264,080, forward strand.
ATAGTTTTTTAATCAATTCTTGGTTAAACATGTTAATTTAAAATACTTCAGAGGGGAACTTACTACTAAAAACTAGGATGAAATTAAGAAAACTAACCTAACACCATCACGGGCTGGATCAGAGAAAAGGCAATCCTTGGTTGGCCGACCAAACAAGCGGGCTCGAAGAATTGAACCATCCGGCAAAACAATCTTTTTGAGAAGATCAAAGTTGTGTTTCCCAGGTGCATCACTGTGACAATAAATGAATCAAAACATTGGCCAATCGAATGCTAAATGTAAAACTCTATAAACATAAAGGGCTATAAATTTGTTATTGACTAAAACAGAAAGAAAGAAGCAGCTAACAAAAGAGAAAAGGTGATTGTAGTTTCTCACCTAACATAAACAGGGCCACCACTGATGGCTCTAGCAGAAGCATGAAAATCAGCAGCTGGATGGACAGAGTGGAACATATCCCAATCAGGCTGCATAATTTCTCCAAGAAAAACACTATTATATGCTACTGCAGCTATGTGAATGGTATGTGAAACGGGATCGCGCGGAAAGAAATCATCGGATGCCCTCACTATAGCCGTTTGTTTGGAGCTGTTTCAATGAACCATGGCAAATAAACAACATCAGAATGATTCCAAAATACAGTTCCAACTTTACTTCTACCACTTGCTTTACATTATGAGATAATGATATGAGAACAACTGAATGTCTTATTCAAGATTGGTATTTTATAACTCTCAAATCCTAAAACTACAAAATTGTTAATAACAAACAATAGAATGCATTTGTTTACAAGATCAAATTATAGAATTAGCCAAACATAAATTCCAGGGAAAACATACCAGTAAAGGGCATCAGTATTGTGGCTCATGACCTACCAGGCAACGCAGCCATTATCAGGAAAATTCTTAGCAATAGAAGCATCAAGAGCCTGATGATACTGCCTGGTCAGCTCAACTCTGCCACCAAAACCAGCCCCCAGAGTCTCCAATATGCACTGCTCATCCACCTTAACCCCATCCACACCTGCAGAAGCCAAGTAATTATGCAATTCACTGTAAAACTTGTAGACACTTCTTGGGTTCACCAAGCCCAAGCCCTGCACTGCAAGTGGATCATTTCTCCACCCTGGTTCATTCTCCATAACTCCTCTGGAAATTCTTGGGTACTTGACCATTGATCCATAGTCCTCCATCTCCTTCACTCCAGGCCTGACCCCACCCCAATATCCAGTAATTGCATGCCACACATACACATATTTCAGTCCATGTTTCTCCTTTGCAATGTTGACTATATTCTTGATCCCTATTTTTGGATCATCCTTCTTTTGGAACTTGGAATTTTCTTTAATCCCAGTTAATCTCATCAAAGGCTGCTGACGGCTTTTCCTTTTCAGATTGTCCTTCGTTCTCATCATCATCACCTCCAACAGATTGCCATCCATCATCAATGATGACAAATTTTGGAGGGGTTCCACCAGCAGAAAGACTTTGAAGGCCAGCCTCCACACCTTCTTGAGTCACCTCCTGATAGAAAGCATCCCAAGTACACCATCCAAAATAATCAACAATTCCAGGCAGTTTCTTCTCATGCCTCTGCCTAAAAGTCTTGAGATGCAATTTCACAGCCTTGATTGCATCAGCAATAGCTGAAAAAGGATCATTTCCAGCACTTATATAAACCGAATGAGTAAAAGATGATCCATTGATTTCACAATCCCCACTCTCCAAACACATCTCCAGCTGATCATCTTGGGAATTCCCCTGAAGAACAGCTCTAAATGCGCCTTCCACTAAAGGAAGAAAAACAGTGTAAACAATCTTGTTATCATCATCACCACCATTTTCTGGTTCAAGAGGAGACCCATCTTTTGTTTCCACTAGAAGTCAAAAATTGGGTTTCTAGTGGAATATCACGGCCTCTGTCTCCCATTTTCTGTGCCATCCACCATAATTTGAATCTAAAACAAGCCATGAATCGGACATCGCGTAATGTCCCTAGGGAAACCACGTGCCTACTCTTTTCTTGATCAAAATCTGCCCCCAAAAATATTCCTTCCACCGGACCGGAGGCCGAACCGGATGTGGCTATTACATTATCAGGGACGTTTGTTAGTATTGTCCTGTCCTTCACCACTAGCTTCCTTTCCGTAACTCGCACTGCCGGCTTGATCGTCATTGCTTCTTTTCTTTGATCGAATTTTTCCTCCCTTTCCTACAAACAAATCCATTTTTCATCAGCCATCATTCAAAGATACCATAAAAATTTACAGATTAGATGCTCAGTACTAATTATCCCGTCTTTTGTTAACTCAGTAACACCAATAATTTTGACAAAAAAACGTTACAATGCCAATTTTTTTTTTTACTATAATTTAAAATTTACATGATCCATTCTTTATTAATGACACTGAATTTTTGACACGAAGAAATTCATTTGAAGAACTGGAGGAATGAAAAAACAAAAAATTGTACACCAACATAGAAGAAACGTACCTTGTAAGCTAAAATTCGAGGGATAGATGAAAATTTAAGAGGAAAGATAGAGAGGGTTGAGGAGGGAGATTTGTTTTTGAAGGGAAGAGAGGTTATGAAAGATGAAGTGAACTGACGGGAAGAAGAAGATAGGAGAAGGCAATTTATAGTGGTGGGAGATTTAGGACTGTGTATTGGAATTGATAGAGGTGCCATTTGTGCTGGACAATGTTGATTGGGTGCCGTCCGTTAGTTCGGTTTCGTCTACGAGTAAGTTAAAAGAGACGGTAAAATTAAGAAAGCTTATGGTACGCGTACGGCGCATCCAACGGAAGAAAAGTAATATCGGTTAAAAAGTTTGACTCAAATTCAAATTTATATTATATAAATTTTTATAATTTTGTGAAAAAATAAAAATATAATTATAAAATTCCCCTTTCTTGCGTTTTACATTAGCTTTTTCGATGAGGTTGTAGGTAACTATGTAACACGTGAAAAAGGGCGGGAGAAATTGTGACATACTGAGAACACGTGGCTGTGTATTACTGGCCGTGGAATTAGTGGGTGCAAATATCTGTCCTTTTCAAAGGTCGTACTGATCAACTTTGTCTATTGCTGATCTGTTTCCACGTCATCCCTTGGCATTGTACGCCCACGGTTAAAAACTCGAGTAAGACCGTGTGGACTGCGTTGAGATCGTTACACGTGGATCCAGAGTAGATGGTATCATCCCTGGGTTGAGATTTTGTTAATGAATAATAACGTTCTAGGGGAGGTAAATTGAAGAGGATCTAAATGGATTTAAATTACTTAAATTAAATTTGATTTATTAAAAAATTGTTCGATTTTAATTTATTAAGAAACATGTTAAATTTAAATAAAATTAAGTATTTTTTAATTTTTTATAATCAATTAAATAAATTAAAAAATATTAAAATAATTATATAAATTTAAATACTGTACATGTTATTTATATCTATTTACATCGTTATATTTGAAAAATAATTAAGAGGTCAATCATTTAGACATGGGGGACCGGTTGATTAATAAAGTGGCGCAAGTTGAATTAGTATGCTGTCGTTTTTCGTGGCAGCTAAGAATTGAATTATATATAGACAACTGGAAAAGCAATACAGTTTGAATATTCAGAAAAACAGTCGCATAAATATCTTGCATTTAATGAAGTGATTGGAAAATGGGACCACTGCCTTAATTATTGCAAGTATACGTGGATTTGAGCTGTACTTAATTTTGGTTTTTAATATGCAAAATTATTAGCTCAAGTGTTGAGCTGGCCATAGACCATAGTTCAAATCCAGAAATAGGACATAAACTATACGGGTAGGTATTTGAAATTTTTTATATCATTATATTTGAATATATTTTATATGTGTATTATTTAAATTTTAAAAATTAATTATGCAACGAATCAAAGTAACATCCACATAAATTTAAAGATATAAAAAATATTTTTACATCGATAGTATATTTAAAATTAATTTTATAACTACTGTGCTGCTGGAGAGTTTTAGAAAGTTAAAATTGCCTTTACTAGTGTCTTACGGCATTTACCGTTTCTTAATGAGATTAACAATATATTTTCGCCTACTACAACAATATATTTTCATCTATTACCTTGGTGTTTAGTAACAATTTACGCGGATCACACACATTAACTGAGTCAAGTTTTGTTGTTCTTTTGGCATTTTATCTAAATATAATTTTAAGAAAATTTTACAATTTGTTATGAAATTATACTATTATGTTTTAAATATTTATATATTACAATATTATATACTTTAAAATTATATGTTTTATAAGATATAAAGTTAACAAAATAATTATTTTAACGAAACAATATAACTTCCCTTGGATTGTTAGAAAAGCTAAAGAACATTTCAAACTTAACGGTTGGTTTCTGAAGAAGTTTGGAAATCTTAACCATATCAACTTGTCTCTTTATATTATCAGTGGAAAATTCCCAAAAAAACACAAATGAAACATAGAATACAAAGAGGATATCCATTTTCGTCACTTTGGATTAACATCGCATCAATTTCCGGATATCAAAATCACCTTCAACAATTGGGATATGTGATAATAAAGCTGACGAAATTGATAGTGCAATAATAGAAATCAGTCTTAATCCCCTTGATATCAGGCTAATCATCACCTTCAATTGCTAGAAAATCATGTCATATGATTAATCATCAATCATTGCTCATAGTAGTTCAACATAATGGCTTTGTTTCAGCAGGAAAGTTTTTCATTATTTTTTTAAATAATGTTTTTAATTATTTCAAAATATGTTGTTTAATCACCATTTTATTTCACGTGCATCATATTTAAAAGATTAGTACAATAATTAATCCAATAATATGCCAAATAATATATAGTTGTCCAAACGAATATAATCTAATTGAACACTTTAATATTTAAATAATAATTTTAATTGTTATATCAACTAACTTAAAATATTATTCAAGTTTGGTTTATTTATTTTTTGATTTAAAGTCAAATAAACGATTATTAAACTGAACTCGAGTTGAGTTCAACTAACTTGAATTTTTACATTAAATTTCAAAATTTATTCTTCTTAATCAAAGTTCGAATTAAGTTAAAAGTTTCAACAAATATTAATTCCTATTTGGCTTAATTAATTAATAAACTCATGTTGAACAAGTTGTACTCAATCCAAAGTATATAGCAAATTGGTTTAATCCGACAATATTTCTTAGTCTCATTTGTCTTTTCAAACAACTCTTAGCCTCACCGATCTGAAATTCTCTCAATTGTGATTTTAAGACATGGATGTAATTTACGAAACGTTTCTCCCCAATTGGCCACTAAATTGCTAGGTAATATATATTGTAATAAAAAATAGCAAAACTTTTTTATTCTCTCATCATTAAATTTTCACGATTCTAGTATAATTCAATGAAATTCTACGATGTATACCTAATCAATTATTTACTAGATTAATTTTGTATTTGACATCTATATTAATATGTAAATGTATATCTAAAATTATACCTTTTCATTTTTAATCTTTCTTTTTATTCGTAAAAATTATGTAAAATGAAGAATAATTGATGCATGAGCCAAGAAGTCAAAAGAAAAAAACAATTAAGTATTTGACTAAGGAAAATTTTCGGCCTTCAAAATTTTATAATAATTTTGTTTATATTTACTAATGTTAATTATTTTATTAAATTTAATTTGCAATAGAGTTTACTGTAGGTGAGATATACTCTTTAGTTCATATTTATATATATCATTTTAACTTATTAAAAATATTTTTTTAAAATAATATGAATGAATATAAATTAATAAATCTATTTTATCTATTTTAAATCAAATCCATGTAAAAATTTTGAGTTAAGTATTACTTGGTTGAACAAATGAAACGACAAGGGGTGGAATCTTTTCCAGTATTTACGGTTGTACTTTAGTGCAATAGGTTTCTACAGCAGAAGTGCGGGACACGCGTGCGGTAAAAAACCTTTTCCCCGGCAAAATATCTTTGCACGGATCTTCATTACGAAATGTCTGAACTTTTGCAGATATATGTCAGACGAAAAAATACTTTGCCCTGTCCCACGTCACATGTTTTCCGTCGTAGGATTCGCGCGTATGCCTTACAATCTAATCATTAGTCTTGAATACTCCACTTCGTACCACACAATAACTAACGGGGACTCGCGTATGATCCAATTGGATTGTTTTCAAGTGCCAGGTGGCTGAATGACGTAGCGAGTTGCGTTCTCTTATGGATTGCGGGATGCAGCGAAACCGAAAAGGTTGTGCGTGATGGGATAGCATATGCGAAATTGGAGAATCTTTTTACTTTTTTCTTCTTTTTTTTTTTATTTTTTTTCCCAATCAAAAATGAAATTGGGGCATCTGCTTAGCCTTTGTTTGGATATTAGAAGTAGGACTGTCAATGGTTTATATTCGAATTATGTGTTTCAGATAAAGTTCTTTTATTCGAATCTAGATGTATATACATAATTTTGATTAATGGATTAAATTCGAATCCATTTATATGTTATAATAAATAAATTATATATAAATCTATATTATTTTAATTTGATTAAATATTTAACACATAATAAATCAATTATATAAATTAGTATTAATCTATATGTACAATGTAGATTTTTTTATAAATTGCCAATATAACTCATATTTTATTGTAGAATATATATATATATATATATATATATTATGAACTAATGATTTTAAATAATTACAAAAGAAAATTTATACAAGAATATAAAATTTCTCTATTAAAATTTTAAAAGTAATAACAATAATATTTAGACTCCGATTTGACAAGATCTCACATATCCAGATATAAATCTACTTTTGTTGACCGGATGAATATATGAATTTGGATCCAAATCCAGTAATGCTAATCGAATTCGAGTTTGAATCCACTAGATTCAACTCGAATCTTACCCGTTTATAACCCTACTTAAAAGACTAATTTCCTTTTTCTTTTTTCTTTTTATTATAGTATTGTAGCATTTTTTCAAATTTATGTAGTGTGTTTAATTTTTTATCTATAAATAATATTGGCTCTGTTTCGATACAAAAAAAAAATATTTTTTTAAACGATATTTTGTAATAATTTAAAAAAAAAAATTCAATCACTTTTTTATTTTACATGCATTATATTTAAAAATTTATTTTAATAAATATTTTAAATAATTATCTTGAATAATAACTGTCCAAATGAAACTAATCAAATCCAAACGGGGAGCTTTTAAAGGTTGATCGTTTATGGCTTGCTGCATGATCATGATATTCTAATATCTATACTTTCACCATGATCTTGTAATTTCAACTCCACATTTTTCAGTGGGAAAATGTTATTGGCAAATACCTTAATCTTGGGTGATTAAGATCAATACTGATGTTACAGTCATTCATGAGATTGGTAAAGTTAGAATTAGAGGTGTTGTAAATTCAACATGATCTTGCACTATTCAACTTCAACTCTACCTTATGCAGTGGGAACTTGTTATTGGTAAATACTTCAATTTTGGGTGATTAAGATCAATACTGATATTACAATAATTCAGAAGATTGGTAAAGTTTGGATTGGAGGTAATGATATTCATCTTGACTCGTCAATTTGAAAATTTTACTAAATCGATTCATTTTGAATAGTAAAAATAAGATATCCAAACCGAATAATAAAACTAGATCGAGTATTATCCTTACCGGGTCGGGTAGCAGGTCAAAATTTTACGACCCAACAGTAATTATAGGTGTTTATCAATCGATTATTGATCATTTAGTTTTTTATTTCGGTGCAAAAAATTAAATTAAATATAAACCAAACATTTGTTCGGTTGATTAGTTATTTGATATATATATATTCAGTTTCGACTTTTGTTAAACTAACTAGCCGTAATTTAATAGTCAATTTAAAAGAAAAGCAAAAATATAAAACTAACAAAACTAAACATACATATCTGACTTAATAATATATATCTAGAAATTAGTATATGAGATAAAGTATATACATGAATTCGGTTACTTTCAAAGGTAAAGTATTTGGTTACATTATAGAATTAAATGGTGTGATTAAAGTAAAATGATAAAATTCCTACCAAAGTAATGGTACGATAGTTGAACTCGGAAGGAGCATGATTCCATTTTAATTTTGTTATCAATGGTTAATTAGGATAATATATAAACTTAAACAATTTTATTGACTGAAAATAAGATCACTACCACTTCATATAATCAGGTTTTCAGTTTTTCTGTACCTGAACAAGCCCATCCAACCAAATGAGCAATCCAAGAACAAAAAAATACCCTTAATGAGATTATCAATGAATAAGAATTTCTTATTACCAAAAAAAAAAAAAAGATTTTCGTATAGCACACCTTACTTGATACAAGATATAATATTATAATTTTGACCCCTCATTTCTTACTAAAAATTTCGGACTTGTCATATGCAAATTCATAAAGGTTTCTTAAGATTGACGGTGTCTCAATTCAATTAACTAGAAAATGGAAAAGTGGACATTTATCTGTAGAGTTTATTCTCGTATGAAAATCCATATCATATTAGTTTTATCTATAATAATATACTAGTAATAATTTGTCATTTCTTTACTCATTCAAGCACAATACACAAAACTTTTTTTTTTTATTTTATAGTAATTGGCTAATTTCTTATTCAAATTATCGTATCATTATCAACTTAAATAATCATGAGTTCATTTCGCCAAAACAATTATTTAGAAACTCCATGTAAATAGTGACATAAATGAAATCATAAGTTTTGCATTTTTATTTTTGATGGCCTTACCTTTATATTGCATTTACAAGGATGCCGTGGTTAGTAATTTATTTATTTTTTTCCTATTAGAACAATTAGAAGAGTTTATGATTTTTTTTTCTTAATTTAATTATCATTTAAGTAGTATTCTAGGCTAATGTGTGCACCACAAAACTAGTCTACTTCTTTTTTGTTTTTTTGACTTAGATATTGTTAGTGAATCCTTTTCAAATTGATATCTCGAAAGTTTGTGTCTTTAATGTAGTACCATAATAAGAAACTTGATGAGAGGTTAGTGGAAATTCGACAATAAGAAGGGAGGTCTTTCTAAATTCGACAATAAGAAGGGAGGTCTTTCTAATTATGATAACTACAAGGACTACTACTGTAATTTAGGAAATTTATATGCCATCCATTGTTCTCATTCGACATGCTCTAAAAAATTGGCGCCAGAGAATTGCCGCCATGAACTCATTCCAAGCTTCCAATTAGGGTTTTGTCAATTCCCTTCCAAACATCGAAAACCCCCAAAAATGTCGAATTGCAGTGAGAAATTGGAAGAAATCAAGAAAATACTATCATCATTTTCGTCAGACACCCAAAAATCACATGCTTACTCAACACTCTTAAGCCTCCAAGAACTCGCCACTGCTCCGAACGGCTCTTCCTTAATTCACTCACTAAGCGATTCGGCTAACGTTTTTGTTTCCCTAATCGTAGCTGACATTGTCGATGGTGACGAAGAAATGTGAGTAATTTTTTTTTGTTAATAATCTTTCTATATATTGTGAATTTCGTTTTGTAATTATTTTTAGACATTTTTTGGGGATAGTGCTGCTCAGGCATTGAAATGCTTGGGATTTATGATCTACCATCCGTCCATTGTTTCAATGATTACAGGTATTTTTTTATGTTAATTTTATTTTTATGGGTTTCTAAAATATTTCGAAAACCCATTTAACACAATTTTAGTATTTTCATATTTTGTATTGACGTATTTAAAATTGTTCGATTTTTGAAGTGGGTGTCTTTGTTTATTGAGTAATGTAGGTGATAATGCTGATATCATTATTGATTCACTTGTGAAAGTCATCACGACGACGAGGATAAAGGTAAAAAGGAAAAGAATTTTCAGGATTTTGTGCAGTTTAATGTTTAGATTTATTTATTTTTGGCATGCTTAACTTGGTTGGTTTGCAGTCTGTTTGTAATTTAGGAGTTTGGTGCATACTGATATTATCAATTCAACAGTTCAGTGTGGCGATTTTGGATGCACATTTTCACTCTTTGTTAAGGTCAATTGTTTATGCCTTAGACAATCCATTCGGTTCTCTCTCAATAACATTTGAGGCCATGCAGGTATGGTTATGCATTTGGCATTATTTATCTTGTTGCTTATCTCGTTGAACTTTCGAACCAAGTTGGATCATTTTATTGATCACGAGTCTATGTTTCTACGAGAATTAAGTGAAGACTGAATATGAATAATGGAAAATTAATGCAATGGGACTCGAATTTGTTGCTCGCATACCTCCAGTGGCACCTCAAATATTTCTAGGTTGAATACATATCATTCTAGTAGGATGACCTATGAGTCACTAGAGGGGGAGAAAATCCTCGTTCCTCAATTTTCTTACTGCATTGTGATAAGATAAAAACCACATTATCTTTGTTCATATAATTAACATTTTCAGTGTAAGTATGGAGATTGATAGTTTGGTCAATTCTGAAACCAATGTCTTTTCTTACATGCTGTTTCATAAGTACCAATATTAACTCTTTAAGGGTCATGTGATGGTGGAATTAATTAGTAGTATCAGGAAGAAACCAAGAACGTACATCACACCATAAATCTGGTGACAAGAAATTTTACAAGTTTAATCTCTTTCTTAATAAAAAGAAAAGTAATTGGAATCAAAGTTGTTCCCTTTGGTATGGATCTGTTCTCACATTAGATACAAAACATGGTGATTTGAATGTTAAGCAAATTTAAATCAATACTTTACTCTAATTGCAATGATTTCTATACTGTGTTAGTGAAGAAGTCACTGAAAAATATTGTCTTTCTAATGGTTAAGTGTGCCTTCTAATCTGTACAACGTGTTCTAGAAAAAGACTACATGCCATGTCTGAGTAAAATATGCTAGTCAGATAATACTTTAAGTTGGCGTAACTTATTTTATTATTAAATTTGCGGAGTTTGTTACATCTTACTCTCATAATTCTACCATGATAGGCTGTGGTAAAGCATCTTGGCAACTCTATTGGGTGAAAAGATGAGAGGCATGTCGAATTCATGGGCTCCTCCAATTTATAGAAGACTTGTTAGTGTTGATAAACGGGAGAGAGAAATAACAGATAGATGTTTGCTGAAGATTAGGTTTTTGATATGTCCTGCACCAGTAACCCTCTCCAAGGTGACTGACACAACTTGCTTATCTTCCATCGATTTGATTATCTTTCCAGTCTTATTGAACTCACGTTTACATTTTAATGTGAAAATAAATGTCTTTTATTAATGCAAGGCATATGTTGAGAGGTAATATCTATTATTCCATATTCTGAAATGCAACTATAATATTACTTTGTTCCTGCAGCCAAGTTATTTTATTTCCTACTCTAAATCTTGTTGCCATCAAGCATTTGTTACATTTTATTCCAATCAACTGTGACTAAAAAGTGTTGTTACACTTCTTTATTTCTTTGGCAGACTGTTATTGTTGATTTGAGGAAAAAATTGCTTCCTGCCATGAACTCTCAAGAGTTGTTAAATCTTGGCATGAAGATTCAGACTATGCAAGCTTGGGGATGGTTTATCCATTTTCTCGGACCTTATGCAATGAAAAGCAAAAATTTTGTCAATGAAATGCTGAAACTTCCTGAGCAGGCATTTTCTGATTTTGATCCACAAGTTCAGATTTCTGCACTGGTACTCTTTTTTGGTCCTTTGAAGATGACCATTAGAAGAGTTCAACATTATTATCTGGTCATTGTTACAGAATATGGTTCTCTTTATCCATCGTGGCCATATTTTGCCACAATCCACTATTAATAATCCATCCAAATCCCTTGCAATTTTCATTTTATCTCAATGATTTTGAAATAATAAAAGTCAGCATATTTTTGTTGTAGACTTTCATTTTCTTAATTGCTAACATTATTACTAATTTATTGATGCAATATTATTGTGGTCATGTGTCAAATGACCTGAATATGTTGTTGTGCCAGCCATGTGTTTGTAGAACGCTAGTCTGCTCTGAGAATTAGGAAAGATTTCAACTCTTTAACTGTGACAGTTGTAAGTTTATTTTGGGTCTTACGCCTTAAAGGCTAAGATGCACATGAGAGAGAGAGAGAGAGAGTTCTTAATATAGTTCATCCTGGTTTCCACTTTCCAGTCTTATTATATGAATTTAATGGAATTTGTTTTCCCTGATACACCACCAGTGGAAATTATCAACACAAATTATATCTTGTGCCAAGAGTACAGAGTCTTACTATTCTAGGAAATGCTAATCTATGGGCTTTACCAATTTAACCAAAGAGGTTGTTTCATATACGGAACACTTGGCCTCTAGGTCAGAATGGGCAACCTTATTGTTGCACGAATGCCTGTCCTATGTTTCTGCAGCATCTGGTTAATTGAAGTGAAAATGTGCCTCTCTATTTGCAGGTTGCCTGGGAAGCTATGATTGATGCTTTAGTTCTGCTTCCAGTTCAAGCTTCTCAGGGTGATGCAGTTCCAATGACTGGTAAACGACATAAGTCTTTGACAATATCTGCAGCGGATAATTGTCAGACTGACGCAGATGGCTTTTTGAAAAGACTAAAGCTTATAATGACACCCCTAAAAGGAATTATGTCAAGTAAAGGTGACTTATCTGTGCATGTGGCCTGCCTCAATACATGGTCATACCTTTTACATAAACTTGATACTTCTATCAGTAGTGATTTGGCGATAAAGTATGTCTGGGAGCCAATTCTTGAACTTGTGTTCCAAGTTGGACCTGATAATCGGAGTCTCTGGTTATGGAACATTTGCCTGGATCTGCTTGATTCTTTTACTTTGGCAAGAAATGTCTATACAAATGATGACCCAAATAATCAGGAAAGCAGTAAATTATTGGAAAAGAGTTCAGTGGTTGGGCCTCTGGAATCGAGCAAATGCTCATGGAAGCATCATGCAATGAAATGGTCTCCTTGGGATCTAAAGCAGCTCGAGTTCTTCATTAAGATGATTGATATTGTCAACAACCAAGCATCAAACATTACAGCTGTATCTATTGAATGTAGACGGTTGGCACAGAGTGCTGCTTTAAAGTTATTCAGATCTCTTCTGAGAGCATTTCAGGCTGTTGTAAAATGCATTTCTGTAACATATGATGATATTATGCTGTGTCTGAATTCAGTTTTTGGGTTTTTGAAGAAGTTATGTGATGAAGTGAATTCAGAAGATGGTAATGCTTATGACATACCTCATGCTTACCTTCAGCTCTTGGAGGTGGCTGCTGAGGAGATAGAACCTGCAGTGTTAGAATCTCCTCTGTACAAAATGGCTTTAGACCTCAAGTGCCTTGATAAGTTAGAACAACTGGGTAAAATTAGATCTTCGTCTGCACCGGGTATATGGCTTATTTCGTATATGGACGTGGTTTCTCCGATTGTGTGTTTGAGTGTGCTTTATTTCTCAGTAGCTGTGAAGATAACATCTAAGGCTGCAGATATTACCTCCATAACAGACAGGATGTACAGACATGTGAAATTGTCCTTGTGTACGCTCTTGTGATACTCTGGAAATTCTCAATGTTTTTGTTGGTTTGTTGTACAAGTACGGGGCTTTTGATTGCTTGGGCATTTGGAGAACTCTTGCTAATGGTCTTAAAGATTATATAAATGATAGGAACCATCCCTCACCATTCAAAATGGGAACAGACAACCATGGTTATTCTGTAGCATGGCATCTCCTGGCTTATCCTTTTGCGATATGCTCTTGCCGTCAGAGACACAGACAGAGACAGCGATTGCTTCAGCTTCAGGATTGTATTGAAGAGTGGAAACTGCTATACGTTTCTGTTAATCATGATTTGCAGTTAGAGTGTTCTCCTCCAGAGAATTTTTCTGAGGATTTGTCTGCAGTGTTAAATGGGTACTTAAATGATATAACTATCATGGATGAATCTGGAGTTGAGCTTCATCAAAGGGACAAGAATCAGGACACTGACATGCTGTCATTCATTGGAAAAGTTGTTGTTTGTGTTCTGGAACCATATAATTCAAGATGATTATGCTCCAGACAAAGTACAGTGAGTGATGGAAACAATAGGACATCCAGAAACATCAAAAGTAGCTTGAAATTTGCTTCCAGGTAAATTCTAAACACAAACAGGTGGTGGACCTTTTAAAGGCTGGTAACTGATTTGAACAGTCAATAGTTTCATCAGCTTAATATTCACGACGTCCATGTCTTCTTCTGGGCAAATATCAGCTTATTTACGTTTTATGTTTTAATTTCGCTGTCTGATAGTTTTTGTCATGCAAATTGAAAATCAAGTCATTTGCCTAAGAGCATCAACTATCATCTCTTCTTTTTACTGACCTCATAGTACAATTTTGACTAGCTTGGCAAGTTAAAAACTATTAAAAGTGAATATGTAATCATTTCCACCAGAATGTTTCAGGCCTTCATCTCTTAATTTCTCTGTTCTTTTATTTCATGGGGCAGGTTCCTGAAGCTGGCATTTGAAAATGAAGAAATTCAGACCTTAACAGCAAGGTTGTTTTGAAAAGAACGCTACATTGGCATTTGTTACTTCTGTTTGATTAGTTTAGCATTTGTTTCTGACTATGGAAATTTCAGGATAATCTCAACATTGATCCAACTTTTAGACAGCCTTCACCTCAAGGAAGATATTGTTGCATTTATAGAGGTTTGTCTCTCCTACTTGTTCTGCTCTGCTGCAATTTATAAGTCTTAAAATAAATATTTCTGAATCTATTAAGACAGGATATTATTCCTGCCTTTGCAATTGAAGCAAGGGTGTAGACAGGACACATTTTTTGCCTACCTTTTTCTTTTGTATCTGTTTTTCTATTATTAGTTCCATTCTGACTTCTACCTGCCTAGTTCAGAAGTAAAAAGAGGTCGTTCCTTTTCTGTATTTCCACTTGTATATAACTTGGAAACATCAAGTGATGGAACTGAAGAAATTTGCTGCTTACAATATCCTCTGGTTTGCTCTGGAAGCACATTGTTGCTGTTCATGCAGTATATTAACTTTTGTATTTCTACTCTTATTTCTCAGATTATGGCAAGTCCATTACTTGAGTGGCTATCACTTGTGGAATTTAAAGATAAAAACACCTCCGGTCAACTTCAACTAATATGGACTAAAGTCCTGAAGAGTTTGATGAGGAGTCGGCCACCAATTGAGTTTGATTCCTCATTCCTTAAGTTTCAAGCATCACTTCTTGAAAAAACTCTTGATCACAGGAACTTCACCATCTCTGAAGACACCATCAACTTTTGGAACTCTACATATGGTGAAATACTACTCTTAGAGTACCCTCAAAACTTGCTACCAGTCTTAGACAAGCTTTCAAGAAATAAAAAAATAAAAATATCCAAAACAAACCTGGCAATCGATGGAAAAAACTGTGCTGGGGTAACTAGCACTTCCCGTCCTCAGAGATACACTAACACCATGACCACAACACTGAATAGCTGTTCGAAAAGAGTTGAACTTCTGGGGGATGCCGTGAATGATTTGCAGGGGATCAATAAGGTGCATTTGAGCTTCAAAGAGAAAACGGCCTGAATTAACAGAACATCAAAAAGAAGTAAGACGAGCACAGCAAGGGCGTGTTAGGGATTGCAGCGGACATGGCCCAGGAATCCGAACTTATACTATGGTTGATTTCTCTCAAACGAATGAAGAATCACAAGAAAGCCAGGAAATTAGAGATGCAGATTCCATCTTGGAGATGTTAAGAAAAGTTCCTTAATTATTCTGCCTTTTCAGGTGTCTGTAAATAGTTGTTGAAAAAGGCAAACCATTTGGAAGTTTGTACTGAACTATAGTAATTAGCTCTCAAAGTTTAGGGTTTTTGGACATTTCATTCTGATTTGATGAGGATTTGGCAAGTTAGCACATTTGTGAGGTTCAAGTCTTTTTGTGGATTGGTTGCCCTCTTAATCTTCTTTGTTCATCACCTTTGAAGTGTATCATTTCTCATTGTCATTGGTGTAGCTAGAAAACTCTGCAGTATTCAACACTCTCTGATCACATCTTCTCCTCATAGTATTCATAATATCTTCACGTTCTTGAACTTCACAGACACCCTCCTCGAGAAATAGCTTGTAAGTCTTATAAATAAATTATTATTATTATTATTATTTCTTTGGGTTCTGCTTTTGCTATTATTATGCTTCCCTCCTAATATTGTTCTGAGTTCTCTCTCCCGCCTACTTTTCTTTTCCTTTTGTACAGGTGACAGGTATTCGGATGGATGCCTTGTTTTTGTAAGTAATTCTGTAAGTGGATTTTAAAATTAATTTGATCATCGCGGTTTAATTCCAAAAGGACTGTACTTGATTCAGTTCTTACAATGTTTTCATGGTCTTCACTTGGTGATATCCTCTGTGGCTCTGTTCATCTTTGCTTCATTTACTTGATTATTGCTTGAATTATCTCGTCATTTCTCTCTTGTTTTTTCTATTAATTCTAGTTACTCCAAAAATCAATCGAATGGCGCAGGAAACAACTCATCCAGCTTATCATATTATCAATTATTATGACATCATCTGCCATTTTAATCATGTCAGTGCACAGCTAGATTTGTGTTTTAACTTCTTGTATGACTTTGATGGCAGCATTTGTTCAGTTACATTTTCTTGAATAACAATTAAATACTCGGTGCTGTATCAAGAAGCTGATTCGGGACGATGAGGGCGATATTCATGGTCAGCAATCTGCGCGTGTATGCGCTAGGAGTTTTGTTGCTCCAATTTTCTCCAGAAATTCTTAGCAGTAAAACTAATTGATGCAGCCCCATCTTCAAGGGAATTCAAATGGAGCATCTGGACCTCCTGAGCAGTTGAAAACACATGTTTTCAACTATTCTGTGCTGCGGATAATTTTATACTATCCTTCATGTCTCTGTATTATAGTTATTCAACTAGGCGAATGAGGTGAATCAACTGGTTACTGGTTTAATTGGTAGGTCGTTTTGTTGGAGAATTTCAAAATAATTCGGAGTTTGTTTTACGTAATAACTTTTAGAAGAGTTTTCTGAATAGTGGTAACTATCTTCATCTGTTAGTTATTTTTTTGAATAGTTGTATTGTATTCTTAAGGATTATAACTCTTCATGTGGTAGTTAAATTCCTAATAGGTGTGTCTTTTTATGATTAGACATGAGTCTTTCATATATATCCAATTAGACATAATCTGACGTACTTTTGATTTCTTGTTTAATTTTTCTCCTAAAAAATCTCTTCCTCCACTTAAACTTTTTGACAAATCATCCACACAACTCTGAAGGCTCTAGGTCTGATATTGTTTGTGCAAAACATAAGTCAAACAAGGGCTTTATTGTATCCTACAGGTTAATTCGCAGAACTCTTCTGCACACTAATAGTAGGAGTGAATTAAATCCTAAGGAAAACGACATTTGTAACGTACCTTAAATTCATTTTCTCAAATTTTTGTTCCAACATTCTTAAGGTTTAATTTTTATGTAACAATGGGGTTCACGACTTTGAGGGAGAGGCTATTGATTTTGTCAAATTGGAACTTTTTGATGGAGGTAATATTCTTCCGAAGATAGTAGGAAAAGATGCACTTTCTTCTTGCAACTCTCAATGTGGTCTAGGTTCTCAACACTCTCAAGCCTATGAAAACCTATGAAAAATGACGTAAAGATATTTGCCAATACCTGTGCTAGGCAAAAATGGGAGAATGATGACTACATTTGTAGGGGATATATTTTGAACGATATGTTTGAAGGATTTTTTGACACATACCAAAATGTTCCATCTTCAAGAGAATTGTGGGACAAATTGGAGGCAAGATACATGAAAGAAGATGTTACAAGTAAGAAATTTCTTATTAGTCATTTTTTCAATTTTAAAATGATTGATAAAAAATCGGTGATGGAACAATTAAGTGAAATTGATTGTATTCTAAATAATTTTAAGTAACATAATTTGAATATGGATGAATCTATTATTGTGTCATCTATGATTGATAAACTTCCCCGCCATAGAAAGATGACAAGAGAAATTTAAAACATAAAAGAGAACTTTCTCTTGAAAATTTGGATAGCAAATCATCTCTGCCTTGAGGAAGAAATGAGAAAGCAAGATGAAAAGCATACTGCTCCAGAAGAATAGCAATCTGGTCATGAATCTAAGATTCATGTGGTGGAAGAAGGTTAGAAAAATAAGTCTTCCAACAAACGGTCTCAACCTGCTAATTTCAACAAATTCAAGAAAAAGAAAAGGGGTGCATACTACTATTGTGGAAAGTCCGGTCATTTCAAGAAAGATTATAGTCTATTGAAAAAGAAAGACAATCAAGGTGAATCATCAACAAAAGAAAATTTTGTTGCTATGATTTCTGAAATTAATATGATAGAAGATGATTGGGTTTGGTGGATTGACTCCGGAGCCACCAGACATATTTGCAAAAATAAGAGTTTTTTCAAAATATTTGAACTGATTGAAGATGGTAATGTACTCTTCATGGGAAACTCTTCAACTGCTATTGTGAAAGGCATAGGAAGTATAGAACTCCAATTTACTTCTGGAAAAATCTTAACTTAGCAACAACAATGTCTTATATGTTCCAGAAGTTAGAAAAAATCTTGTATCTGATAGTTTGTTGAACAAATTTGGTTTTAAACTTGTATTTGAGACAACGAAATTTGTACTTATTAAGGGAGGCATATTTGTAGAGAATGGTTATTTGTATGAGGGCGTGTTTAAACTCAACATTATTATTAATAATAATAAAAATATTTCTACTTATATTGTTGAGTCTTCTTATTTATGGCATAATCGTTTTGGGCATGTAAATTTTAATGACGTATGCATGATATGATTAAATTGGAATTAATTTCACAAATAGATAAAAATGAAGAAAAATGTAAGTCTTGCATGCTTACAAAAATAACAAGAAATTCATTTCTAAAAATTCAAAGAAATTCAAAATTACTTGAACTTGTACATAGTGATGTCTGTGACATGCATAACACACTTACTATATGAGGTAAAAAATATTTTGTCACATTCATAAATGAGTGTTCAAGATTTTGTTATGTTTACTTGTTGCATATAAAGTCTAAAGATGAAGTTTTAGGAAAAATCAAAATTTGTAAAAATGAAGTTGAATTACAATGTGAAAAATCCATTAAATGCTTGAAATCTGATAGAGGAGGTGAATACTATTTTCCTATATTTTTTGAATCCAACGGAATAATTCACAAGACCACAGCACCTTATTCACCACAACAAAATGGAGTTGCGAAAATGAAAAATAGGATTTTAATGAAAATAGTGAATGCTATGATGTCTAATTTTGGATTTGGACAAGGTTTTAAGGTGAAACTTTATTAATAGCTTGCCATATATTAAATAGAATTCCTAATAAAAGGAATAAAATTACTCTTTATGAAATATGGAAGAAAATAAAGCCAAATTTAAATTATTTTAAAGTTTGGGATTGTAGAGCTATTGTGAGAGTTTCTGAACCAAAAAGGAAAAAATTAGGTGTAAGAGGAATTGAATATATATTCTTAGGATATGCACAAAATAGCAAGGCTTACCGTTTTATGGTAACAGAGCTGCTATTAATGATTCAATAGCAATTAATACTGTTATTGGGTTAAGAGATGCAATATTTCAAGAAGATAGATTTAATTCAATTCCTTGGCCTAATGATCAATTAACAGATTTTGATTCAAGGAGTGAACTCGCAGAAGATAGAAAATATGAAAATTTTGAATTAAGAAGGAGTAAAAGAATTAAAAAAACAAAAACCTATAATCCAGATTTTGTTATGTATCTAGTTGAAGGTACTAGAGAAATAGTAGACAAACAAATAGTTTACTGTTTTAATACAGAAACATAACCTATTACTTATAATGCGGCAATAAAATCTCAAGATGCTACTTTTTTGAAAGAATCAATACAAGATGAAATGGATTCAATCATAGAAAATAAAATGTGGAAATTAGTTGACCTCCTACCTAGTTCTAAACCAATAGGTTGCAAATGGATTTTCAAAAAGAAAATGAAAGTGGACGGAACGATTGACAAATTTAAAGCTAGACTTGTTGATAAAGGATATACACAAAAATAATATTTAGACTAAATTACTTTGATACATATGCACCAATTGCTAGAATTGCTACAGTTCGAGTTTTAATGGCACTGACTTCTATGTATAATCTAGTAATTCACCAAATATATGTTAAAACGATATTTTTAAATGGCGAATTAGATGAAGAAATGTATATAGAGCAATTTGAAGGTTTTATAGTTCCTGAACAAAAACACGAAATGTGTAATTTGTCAAATTTTTATATGGGTTGAAACAAGCCCCAAAGCAGTGGCATCAAAAATTTGATCAAGTAGTTTTGTCAAATGGATACAAAATTAATACATTTGATAAATGTGTTTATAGTAAGTTTCACAATGAAAAAGGTATTTTTATTTGTCTTTATATGGATGATATGTTAATTTTCGATTCTGATTTACAACAAGTTGAGGATGCTAAAAAATTTTTGTCTAATAATTTTGCTATGAAATATATGGGAGTAACTGATGTTATATTTGGTATAAAAATTATACGTGATCATAATAACCAGTTTATAACATTATCTCAATCACATTGCATTGAGAAGGTTTTGAAGAAATTCAATCACTTTGAATGTAATCATGTTTCTACTCCTTTTGATTCAAACATTAAGTTAATGCCAAATACTGATAAACCTGTTGCTCAATTAGAGTATGCTAAAGTTATTGGTTGGTTAATGTATGCAATGACAAGTACAAAGTCTGATATAGCTTATGCAGTTGTCAAGTTAAGCAGATATACACATAACCCAAGTAATCTGTATTGGCAAGCTCTAAGAAGGGTATTGAAGTATTTAAAGAAAATCACAGATTATGGTATCACTTATAGTGGTTATCTTTTAGTTTTAGAAGGATATTCAGATGTTAGTTGGATTAGTGATAAAGATCACTTTTCAACTAGTGGTTGGATATTTATGCTTGGTGGAGGTGCAATTTCTTGGGGATCCAAGAAACAAAGTTGTATATTAGATTTCACCATAGTACCAAAATTTATTGCACTAACTTCTGCAAGCAAAGAAAACATAATAGTTAAGGAATTTCTTGTATGAAATTCCTTTGATATCTAAATTAATGTCTCCAATATCTATCTATTGTGATAGTGAAGCTACACTTTCAAAAGCGTATAGTCAAATGTACAATAGGAAGTCTAGGTATATTGGCCTAAGACATAGTTATATCAAACAATTAATATCTGATGAAGTAATCACTCTAAATTTTGGCTGATCCATTGACTAAGGATCTTATATGGGATCATGTGTACAAGACATCTAAGGGGATGGGGTTAAAGTCTATATCACAAAATCACCAATAATGGAATCTCAACTTAACGCTTGATACAATATCAAGTTTTAAGTTCAATGAGTCAAAGGACACTATTAGAGTGGTTGCAAATACTACAATATATTCAATATTCATCCCAAGGTCAAGTGCTTAGTTATCCATATGTTTGCAGGAGGATGAGCAACATGTTCTTAATAGACTAATGATCATTAAAGTGTTAGCTATGCAAACACTATTTCGATGATGTCCACCCGTGTAAGTGTGAAGTGTGAAGTGTGGCCGCTTCTAGGAATTAAGAACTTTACTCTTATAACACTTACTAAAAGGATACAGACACATGACCATAAAAGTGTCAACTAAATTAAATGAGCATTCATTGTTGTCGAAATCAGTGTGTGGAGTAGATACAATTTGTCAAAAAGGATTGCTGGTTTAAAAATTATTACATCCAACAAGCTATTCAGACTTGTTGAAATATGCTTCACTAAGTAGAGGTTCAAATCGAAAGATACCTATATTTATGCATTGGTTTCCAATATTATCAGTTTATTTTGAAAGGATGGAGGAATGTTGGAGAATTTCAAAATAATTAGGAGTTTGTTTTACGTAATAACTTTTAGAAGAGTTTTCTGAATAATAGTAACTCTTCATCTGTTAGTTCTTTTTTCTGAAGAGTTATATTGTATTCTTCAAGGATTGTAACTCTCCATGTGGTAGTTAAATTCCTAATAGGGACATGAGTCCTTCTATATATACCCAATTAGACAAATAATCTGACGTACTTTTGATTTTTTGTCTAATTTTTCTCTTAAAAAATCTCCTCATCCACTTAAACTTTCTGACAAATCATCCAGACAACTCTAAAGGTTATAGATCTGATACGGTTTGTGCAAAACATAAGTCAGACAAGGGATTTATTGTATCCTATAGGTTAATTCGCATAACTCTTTTGCACACTAATAGTAGGGGTGAATTAAATCTTAAGAAAAATGACATTTGTAACTTACTTTAAAGCCATTTTCTCAAATTTTTGTTCCAACACGTTTAAATATATTTTTTATTAATATATAATATCTGTAAATTATTAAATATATGATATATTGTAAAAATATTGACAAAAACATATTTTATTAAAAAAATTTAAGTATAAATGTGACTTTTTAATATTTGTTAGATGGTTATTTAATGGTACAACGATACTTTATTATGTTTTACATAGCTATGTGAATTTGTATAATCAAATGTATAATCATACAATCTTATTTCATTAATTTAAGTTAGACAGATATTTATTATAGTAATATATTTTAATATTTATTTTAATTCTTTGTTACTTTTGAAATGTAAAATGATATTGAGAACAAAGTTATTCTTGTGAAAAATAATATAATAATTTGATGATAACTGATGTCCAACAAAAGTTTTCTAAAAAAAAACTTAATTTCTTTTATATAATGTTTAATTTTATCGTGAAAATATTGTTTATGGATGAAGAAAATTGACAATTTATAAGTTACTAATGAATAGTAACATAACTTTTTCACATGAAGAGTTAATGTATAAAGTAGAGTTTAAAGAGTATATAAATAAAAAAGATATATAATAAAGTTTATATGATTAGATGATAAAGGCTTTTATTTGTATTTAAGAGGTATTTGATTAAAACTTCGGCAAACAAACTCGTTGGTTTACACGAAATTTGGTGATTTTCTTCCTTATCTGATTATCAGAGAAATCTACTATGATCTCAAAGCCAATTCAAATTGAATTCACTGATTAAATCGTCAAACCGAGTCAAGTTCAATAACTATACTCTGTATTCTTGTTTAATGAGAGATTTTATTTTGTTAAAAACTGTTTAACTATATACAGTTCTTACTGAACAATTGCTAGTACTGTTTTTCCCTTGATGAAGATATTTTGGACGCATAGGAATGGTAATCGAAACTATAATTTTTTATTTCAAGAAAGCAGAGACCATAAATGTAGATTGAGTAGATTTATAAAGTTTCAAAAGTCTATATGTAGTTGAATTCAATAGTTCTACGGGGATTCTAGTCAATCTAGCTAGTTGATTATGGAGCCAAGTTTTCCTTCCAAGATATAATTTCTTAATATTCAAAAATTGCCAATTTGAGTAGGTCCATATGGCTGTCTATTTAAACCCGGCAAATATTTAGGTAGGTCTGATTTTTTACTCTATTTGTAGATTATGTGGTGTGGTCATGTAAGCAAAATTTTTTAAAATTTAATTCTGACCACAGAGTTTACTTAGGACAGAAAGTAAGATCAAAAATCGAATCTACCTAAATATTTTCCTTAAATCCCAAGCTTCTTAGTTTTAATTTTCTGTTATAATGGTAAATTAAGGAGGTGTTTGGTTCACATTCGGAAATCGAAATCGGAATGGGAATCATAAACCCCATTATTGGTATGAGTTTATATCATTCACCCTTACTTGTTTGGTTTAACATAGGAATGTGTTTCATTATATTAATAAGTTACTCAACTTGAAACCCATGTCACAAGTGGGGAGTGAAAGTAAGTATTTTTTAACACTTTCATTCTCATAGAATGATTCCTATAGTGTTCAACCAAATACCATATATGGGTATCATTAACTTTGATTCACATTCCTCCTCTCATACCCATAAACCAAACACCTCCTAAGTATTTCCTGTTCAATTCTTTGTTCAAATAATTTGTTACTTGAAAGTTTATGTATAAATGAATACTTTTAGAGTTAATTTTGAATTAAACTATCCGAATAATAGATAACCTATGAAGGTTCTGTCAACAAATATTATTTAATTTGTTTGCACTAAAACAAAATTAACTAAAAAAAAAATCAAATTAATCAAGTAAATGCATTTCAAAAATATTCAGAGTGGCAAATCAATTGTTATGATCCTAATATTCCAAAAAAGGAAAAAAAATTCTACGTAGTCCTATTTAAAATACTTTTCACTATTTTTACTTATTTACAAGTGAAAAAAGAAAAGAGAATTTAAAATACAACAACAAACAAAAAATCCAATATAGCAAAGTACAATCCCCCTCCGGGCCCACCCAGTTTCTTCCACCGACCGTCCGATCAATTCCCCATCAAAATTGCACTCCCAAACGGACGGCCCAAAACCCACTATCCCCCACCGAAAAAAGATCTCAAATCCCCAAGCCCAGACCCAGTTTGTAGTCTAACAAAGTGGACCTCATAAAACCAGCGCTCCCCACGCCCACTCACTCTCTCTCTCTAGATTTTCCCCTTACTTTCTCTATCTCACTCTCTATATCCATGTAATTTTCTCCCCTCTCCCAAAATCGACGCGTCTCAATCCAAACAGAAGCTCGCTCACTCACTCACATCACATATATATATATAGAGAGAGAGATTTATCTTTTTAGCATCTGTAATTTGAAATTCTAGGGTTTTTGTTTCAATCAATCAATCAATCTTCGTAATTTAGATTCAAATGTGGGAATAAAATCCAGTCAGTGGAGACGGAGGGGTTTTAAGTAAGGAAAGCTAGGGTTTTTCGATTAGCTGCGGTGATTTTTTTTTTTCCAATTCTTGCTATTATTATTTAATTTTGGAGTCGATCTGTGAGTGCGAATGGATTCTTCGTCTAACGTCGTCATCGCCGGCAATTATACGTTGGGGATAATAATAATAACAATAATAGCAATAACAGAGGGGGTGCTTTGTCGCCGATTGCCGCTTCGCCGCGAAGGTCGATGGAGGATGACGCGGCTCTCTCCGTGGCTGCAGAGCTTGCGAAGGAGGCGGCTCTGTTGTTTCAGGCCGGGAAGTTTGTGGAATGTATCAATGTGTTGAATCAGCTCTTGAACAAGAAAATGGGCGATCCAAAGGTTTATTGATTTTTTTACCTTTGTTCTTTGTTTGAATTTTTATTTTTATTTATTTTGATGTACATTGTAGAAGATTTTTTCTTTTTGAAAATTTTGATTGAGGTGAAGTTTGGTTGGCAATTTAGTGCATGCAGAAGAGATTTAAGAATTGGACTTAGTATTTGATGGGTTTGATGTCAAATTTCCCATGGGTAGGATGAGATTATTTTGTGAACGATAAAGACTAATAAACTTTTGTGTATTTAAAAGCTACTGATTGGATGAGCTTGTTGTTGGATTTGCCACGAGGCAATTGCCGGGGTAGGACTTAGTTTTCATTTGCAATGGCTTTCAGCAAGGTATTGGGTTGGTATAGTTCATGCCACTGCATTGCGCGCGGAGGTTATAAATGGAAGTTTGTAGGGTAGTTTGGAGTTCTGATGGATGACGAAAACTTGGTAAGATTAATGGAGCTGGAATTGTGACAAAAGATTATATTGGTATGTGAAGGCTTTTGAATGGAGATGTTTTGGAAGGATAGCGGGAAAATTTGATTTTGAACGGAATAAATTTGGGAAAAAGAGAATGCTTTCTTCAACATGTAAAAGTATATTGTGCTAACTTTTGACTCTGAGAAAGCATCTGTTTTTCTTTTGTTGTGGCTATCTTGTGGTCGTGCTGTTGTTGTGGCCCCTAGTAGACTGGTGGCCTTAATGATCCAATAAGCACGTGTGTTTGTCCTTAGCAAAGTTTTTAAACTGACCTATGCATATTTTGGTGGCTGAACCCGGTTGCAATCTTTTTCTTACGTGTAGAAAATTGATATACTGGTGCCTACCCCTTGTGTGACGTATGAATCTTTTTTTCTATTTTGGTGTTGCAGTTTGTAGAGCTATTAACTGGCCTGTCTGAAATGTGTGACGATACCTTTACGGTTCCTTTTCTGTAGTTTTTGTCACCTAGATCGTTATAGAAAAGCTGCTCGTGACGACTTTCTAGTGACGTGAAGTTACCAAACAAAAGTTCTATTTTAATGATTCTATGGAGAACTTTGTGCAAGGCTGGTAGGCTGCTTGCCCTCTGCCCCCAAACAGAAGAGTTGTCTGTTGTTGACCGCTAGGCAGGTGCATTTGTTCTGTCATTGAGGAGAATGATGTTTACATATCTAGCCAATTGGAGCCCATTATGTTCTGTTTCTCATTAATATGGAGAGAGCTGTCATAACAGTATCAAATATTGTCGTGTTTGATAATGGACTACTATCTGTTTTTTGCTGTTACAGAAAAATAATGGCCATGCTACATGTCTTGAGTAACAATAGCTTTAGGATTTCATTCCTCGTATAATACACATTCTAAACTAACAGCCAAGGGAGTATGGAATCTGCCCTTATACCATTGAGATTTATCATTTGTTAAATCACCGCTTGATTGTTCACATTTTGCATAAGGCTTTTTTAGTTCTAAAACATCTATTGATGGAGTTCCATAGGAAAGATGCTTTGGCAGCTTGATGCTTTCCAGCATGTTTGAGACTCTACTGATTCAATTTATTCTAGGGCAGAAATTGAAAGTGTAAATTTAGGTCTCCTATATTGGCTAATTGGCTTATCGGGTAAAGCTTCTTCTAACAACTATCTCCCATCCCTGATTGCATGTAAGATTTTCTCCTGTCCTTTTGAACTTTTTTTTTGGGGGCACATTTGCCTAGATTTTCTGTTCCTTTTGTTAATTACCAGGCCTGATACTGATTGGTTAATGATTTTGGAAACCTAGTTATGAATTCTTGGTCTTGGAAGTCATGCCTAAAATGTCTGTTCCTTTGTGCTTGAATTAGAAAAACTTCAGAGCACTTTCTCTCTCTCTATTTCATTTAAGCTCATGCATTCTTATTTTATATTTTTCTTGATTTCTTGATTTTAGATTCTTCACAACATTGCTATTACGGAGTACTTTCAAGAAGGTTGTTCAGATCCTACGAGAAGCTTCTTGAAGTATTGAATAGTGTCAAGGTATGTGTTGCTATGGCGCTTTTGATGCCTTTAAATTGATGTTTACATGGAAACTTATCTGTTTTGCCCAATGTTTTGAAAACCGGACAGGGCATTGAACCGGTGGCCTGTCCGGTTTGCGGTTTAACCGGTCTGACTGGTTGAACCGGCCGGTTCACTAATTTAGGGTTTTTTTTTTTTATACCTAAGTGTGATATAATTTAAAAATGACCTATATATATATTTATATAAAATCTAAAATAGAAGTGAAACACTATTTTTGGAGAATTATAGTCCTAATACTCAAAAATACTAATCAAATTTCTAATAAGAAAAGTGAAATTTGTACAAAAAAGATCAAAAAAATAATAATTTAATAGTTTAGACTTTGGTGTCTTCAATGTTTTGCCATCTTGGAGTTTATTTCACGATTTTTTAATTTTTCTCTTTATTTAAATCATTTTTTATTCTGAAATTTAAAAAACCACCAAAACCATCGATTATGTTATGGTTCAACCAATTTTTTACTGGTTCCCGGTTTTTTAACTGATTCTGTCCGGTTTTTTAGACAGACTGGATATATAGTTGGACCGGACCGGTTTTCAAAACATTGGTTTTGCCCCTTCTATTGGGCTTCCCTTTTAGTCAGATCTATGTAAATGACATGTGTACATTAATACGACAGTGTTAGCGTATGTAGCGTATGTATTGATTTCTGCCTACATGTCGTGAGTCATGACAATTTCGTAAAGGGGCGGTTGCATATGCCTTATCTGTTATTGCTTTAATTAGGAGCTCCAATGCCTTTTTCCCCAAGGTTCTGTTATACATGTTTATGACCTTCTTTGAGAATTTTGAAAAGTAGACTGTTATTAAATTCGTGATTCTATCTAAAATGGTGATTACAAATTTTACTTAAATCGGTTTCAAGATCCTGGATGCATGACAAATTATGAAATCTAAACAACAATCATAGTTTATCTTGTCTTTTAGATATTGGATTGGAAGATTGACATCTATTCTTTGTGATCTCTTGTCTGTGTTGTGTGGTTCATGTACTGTTTTTACGTTAATGGCTGAATCAGTAAATTTTAGTCTCAGTTTGCTGTAAAGTATTATGCCAGGCCCACTAATAGGAATCTCAGGCCATGTCTCTTGATTTGCTCAAATTTTGATGGTTGGGTTTTCATTGGCGAGCATCCATTTTTTTCTAAGAAAAAATTGAATGTTCAGCTCTCTGTTGCTACATCTGATTCCCGGAACATTAATCTTTTACTTTTGAGTTGTCAGGTATAACGTTTTGTTAGAAATCAGACCTGCATGCTTTCCATCTGTTTCTAGATTTTCTTTGGTGGATAATCCCTTGTTTTGAAGTATTTGGTTGATTAAATACTGGTATTGCTCTTGATTTCTTGTTTGGGTGAGGCTTGCGGCTACACATTTTCTTTCCTCTTCAATGATGATTTTTATTACTGCTGCTGATTTGTCTGAGCTTGATTTGCATGTACCATAAATGTCGTCAAACCTACAACTTTTATTATATTGTTTGTCAGAGTGATTTAGCAAGTGCTTTTCTTGTTATATAGCTGAACTGTAAAGATGCATCTCTTGGTAACGCATTCTGTTCAATTTTTTGGTTTAATTTTGTAAAACTTTGTTATGTTCTATTCTTTCTATTCTTGCTTTGTCATTTCCTACCTAAATGTCTTCTATGTGTGTACTCTCATGAGCCTTGATGCGCGAGGGTAAGGTTGCTCCTTTGATGCCCATTTTAAAAACAACCTTTACTCTGATTGAGCTTACTTATGCAGAGGATGTTTTTAAGCTGAGTTAGAGCAACCTTGGCACCTATATTTCCTTAGTCTATGGGTATTGATCTATGGGTATTGAAATTTCTATTTCCTCATTGTGGATCCTCTATTTTCTGGAAAGTTATGAAAAAAATCTTTTAGGCTGCATTTGGATGAAAGGATTTGAAATCCATTAAATTGTTGGAGTTACTTTTAGGGATAAACCAATTAATTTCCCATAAATTTACCAAATTAAAAAGGGTGAAAAGAAGTATTTCAAATAACTTCTAGTTTGCGTGGATTCTCCATTCATTTTAGCTTTACAAATCTCTCCTACAAATTAGTGGATTTTAAATCCTTCACAAATCCAACGACCCAAATGCAACCTTAAGGAAATTCACGAGAATCAGAATAGGTGTGTCTTGAGATTTTTTTTTTAAAGATTTCCCATTCCTTAGCCGGAAAGATATGTGGCCATGAAAGAGGGATTAAGTGGAACAGAATTTTTTTTTAATTTTTTGGGTGGTACATATTTCATTGGCACTTTCAGAAATCCAGTGATAATTCACATTAACTTAACCTTTAAAATGGTGATTGAGGTAGGACAAAGGTACGGTTGAAAGATTTTGTGAGGTAGCAATGTCCGACCCTCAGACTTGATAGTCTTGGGGCTGGGGGGGTTCTAACCTTGTGATCACCTCTAAAGTAAAGTTCTCTAGCCAGAAAATAGAAATCGGTTCTAGTAAGTGCCTCTGGCATTCATCATATTTTGGTATTGACCATATGATGTAGCGAAAGATATGGGATCAACAATTTTGGGCATTGATCATGCTGTTTTCATTTTGAAGGCCTTATGGA
The DNA here is from genome assembly GCA_025175665.1 of Cinchona pubescens. Classification (NCBI taxonomy): domain Eukaryota; kingdom Viridiplantae; phylum Streptophyta; class Magnoliopsida; order Gentianales; family Rubiaceae; genus Cinchona; species Cinchona pubescens. Next base: position 293,976 of record JANKKI010000222.1, read on the forward strand.
GTCTACTACTAATTCTCTGATGAGATATTTTCGATTCTCATGCTTGGTGGTGTTGTATTATACTATTATGATACAAAACAGAAGTTAAAAGTATATGTTTGAAGCTTCTTATTTTATTTCAGTAGTATGTATAGTTTTCAAGTGGATGATAGGAATAAAAAGGACAAAGGAAGGGAAAGAAGAAAAAATTGCATACATGAAATTGAGCAACATTTCTCTACATGTAGGAGCAGAAGATTTAATCTAGTTACAAAAACTTGGTATTTGCTTGTTGGAGTATGGTGTTGCACTATTCTTGCTCCCAAATGTATTTGTCCTTTTTATTCCTGCTTATGGTTATTAACTGTCTTAGCTTTTACTTTTAGAAACGAAGTGAGGAGCTTGCTCATGCATCCGAGGTACACAGCAACAAACAGAGTCTGGTGGCAACACTAGCAAACTTGCAGTTGGAAGTAAAGGGAATAATAATGTGGCAATTTCAATCTCTGCCACTGGTAGTTTGCCTGTTGTGTACACTGACGTATTTGATACTTCGGTAACAATGCAGAACATGGTATGGCCACTTGACTGGAATGATTATCTCTTTTATTGGCTTCATTTCTTCTTGTTTGTGGCATATCTTTATGCTTGTATTTTTAGCTGGACCATTACATTTATTTCAGGCCGTTATCTGGTTCCATCTCCATGAATATGCAAGATCATTCTCAATTTTGGATGCATTGTATCAGAATATTGAACCCATAGATGAGGTAATTGATTGTGGACTATATGTTTTCTGATGTGTGATTCTGGCTTCGTGAACTAATCTCTTGATACTTGCCCAATACTTGCAGGGGACGGCTCTTCATATTTGCCTTCTATTGTTGGATGTAGCATTAGTTTCCAACCATGCTTCTAGATCTGCTCGTACGTAAGTTTAATGCTAGACTGACTTTTTGGCTTTTCACAAAGATCGACTTGGGATTGGTTAGCATGTACTCTAAAAGGAACTTGTTGGCCATGATATCGCAACATAAGGCGAATTATTTACAGCATTAAAGTAGAAGTCAATGCATAGTATTTTTTAAAAAAAAATACTTACATTGGTTCAGTGTTATCAGTTCGCATTATGATGTGTTATGATGAATTGATGATACACAGTACCTTTATTGGCAATGTTAGTAATTGTTGCTTGATCATAGTTAAAAAATACTATGAATTGGTTCAGTGTTATCAGTTCGCATTATGATGTGTTATGATGAATTGATGATACACATTACCTTTATTGGCAATGTTAGTAATTGTTGCTTGATCATAGTTTTGGATTGTTACACTGCTCTTTTTCTCTTACCAATTTCTGAAAGTATTCACCATGTTTATTTTGTAATCTCTGCTTGATTGGTACTAAATTGTGGTTTCTCATGTTTAGGATGTAAGATAAGCTATGTGGAGAAAGTATTTTGTGTCAATAACTTGACCAATCAAGTAGACAATGGAAACTCTTTGCATCAACCTAGTATGGTGTCAAAATCTGCTTCACTTTCTGCTACAGTTCCTGATGCCTCGAATTCGGATTCAGCTTCTGCAAATGCATTGGAAATCTCTTTATCTAGAACTTTATCAGAAGAGGCACTTGAAGATGAGTCGTTGCAGTTATTATCATCCCTGGATATTAGTGGAGGTGTGCCAAGACCGTCTAGCCTCCACTCTTCTAATGATCTTTCAAGGAATCAAACTGACGATTCTGTCTCAACCATTGATCTGAGGCTTAAGTTACATCTTTGCAAGGTTAGATTTCTTCTCCTTACCAGGAACCTCAAAACAGCTAAGCGTGAAGTTAAGATGGCCATGAATATAGCGCATGGCAAAGATTACACAGTGGCACTTTATTTGAAGTCACAGCTTGAGTATGCCCGTGGAAACCACCGTAAAGCAATATTCAAGCTCTTGATGGCTTCAAGTAATCGGACAGAAATGGGAATTTCTAGCATTTATTACAACAATCTTGGTTGCATCTACTATTGTCTCGGGAAGTATCATACCTCAGCGGTATTTTTTGAAAAGGCATTGAGGAATAGCTCGGCTCTGCGCAAGGAAAAACCTCTAAAGCTAGTAACTCTCTCTCAGGATAAATCTTTGCATATAATATATAACTGTGGTCTGCAGTATCTGGCTTGTGGTAAACCATTACCTGCTGCTCGATGTTTCTACCAGGCTGGTCTAATTTTCTATAACAGGCCTCTCCTGTGGCTGAGAATCGCTGAGTGTTGCCTAATGGCACTGGAGAAGGGACTTCTGAAGTCCAGTTATTCTGCTCCATCTGATGGATCTGAGGTTAAAGTTCATGTTATTGGTAAGGGCAAGTGGAGGCAACTTTCATTGGAAGACGGGGTTTCAAGAATCGGGAAATTGGATTTTGTTGGAAGAGAAGATTTTTCTTAAGTAGCAACGATAGACAGCCCAACCTGTCAATATCCCTTGCTCGGCAGTGTCTTTTAAATGCATTGCACTTGGTTGAAAATTCTGATTCGAAAAATTTGAAGTCAGGTTTGGTTTCTAATTCTGCTGCTGAAGGAAGTGGATCAGGAGAACTGTCGTCCAATTGTACAAACTACAAGAATGTAGTTGTTGGTGATTCCAAGTCATTGAATGCTGCCTTGGGCTCAAGTCCGGTCAACACAAATGGTGAGGTAAAAGAACAAAAGGGTGGAAATGGCCAAAACACATCATTGCTGAATTCGATTTATGATTATGAAGATGATATCTGTAGAAAAGAGAATCAAATGATCAAACAAGCTCTTCTTGCTGATTTGGCATTTGTAGAGTTAGAATTAGGAAACCCATTAAAGGCTTTGTCAATCGCAAGGTCTCTTTTGGAACTTTTCGAGTGTTCCAGAATATACGTCTTTCTGGGAAATGTGTATGCGGCCGAAGCATTATGCCTGCTGAACCGACCGAAGGAAGCTGCTGAGCATTTGTTCATCTATGTAGCTGGTGGGGATAATGTGGAGCTACCATACAGCCAAGATGACTTTGAAAAGTGGAGAGTGGAGAAAATTGTGGATTGTGAGGAAAAAAATGGTGGGCCTGTGGCTGTTAATGCACCATCACCTGATGAATCTCAAGGTTTTGTGTTCCTCAAGCCCGTAGAAGCTCGTGGAACTCTGTTTGCTAATCTAGCTGCCATATACGCAATGCAAGGAGAGCTTGAGCAGGCCCAACAAATGGTTATGGAAGCATTTTCTGTAATACCCAACAGTCCACAAGTTATCCTTACTGCAATCTACTTGGATCTTCTGCGTGGGAGGACCCAAGATGCTCTTGCCAAGTTGAAACAATGGAATCGTATTAGGTTCCTTCCTAGTAGTTTTGCATTGGATGGCTCTAGTTGATGGCCTGCAGTTGCATTGGGGCGGGGAGGGATTTTTTTCAGTCTTGTTCAACTCTATTTCTTACTTCGAGTTAGCAGGTAGGGTAGCAATCCTATGGAGGATTTGTATCATATATATAGTTCAAATCAGGAAATAAGTTTTACCTTGTGATTTTTTGTTTCTTAAAAATTTTCCTTGTAGCTTGTAGTAATAGGTGGCGTAGCTGAGATTATTTGGTTGTCTCAGATGCCTACCTAAAACCTTTGAGATGTAGTTTTGATTTGGGGACTGTCTTAGATCCTGACCTAGTTCAGCTTTGAATATGTAGAGAGGATATGTGTCATTGAGAGGATCAATCAAAGAAATTTTAGTTTTCGTTTAGATGTTCTTGTTGGGTCATTTTCATATGGGATCCAGTTTCACTAGGTTCTTCGTTGAAGCTAGCTACGGTATTCTTCTGTAGTTAGAGTTGAGCTAAGATTCTGGTATTGATCAAATTTCAATTATGTTTACAAATTTTGAGAAAGGATACGATTTGTAAGAATGAAATAGATTAACTTCAAATTGAAATAGCTATAATTTTAAATTCACTTAAATTTAAAAGTGTAAAATGAATAATTTCAAATCTATTTTTGACTTATAAATTTTTTTAATAAATGAGTAGATTTTAAATATTTTTTCAAATCTATCGATTCAAACACGATACAATTTCGGTATTCTCCTATAGTTGGAACTTACTTAATGGAATTAATGTTTGGTTTGTTTATTTTTGTTTGTTTATTCTTCTATAATTGGAATACGGTTATTTTCAGATCGGAAAGCTTCCTGCAATTCGGATAACGTCCAAATTTCTGGATTTTGTATTGTTTTTCTGCAAGATTTATACATATTCTGAGAACAATTTTTGTGAAGTACAAGTGTATAACGATGTTTTGCTGTGATATAGTGAGTGATCCACACATGAAAAATATCTTATTACCCAAGTGCAAAGACCATAACTTTCTTGCTCTGTCTTTCTCTTTCAAATTGATTAATTCATTCATATAATCATATTCATTTCACTTTCAACCAAATAAGTTCATCCTAAAAAAAATAATATAAATACATATCGATAATAAAATTTATAATTCTCATTTTAATTATGATTACGGAATATGAACGAAAACTCCCGACTTCAGTCATTTCTAGCATAAGTGACTTGACAAGCCGAAAAACAACTCAAAAGGACTCGGGGCTACGATGATGACTTGAGTATGATCAACTGAATGATTGAGGTTTCATATGATACTTATCCACACTCAAAAGAAAATGTTTTGGGGCCATCTTTATTCCCAATAATAGTTCTAAAAGCAAGTGAAATAAAAGGCACATTTTCAATACTATAAAGAATGCTTAGATTGAGCAAGAGTCCGACACCACATACTTTGGAAGGGATTGGTTCTTTCTCGACAGTAATCCCCGTCTTTTCAACTCTTTCACAAAGAATCATATGCCATTCTTGTAATTAATTATATTACAACCACGCATATATATATATATACACACACACATACACATACATACTAAAAAATTACACATACTTTACATTACACGTGTAACGCTTCTATATATTTATTAAAAATATTCATTTTCTAAAAAATAAATGAATAATCAGGGAATGATAATCAACTATAAATATTTTGCCTGTTGAATTTTTTATACAGATATGTATATTTTAAATATATTTTTATATCTTTTCTTTTTCATAGTAATTATTTTCACCTATCTTTTTTTATTATTATTTTTCAATATTGTTAATTATTAGAACATTATATATAAATTTTTATATTTCTTAAAAAATTAAATCAATTTTCTCTTTTATGAGAACAACGTATGATAATTGTATTTTCTTATAAAATTTGTATTTGTATGATTATTAGCCTTGTAATTTTAAATTAAAACAAAATTTTGATATTAAAAAGAGGTTTTATTGAATTTAAATCAAATAAAGTCAAACATAATGCATAAATTTATCAAGGGCATTTCCTAATTCTTTACTATTTAGCAAAACAATTAAGACGTAGATTAAATATTTTGGTAAATAATGAAATGAATTAACTCAAAAAAGTATGAAAAATGAAAAAATAAATCCATACACAGTTATTAGCCTTCACTTTGTTTATATATTTAATAAATGCAAATTTAATTTCATACTAAAATACTATATCAAAATACAATTTTGGAGTTAACCACATTCAATACCATTCAGGATGAATGGAAAAGTTCAGAACATCAATAACTGAATGTCACCACCAAACTCTAAAATCTTTATTCATCTTTATTGGCATAAAATATAGTTTACTCCAATTTAAAATAGTTTTTATTTTTGTTTTAGGTTCCTAGGTTATAATTTTTTATAACGATACCGCCAATAACTTAATCAATTATAGATGAAGACTTTTTCCATAATTTTTAACTTTTTTTAGATATATCTATATATTCTTCATGATTAGTAAATGATAAAATCACTATCAAGGTGGTATCAAATATCAATTAATAGATGAAATATGTCAATATTCTCTTATTAATAAAAATATTTACAGGAGATTAAATAATATAATGATAGATTACACAAATAATTAATTAAAATTTCAAAAAAAATAAGAAAGAATAAACTTAAGTATAAAGAACAAAGATATTAAATAAAAATTACGTTTCCTGTATAAGAAAATCAACAATTTAAACTAATATGTTCTTTATAATATAGATAGGTATCACACAGTATATTAAGATCATAAACAAAAGGTGAAAATAAAAATTTATTCTTTTATCTTACTCTGAATTTTTCAAAAAAAATAATGAAAGAAATCCTGTATATTACTCTAAAATACGCGCAACTCGAATGAAAAATATTTAGTTCTAAAGACATACAACATAATATGTAATTTCTATAATTTATATTCTAATTATTTTTAACATATTGTGTGAAGTAATTATGTATTCAGATAGAGAATATATTAAAATTTTTCATGTTACTTAATCTTATGATAATATTGATATTCTAAACTCTTCCATTCAGTCTTATGATAATATTGATATTCTAAACTCTTCCATTCATCCTGAATGGTATTAAATAATGTGATTAATTTCAAAATTATATTTTGATATAGTATTTTAGTATGAAATTAAATTTGTATTTATTAGATATATAAACAAAATGAAGGCTAATAACAGTATATGGATTTATTTTTTCATTTTTTGTACTTTTTTGATTAATTATTTACCAAAACATTTAATATACATCTTAATTATTTTGCTAAATAGTAAAGAATTGCATTGTAATTTCCAAAATCGACATGTAAAATCAATTTATATATGTAATTATGTTAGAGTATTTAATAGTATGATTATATTTGAATAATTTATGTTGTTTTTTAAAGTACTTACCTGTTTATTTTTTCTATATTATCATTCCTACAATTATATACAGTATTCTTGTTAGTTTTATAATAATTATTCTAAACTATTTTGGGCATGAATCATATAATTGGTTTAACTATTTTTACCTTATCAATAGTTACTCTACACTAATATTTCTTTGTTGTTTTATTATATACTGTAACAATTGATGTTGTAATTTAGATTTCGTATTTGAGATTTAAATACAAATATTATTTTAGAATATTTTGGCATATGCAGTGTATCATAGAGTGATATTGTTTTCTAACTCATCAATAGCTCCTCTAAACTAATATTTTTTAAAATGATGTTATTAAAGATAAAGATTTAGCAATCAAAATACTATTAAATAGATATAAATTAACAAATACTTTAAAATTGTGATTTTTCTATTTTGTTCCTAAACTTTATTTTTATTGCTTAGTTAATTTTCTATTCTTCATATAGGACAGAGAAAAACAAATTTAAATTAATCGTAATACTGACTTAAAAGAAATAAGAAAATAGTGTTATATATTCAACTATTTTTTTACTTCATGAAATTTTAATTTTTTTATTTGTATGATTATATTAATTTTGTAAATTTTAACTTGGAACATTCTCAAAAATTCTATACTCATGGGTATCTCCATCCTGTCAACCAAAATTTCAAATTAAAGAAGTCATGCTAGTCAAGTGTCATGAAACTATTATACATAATTAACCGTTAGTTAAGAAAAGTTTTACTTAAAAAATTATGTCGGCCAGATTTGTCTTTCTTAAGTTAATCCCAACCAAAAAGGTTAGCAAAAATACCAAATTCAACTTCAATATATCTTTTCATCGAATTCTACATGAATTAAATATTCTCTTTATGAAAAGTTTATTTATCAAACAAAATTGATCAAAAAAATTAAAATATAATTGGGGGTAAAATGGTCAACATGTTTAGTTGACATAATATGACTTTATTGGTCAAAGAATAATGTTAGGTGTTAAATTATCAATGACATTAAAAAGGGGTAAAGTGTAATTAACTTGATATATAAAGCATCTAGGGGATGATCTAATTAGGTTTTCTAGTTTAGGCATACTTGAATGAACAATTAGAGAAAAGAAAATAAGTCTAGTGAATTTGAAATATTTATATTAGTTATAAAAGATTGTTTTATTATGAATAAAAAATAAATACAATTTGAAAATATAAAACTATAACAGTTACATAAACCTCTGAATTAAATATTAATATTTTTATTTCATTCTTTGCTTAAATATAAATAATTTTTCTACTCTAAAAATTACATACATTCTTATTATGTATTTATGCAAAAATTTCATAATAAGTTAAGCAAGAAACAATTTATTTCATTAGCATTTCGTGCATTTTGGAGCAAGATAAAGGATTTTTTTCATGAGCACTTGATGAATTTTAAAGCAAGACAAAAGAACAAATTATTATTTTGATTCTTTTTAATGAATTTAATATACTATGTGATGCCTATCTTTAATATGAAGAATATATTAGTTTAATATGTTTAATTTTTTATACATAAGGTATAATTTTTGTTTGATTAATTTACTCTTTACATTTTAATTAGATTCATTTTTATTTTTTAAAATTTTAATTATAATAAATATTTTTATACAAATTAAAACTTCCGACTTATTATGTATTTATGCCGAAATAGGTGTTTGTATTCTAAAAAATGGGTAGAATAGATGATGACTAATTCAATCATCTGTATTTTTCTATGGGAATTGGAAATTATAATAAATATATTTATAATAAATGTGATTTTAATTATAATTTTTATAATAAATATGATTCATTTTTTCTATTTTTTGAAATTTTAATTAAAATAAATATTTTTATACGAATAAAAATCCTCCATCTTATTATGTATTTATGCCAAAATAGATAGTTGTATCCTAAAAAATAGGTAAAATAGATGATAAGTAATTTAATTATGTTTTCCTAGTGGGAATTGGAAATTATATTTCATTAAGGGCGAGTATTTTAGACATTACAAAAAAAGTAGAAAAACACTGAAATATGTTTTCATATTGGGAATTAGAAATAATATTTCATTAAGGGCGGACATTTTAGACATTACAAAAAAGGGGAAGAAACATTTACGTATGTTTTGTATTGAGAATTAGAAATCATATTTCATTAAGGACGGGTATTTTAGTCATCACAAAAAAGAGGAGAAACACTTTAAGGAGAAAAACAAAGTTGGGAGAAACTAATAAAAAATTGGAGAAACAACTTACATATATATAATAGTATAGATATATATATGTGTGTACAAATTGACCAGTATAACAGATAGTCAATCTAGTTGTTGATGTCGACGAATTCACGCCAATATCAATTGTGTCTATATCAATTAAGATGATACTAGTTGTGTTGATTGTCAAATCAACAAGGTAAGAAATCGGTGTAGGTGTGCCGATATCAGTAGTGCTGATAAGGTGTTATTATCAAATCGACCCTAAGTACAATCAACAAATCGATACTGGTATGTTGATTCTAATAGAATTTATAAGGTGTTATAATCAAATCGACCCTAAGTACTGCTCCAAGATGTGGTGGAAGTAATGGCAAGGAATATGGCTCAATCACCATAACAAATGGCATAACTACATGGGGAGACAAATCAACCCACAATTAGGAACATGGGTAGTTATTGCCAAGTAGACCGAAAGGCAGAAAAAGTTTAAATTCGAATGTAACACTTGCCGATAGCAGTCTTCTAAAGGTGGATAATGCCTATGAAAGCTAGAAAAACATTCAGGAAGAGGACAACAATCAGAACAACAAAAATTCCAAGAAAAAATAAATGGTTTAACCTCTCAAAATCTCTAATTTTAGATAATTTTTTTTATAGTTTATCACTAGTTTTAGGTTTTTTTTTTTTTTTTTTTTTTAATTTTCAACAAGCAGTTTTATATTTCAGCAAGTATTTCATGCATTTCAACGAGTATTTCCTCGTCTAGTTAACAAAATTTCCCTTCAACCTTCAACTTCCTTGCTGATAATTATAGATTTAAATCTTTGCACAATAATTTTAAACCCTTAGTCCACAGGGTGGACGAACAACAATCGTTTTAAAGGTCATATTTATATTTCGGCATACTTAACATTCATCTTAAACACTTTTTGCATACACAATGGCATGCTCGACATTGCATATATCAGTTTAGTATGCCAAAAGTCTGGTCTATTTGCCGTTTTCAGCCTAGCGACGCCGAAAAATGCTGCAAACAATATATATATATACACACATTGCAATTATTTTCTTAGGCATGTCAGCATTCAATAGGTAAGTTTTATTTCAGGATACAATTGTTAAGTAAAGATTGGACTATTGTCTTAATTAAAAGTGTTAATTACGCTTGAATGTCAACATAGGATCTTCTATATTCTTATGCCAATCTCTTAATATGGTTAATACTTGTAGATCAAAGTATACATAATTAATAGTATTTAGAGAGTGGAATAGATGATTCAGAGCGCTTAAATGTGCGTCGGTCCATTGAGTGCGTATAAATCAACTAAAGTAAAAGGGAAACCTTCTATAGTTGATACGTGCATGTCCTTGCATGCATATCTGTCGTGATAAAGTACAAGCAGCTAATTAGCTAATAAAGGCCATCTTTGTGAAAGCGGCCAGAAAATAATGCCCAAAAAAAAAAAACAGGGGAATCACATGAAAATATGATAAAGCATCTTTAATTGATTCCTTGCCCACCAGAATACAAGCTGTATTAACACATGATTACAATTTCATTCAATTAATTGGCTTTTTTTTTTTTTCCAAAACCCAAAATAACACTCCAAAGCAAAGAAGAAAAGGGAGAAAAAGATCTCAAATTGTAGACTCGACATCCTCTCATGTTGCGATAACATTTGTGCTTCCAACAGTGTACATAGCAACATCTAAAGCCCATCATCCATAATGAGATTTCCCACCAGTTCAATTATTTAGCGAAGTACTAATATTCAATCTTATTCAAACAAACTTCTCAAGAGCTTGCATAAAATAATTAATAGTACTTGTAAATATATTTCATCATAAAAGACCTGTTTTTTCCATTTTGGACTTTGTAATAAAGCAGATTCCACATTTTCCTAATTAACAATTTGTGGCTGAATATCGAATATGCTTATTTTAGGTGCGACCAACTGCAAAAATACGAGCAAGATCATGAATGCACGTGACCCAAAATTTTTAAGAAAATACTATGAAACACTAGAAAAAAAAAAAAAAAAAGGTTCCGAGTGCCAATAAATTATAACTACCAATAATCATGCAATTGGAAAAATTCTTTGCAACTTATTTTGCAAGATAATTATCTTGCGCTATTTTGAGTATCGAAAAGTAATGAACCTATTAAGACCGATTTCGTATTACAGGATGAGAATACATAAAACTGACTTTCCTAAAAGAAAGTAGCACGCGTAAGAGAATGTATGTAATACGGTAAATAAGCATGACAATTGGGGTGGAGGCCTTGCGAAAGAGTACTCAACTGAAATCTAGAGACTGCAAGTGTAACCAGGTGGAGGTGTCTTCCCACAAGTAACAAGTAGCTCAAGAGCAATTGGGACGAAAATTTGGAGGTTGAGGACCTTCAACTTAAGTGTTGTACACAAGCAAACGGCAGCTTCAATATCAACAAGCCCTGAAATAATTGGGCAGCATTCATTCACAACAGGATCACCAAGACCAATGTGGACTAATCCACCAAGAAGATCCACACAAGCTCCAAGCTTTACCACCAAGAGTATCTATAGGACACTTAGCCGGTGGCGGCGGGCAGGGTTTTGCTTTAGGAGGGTTAGTGGTTATTGGAGGAATGGTCACAGGTGGCTTAACAATAGGCGGTAGAGTCACCGGAGGAAGGGTTACTGGAGGCTTGAAAATGGGAGGTAAGACAACAGGGGGGAGGGTGATGGGGGGTTTAACAATGGGTGGGAGAGGAATGATGGGAGTCTTGGGTTTCTTATGGTGTTTGGAGGAGCAAGAGCCACAATCAAGAATGGGATTGGTTGAGGCAGTGAAGAGCATGGAAAGGAGTAAAAGAGCTGTAATCTTGAAGGAATAATCCATTTTGGTTTCTCTTCTTAATTTGTGTGGAATAAACAAAGAGATCAGAGGGAGGGAGTTGAAGAAGAAGGTATGATTGGTGAAGTACTGCAGAAGATGAATGATAATGTTATATAGAATTATAGATTGATTGAGTGATTTGAAATACGGAGGTCTAGTCAAAGTTATTGGATGTCTTGACTAAAAAGAAGAGTCTCTCAATTTAGTAAGTCATTCAATAATTCTACTATCGACACCTCCTCTTGAGTGAGTGTGTATTAAGTAATTTTAAATACAGAAATCTAGTAAAAATCGTTAGATGCTTTATAAAAGAAAGGTCCCGTCTTTTAGTAAGTCATCCAACAGTTTTGCTATGCACTCTTCTCTTGAAAAATGAGTGAGCGAGTGTACATTGAGTGGTGAATGAAAACAAAAACAACCCTAAAAGCAAGGCACGTGAACATGGGGTGGGGGCTTGATCAAAGGCAGCTGCCAAACTTTTGCAAGTTGGCAACTGATCACCCTCAATCTGAACCGCAACTTCAACAGTGCATGCATGTCAATCATACATTTGATTTCTTTAATTTATAATCCTGCACTGCCATTGTGATTTACTGCAGTGTACTACTGGTTTATATTGCACCTATTCTGCTACATGGTCTACATAAAATGGGTGGTGTCTACTTATTCACTCGATTCTTTGTTGGCCTGTCTTTTACAAGAGAATTTAATCTTTTAAAGTAGAATTAACTTTCCCAAGTTTAGAACTGAAGGGTCTAGATTTAGAAGTCAGAGTTTTAGAGAAATGAAATGAAATTTGCATTTCACTAGGAGGATGCTATGTAAATATACCACTTATACTTCGCTGATGGAACTAATTAATACAACAGAAGTTACATTGGCTCTTTATTATGAGAAGTTTAAAATCTAGGATATGTATTTTGCAACACTCATGGTTTCATAAGAAAAATGTGGGAGGAATAGGTAGAAAATAATTGATGAATTTCAAGATTCTTGTGGAGTACTTTTGGGGGAATTTACTGCATTTCCACAATTCTATTGGCTGGATACCGCGGGCGAGTGGGGCAGCACCCCTCGAAAACTTAGAAATTGTACCGGTACGGTTTATTTGTCAAAATTATAAATATTCCATATTGATTAATTTAAAAATTTTGAACAAGTTAATAAGTTCCTGAACTACACTATTTATTTATTAACTAATTTTAAAATGAAAATTCATATTCTTTAATATGGTATCAGATTTAGTCTCAATTTTTCTCACATCCACATGTGCTAACCCTTCCAACGGGCTCATTCACATCCAACCCACGTAACGAGTTCTCAACTAACTTAAGTCACATGTGAAAGAGGGCGTCAAGTATAAATATTCCACATCAGTTAGCAAAAAAATCTTAAACTAATTAATAAGTTTTTAAACTATTCCACTCATTACCAATTAATTTTAGGATGAAAACTCATATTCTTTAACACTATTAATAAATTTAAAATTTTCATTATTATATCATTTTAAAAATTAGATTTGCCTCTTTGAAGTTTGATGTAAAGTATAAACTTTTTTTTTTTTTTTCTGAAGCGATGTAAAGTATAAACTCGTTTCCTAAAATATACATCTACATAAAATTAAGGGTTAATTGTAGTTTACACTCCCAAACTATGATTTCTTGCACTTTATATCCTAAAGTATCAATTTTGACAATTTACGCACCTCCAACTTTTAATTTTTAGCATATTACACCGGTGACACTATTAATGGCTCATCCTCATTATTTTACCCAAATTTTAAAAATACTCTTATTGATAATCAAATTAAGTTGCATATATAATCATACAAATCTAAATATGCACACAAGACACTACTTTGTATGCATGCTTTGTACATTTATGTACAGGGTATTTTTGTTATAACATTGCTACATAACTACTAAAATGTTTGGAATATTTTATTATTTGATTAAAAGATCTTGTATGTATTAATATGAATGATCTAGATTATGGAATTGGATATGAACTAATAATTAAGAGTACTTTGAGAAGTTAGGTAAAACAATAAGGATACATAAATCACTAAAAGTATTTACCGGTGCAATGTGTTACAAATTAAAAGTTGGAGGTGGCTAACTGTTAAAATTAATACTTTAGAGTGCAAAGTGCAAAATCATCATAATTTAGGGGTACAAACTACAATTAACTCTAAAATTAACCTACCTCAAGTCCTAACTTTTGCATAGGATGTACACATTCTCTAACATTTATGTATTACACGATGAGGCAAATTAAGATGCCAAACTACTAAAAAATAGAGGAAGAAAATGTCACAAACTCTTGCTAGCTAGGACGGGTATGTAATTTGCAAATTTATTGGTTACATTTGGGCCTTTTTTTTTTTTTTTTCCTTCCCATGGATCAAAGCCTTTCAAATTTAGTCACGTTTCAAGGTTGCCAATTGTTATACTGCTACATAAAGAAATTATTAAGTGAATTTGATTTATGATAAATACTATTAACCTTTTAATCTACCACCTTCAATTATTAAAATATATCTTTTGATGATGATGTGAGTTAATTTAGATACAAAATTCATGATACCTATTATAAATTCGTTTCTTACAAAAATTTCCCATGCTATACATACCCTAATGCTGATATTTTTGTCTAAAGCAGACACATCACATCAGATAGGTAGCCAATAACTAGTAATATTAGGTTGATACATAAATATCTTAATACGAGTGAATTTATGTTAATTAGTTTAGGGTATCTCACTTATCCACATTAAATTGTTTTCAAGTGCTTAAGCATGTGCCAACTTAGATTACTTTTTGGTATATTGTAAAATTGACCTCTTGTATTGCAAGTTTCTTGAAAGGAATCTGAGTAATGTTCAGCAAAAAAATAGGAAAAATGTCATTTTGGTCTTTTATCTTTAGGCATGTCTCAATTTGATCTCTTATTTATCTCAGAACAAATAAATTTTGTTTCTAATCTTTCAAAATACTAACTAATGAAGGGCTATCGATGAAAAAAAATCATAAATTAATGGTGAAATTCATGTGAACATCACATGGCTTTTAAAAATACAAGTAACTGGAGGTTAAAACTTAAAAATGATGAAATTTGTTTTACTATTTTTTGTTATTGAAAATTGCTTAAAGAAGATTTGGAAAAAATTAGAGTTGGGGAAATGAGAGGGGAAACAAAAAAAAAAGATTACCGATAGTGAGTTGTAGAGAAGATTGATGTTTTTTAATCTACAATCATTTGCATTTTAACGGATCAATTAAGTTTCGAGTATATTTTTTCTTATGAGAATTTTGTGATGTGAAAGTTCTTGGATCATAACGGATCCATCTAAGTTCCAATGGAGCCACTAATTAGATATTTGAGGGGAATGGACTTGGAATCAGCCCTTTTCACACTATCCAAGCAAACCCTTTGCAACTGGCTACCCTCATTAGGTTTGAAAAATTCTTTACTACTTACTCTGTATTGTAGAGTGAGTATTGCACGTCATTGAATGATTAAAAAGTAGTAAAACTTTCTTATTTTTCAGTCATCTCAACAGTTATCATACCCACTCTGCATTATGGTATCAATAGTTAAAACTTACTCCATAGGTTAATCTTGGATGAACCTTAAACAAGAGAAAAAGGATATGTGCATGATGCAGAAAGTACAATGTAAGTGGAAGAACGGAAAATTTTTACACGAACTTGATTCATGGCATCTTACCATACTAGATTTATGAATCTTTTAATCAATATTAAAACACATCACGCAACATCACTTCATCACATAAGTGGTTAATATATTTTAATATAGTTCAAAGAATTCAGAATACTATTATAAATTCGGTCTGTCTAAAAATTTCCTTGGAAGAACTATCATATGGGGTCTGGCCACTGGTGTCGGGGAAAGGTGTTGAGTGCTTGATTATTCGGCTTCCCAATCACATTCAACGTCACAATTATTACCCCTTGTTATTAGCAAACTAATTATTTTCCCCTATCATTTCCATTGCTTTGGTACCCAAGTTTTCCTTTGACTTGATTAAATGCTACTACTTCCGTGAGATAATTAGTAATACACCGTAATATTTGTAGATCATAATTAATCATTTTGTGTTTTAGAATTTATACAATGTAAATTTTTAAAATATAAATTATTATAGTGTACAACTTTTTAAAGTAAACGGAATATTATCTAGAGGGACCATAGATTTTTCTTAAAATAAACTAATTTTCAAATGTTAATACCCATTTTGTTTTGGGTAGAAAAATGTCAATAAATATGATAACATAACTTAAAAATCATATACTGTATAAAATATCTGTAACAGAAACAACAGCACAGCAAGAGTAGCATGTGAAAGGTTCAAATGAAGAGAGGCAAAGGGATCCTGGTACAGCCTAGAGGTTGTGGTATATGCATGGTCACCACCACATTTCACAACTCAGGAAGGCAGAAATAGAATGGTGCTGATCAGATGGGGTGGGGGCGTTCATCTGTAAATGGTGCATCATGCATGTTACACCTTGGTATGGTAGCTGAATTATTTTTTGTAACCTTGTGCGCATCCGTGATTCTGCTTTCCTCATCCTGATGTGATAGGTCGATCGGGGTTTTTTCTTTTTTTCTTAGAGAGACGCTGCAAAAGAAGGCAAAGGCAAATATGTAGACTCGATCTTTAGTCACATTTATAATACATAGTGTGAACAATAAAATTTTAGATGGAGTTAACATAACAAGCTAAACATTTTCGTGAAAGAATAGCAGAAAGTGTGCAACTAAAGCAGCGTTAAATCTTCCAAGCCATTAACTACAACTATAAACCACAAATTCTTGCTTTGCACGGGACATAGACCGCTTAATTATCATTGTTCTATACGCTTTCCAACTTGTAGAGGGCTTTGAATTGTAGTAATATGCCAATTTAGGACCTTACCATAATAAAATTTTTGCTAGTTTAGGTATGAAGGCTTGCAGTTTCTGATGTTCACAAAATTACCGTTAAGAAAATCTAAGATTTTCCTTTGAATCAGCACCAAGTTATATACAACAGAGAACATGAATAGAAGACATAAACCTAACGAGCCATTGCACATTGCACAGTTATTATGGATGATTTATACCATCCAAATTCCTCTTCCCGAATCTAAATTATTTAAATAAGCTTTTCTATCTTTGAAACAGAAGTAGCCAGCACGCATGAAGCAAAGGAATAAACAGAAGGATGGAAAATAGATTTACAGGAACATCTAAGTATGTCAAACCAAGATTCAAGCAACTGCTAAGCTGTCTAAATCAATGTCATCGACTGCGAGCCAGTCACTCGACTCTTCACCTTCTGAATCTTTCCCTCGTATGGTTGACAATCCCGACTTATTCTGAGCACCCTGAACTTCAGAGTTTTCAGTTAATCGAACCCATTCATTTGATTCACTTGCTGATGAATCTCTTCCACTCTGTGTTGATCGGAACCCAGATACTCTATCTGACAAATCGTTATCATCGTCTTCCAGATCACTGAAAGAAACATCATCCTCATTTTTAGAAAGTTTTTGATGATCTAACGATTTGCCTTGACCAGCATGTTTATCTTCTAGTTTCCCCCCGGTTTTTCCAGTTTCAACTTCTCTCTCTCCAGCTGCAATATCTTTCTGTTCGGATAATCTTTCCTCTCCTTGACACATCTGATTGTATAACCTACAGCAGCGGTATCAACAGCTTCAGAATTGCCAGAAGTCTCCACTTGAGTACTCTTATGATGATTTGCAATTTCTGCAGAAGTGTCTCTCTCACTTCAATGATCTGCAGAAAACATAAAACTCATTGAACAGATTTAACAGAACATCTTGTCTGACGGGAAGCCAAGGATCAATTTCCGAAAAGATAGAACATCATAAATTCAGCATGCAAGTTACATGATGCAAAAATCATTTAAACAAGGTGATGGATCTTGCCTCAGAAGTTGATAGGAGCTCCATGTCAATCTCATTCAATCTTGGAAGCAATAATACAAAATAGATCATCCAAAATTGTCCATCAGTCAAATCACTGCAAGTCTGCCTCAGAGACACAAGACCCGGCACCAACTGCTCAATGTTTGCAGCATGGTCTCTTTGACCATCAGACATATCAAAATCTGCGAGAGAAACATGTTTAAGTACTGAAGAAGGAAATGAGAATAACTAAATTAGCTGCAAAATACTAGTGTACCAAGACTAGACTTTGCTGCAATAATCCAGGATCAAGAAACAAAAAGAGAAGATCAAGACAGAAACATCGAACTTATTTTGCCTTTTGCACAAATATAATACTCAAAAAGGATGAATTGAGATTCCCAGGTCACAAATAACATACGCAGGATATGTTAACAATTGGTCTTTTCCAAGGGACTCAGAGAGGCTTGGCCAGGAAAACAAGGGTTAGCAGGGATCTCTGATATGAAAAATTGTAATAACACAAGGTAACAGGGATTGGATTAATATCAGTTGTACAACAGTTATTTGTAAGTTCGTACCTCCTCCTAAAGACCTAACACCTTTAATCTACACAGAAAAAGGAAAAGAAGAGAAAAAGATTATTTTTTTACAAGGACAGGATACATTCACATATGAAATTGGATTGAAAGTCCCATCCTTTAACGCTATATATTTGACATGGAATGCAACCAATGCCAAAGCCTCATTTATGCAAACGAGTGATACTTTGCACCCTCCGATTTCTGTATCGGTACGTTCGAACTAGAATGCAATATATGTGTACCAATATCTCGGTCATTGTAGCATACCGAAATTCAATAATTGAAGAGACAACAAAAACCTAAAATTCTAATACAATTAAAACTATAGTACAACTAAAATTCTAATACATTTAAGTAATGATTTATTTGTATACACAATAACTTTACCGACAATCAAGTATATACCCAAATTTTCCAGTACAACTACACAGCTGCTGCACTACAGACAGACAAATGCGTACCAACTAAGCCTACCTTCCCGTATTACAAATTATAAAAACCACCCTACCTGTGCCACTTACTGCAGCGTACCGCGTATTGTGCAACACTGATGCAAACAAGATAGACCAAAGAAATAACACACTGTTCACAAATAGATTGCAAGGAACTATTGTTCCATCAGCAATTTGTTCCTATATATTGGACCAGCTCATTAAGTTAGCAAGTGAAATGCAGAAATTCAAACCATGAAAACCAAAGAGCATTTTGGAAGGCTCATCTACAAAATGTTCAAGGGAGTTATTAAATCTATCATATGCAATCACATGGCAAGAAAGTTTCTATAATTTACTAGCCAATGACTACTAACTACCACCAATCAGTTGTTATCTTGATTCATATTTCTTGCCACTATCGCAAATGGGATTGAGGCTGTGATGGCTCAGATTCCACAAAGGGAATCTAAATGAAAGTCCACGCCATGAGTATCCTACAAAAGGGCAGAAATATTGAATGTAGATACACAAGCAGCTTTGGACAAATAATCCTGTTTTTGCTAAATTCATAACCTTTTCCCTTTTCCTTTAAAGGTTATTGGCGAAGAAACGTTAATTCATGACATTGCAAATAATGCTGTGAGCTGTCAGCCAATTCTCTTAGTTGCATCAAGATAGAGAATATGTTAAATACAAACAAAAACCTTTGCCCTTTCACAGAACCCCCGAAAGGATGTGAGTGTCAATAGCACAATGAGTTAATGATGGCAATGTTCAATACAGGTGCTTAAAAATCCCACTCCATCAATGTTATCCTATCCAGTCATGCCATTTAACACTATGAATAGCATACTTCAGAATGCCAATAATGAACATTCAACAAAATATAGACTCGTACCTAAATCCAAGAAACAGGGCATATTTTAATCTACCAAACTAGACATAATCTCATTCAGCAATTTCAAACATTTATTAAAACATAAAAAAGAAAATAGAAGCAAACTAATTTGCTTAATAGATGTAGAAAAGTTCCCTACTTTCAATTCCACTACTGCCACCTAATCAATAGGAGTTTGGATACATACCCACATCCCAGAAAACAAAACTCATCAAGGAAAAAAAATCCCTTAATTCAAATACTTCACAATTGAGAGAAATAAATTTGAGAAAAAAAAAAAAAAAAAAGGAAAATTTACCAATGGGTAGAGAAAGAGGAAAATCAATCCAAAGCTCAGGCCGCAAAGAAACTTTTTTAACGAAGTCCACAACTTGCTCATTAATTCCAGCTATGTCCTCCTCCTCCTCCTCATCGATGACGTCATCTTGGAACTTCATGTAAAAGATTAGATGCAAAATTCGAAATTCCAGTGACGGCTTTGTCGGAAGAAGAAGAAAAGAGGGATTTAAAGCTGCCCCCAATTTCTGCCAAATCCTTTTTAATCCCACTAATTGTTTCCGAATTCGAAGATGACGACGCCGTTCCAGAATCATCATCACCATCTGTAGCCTTCCACGTGTAACTATTGACTTCATTAGTATTATGTTGTTGTTGTAATTGGGATGCCGGCGGGGGAGCGAGAAAGGCGGCGACTCCCCGGAGATGGTGGGAGAAGGTTTGAGTGAGGGCGGAAAGGTCTTGTTTGACGCCGGCGGTAGGTGAAGGGGGTGTGGGAGAGTGGTGGCCTGTTAAGGGTTCAACATCTTGATCATCATCATCACCGGCGCCATCGCCGTCGTCGGAATCGGATTTGAAAGGGTTAGGTAGAGAAAATGATGAGAACCAGGCTGACATATTTTTTTTTTTAATATATCGTTTTGCCCCAGAAAAGGAAAAATAATTATTTATATAAATATAAGAAAATTGGAGTGGGTTTTTGAGGTCTGATTTCTGAGGTTTGCTGAGGATCGGCATTCGGCAGTACCAAAGTAGTATACTATAATACACAGTAAGTACTATATTAAAACCTACCAAGGGATGGACTGTGGTCGGATAATTTTTATTTTTATGGTAAAAAATATTTAGGAGGTGATAATACATATTTTTATTTAGTATTGTTCTTCTTTTTCTTTTCTTTTTTCCTTTTTTGTTGATACCCTCAAATCTTTTATAAGAAAAAATTATGTTTCTTCGAACAATCATTATTTAAGTTATTATTGTAAATATTATTTTAATTTGAATAAGTAGTATATTATTTTATTAAAATGTGATATATGTGATATAAAAATGTGGTTGGAGAATGTATTTATGAAATTATTATAAAACATTATTTGAAAAAATAATAAATAAATTTTTAATCCAAACATTTTTTTTTTAATTTTCATTTTAGAAAATTTTCATATCTTTCTCTCCTAACAAAAGAACTTTTTCAATGTATAATGGATGAGTAAATGAGATTTTTTATTTTAGACTATCCTCACAATATCATTTTAATTGAAATGCACAATAATATATCACACTCTCTTTGAAAGGGTACTTTCAAATGATTAATCTTATAATTGTTCAAAGCCAACTACTTAACTATATAATTAATGTTGCCTTAAACTCTTGAATTAATTAAGTACCTGTTTTATTATATTTATAAGGCAATGTAACCTCAACTATACCACACCTTGTTTAGTGCTATACAAGTCCTTGATGTATTCTTCTATAAAGATAAAATTAACTTTGATAAAATCTCTTTATAATTGATCAAATTTCTTCCTCACACAAACAATTACAACAAACACCAATATCAGATAATTTAAGAATCAAAGAAGCCTATAAACCCCATCCTAAGTTAAAATGGAATTGATATAAGCTTGATAATTCCTTAATTAATGTGTGAATGAACCTAGTAGAGTTCAGTTGATGAAGTGGTTTCTTTTTTCTTTCTTTTGGGAAAATTTAAAAGATAAGATCCAATAATTAAATCACATGAGAAACTATCTTTATTTTAACAATATACTCAAATGGATACTATGATTTTTCATTGCTTACTTTGCAAAGAATTTGATTCTCACAGTCCTTAAATGATACTTGATATTTCACTTAAACATATAATTTAATATGTCCCATTCCTCTGGGTGTATTTTCCCTTTTTGAGTTTATTCTTTATGAGTATCAAAAAGTGAAAGTTGGTGCGAGTATTATCTACATGTATCCATGTTCAGTTTTCTGTTCATAGCAAATACAAAAAATACGTCAAGAAACTATCTTTGAAAGCGTTTCCTCAACAACCACAATCAAATATAGAAATGCACTAATTCGCAAGAATGCTTTAGCATTCAAATCATACCTAATCTATCATTGCGTGTAGATTCATATGCACTTCCAAAACAGTTAACCTTAAATTGACTCAAAAACTTAAGCCACTGATGTCTTACCGATTATTTAATTTGAGATAGAAAATAAATAAATAAATAAAATACGACTTACTTAGTAGGACGTTTTTCTTGTAACATATTATTCATAAATTTAAGTCATTATCTAAAAGGACAAGAGAAGAGATGCATTTTTTTTGCGATTTCGTGTTTCTAAGTAAAACATTTCAGTTTGGGAGTCATATTATGATTGTTGAAGTTAATCAACCAAAAAATATATATATATATGACAACACGAAATATGGAGACTAACATTCAAAGATGATCACTAGTATCTTCCTTGATTTGAGCTTATCAAATTGCACTGCTGTTAGGTGTTTACATCTTACTTTTTCAATCGAAAAAATAAAACTAATCGTTTTTTTCCATGATGTATGCGTGCGTGTGCGAGGAAGAGGAATTAGACAAGAAAATTGCAGGGAAAGAAAAGTATCAATAACTAATAGTACAATACTGTGAATGGGAGTTCCAAGATCTTCAAACCAGTCTATGATTGAAAATTGCTAATATTCAATTTGTTCAATAATACATGAATCAAAAAGACATATTTTACAAAACAAATAAAAAATGATGGTCAGAGAAGGAAGTCTGGGGGTGGGGCATCAAGAAATGTACTGCTGCTTGAGCACAAGAAGGTTACAAAAATTTTCTTAAATCACAAAAGCATTATTACGATCCTGGGTGAAGCAAACAATGAATGATTTATAATCTACCTAATTATTACAAAACAATTTCATCCTACACCCTGAACTACACAACTTATGGTACACAGCTATCTTCCAAATATCAAGAATCAAAACTAAGTACAGCTCCATACGGGTTTGAGCAAAAGAAGATTTTCTTACAGTCACCTTGCTCAAATGAGGCCCGAGTGAGGATTGTAGGCTTGAATAGGCATGCCTGATCCATAGGGGTGGACACCAGGACCGTATGGGTTGCCGAAAGGATTCCCAGGTTGTTGTGGGCCCATCATCATTTGCTGCTGCTGCTGCTGCAACATGAAAGTCTGTTTGCTGGTTGCCCATGGCAGCCATTTGTACAGAAGGCGGTGCGGCCACTGCATTGGAGGCATAGAATGGATCATGTGCTGTTGGTAGCATCATTGGACCGGCCATTGGTGCGGGTTCCCAAGGGTTATAGCTCACGTTCTGGTTGCTTCTTCTAATTGCATCGTCATATAAGCTGTCCAATGTAAGTTTGTCCAGCCCTCCAGCCTTTTCCAATAAAAGTAGAAATTATCAGTTCAAATAGTTCATTCCGAAATTCTACTGCTCTTAACAAAATGGCATCAGCATCTGAAGCTCAACATACAATTCAAAGCGTTAAGATAGAGAAATATCCTCTTTCTTAAACGAGCCAAAATGAATTTTCAGGGACGTGTTGAAGACTAGTAAATAGTGAGATCAATAAATAGAAACAAGAAAAGTGTAAAGAACAGCAAATACCAGTTTACTAGCAGTTGTCGCACTTTCGTTGGAACTAGGAGCAGTAACGAGTGCCAATTCCCAACAACTGTTGTTCCATTAGCCAAACCAGTAGATGCTGGTTGGTCAGCTACACCTATAACAGAAATTCAATAGAGATAGAAGTCATTTCAAGAATTCCATCAGCTTTTTGTTTACAAGGAAGAATTTAAAAACAAAAAAAAAAAATAATAGAAAAGAAAAAGTTTAGACTAGAACAGGGATAAGAAAAAGGAATTTACAATGCACACATCACAAATCAAAAACCTAAATCATCCACTACAAGTTAAGTGTTTCACCAAAACGAACAACACAAAATTAGATTACATTCTACTCAATCAACATAAGAAAACTTGTTCAAATTTTTTTTTTATTTTTTTATTTTTTCATTTGGAGAAGTAACTAATCCCAGCTTGGAAGTACTGAACACTCGTACAATCATGATTTGCCAAACAGATCATCATCATATAGTACTGTGGAATTGTTCACTACTTCAGTTTCCCTTTTTCTCCCTTCCAAAATGGCAGCTGTCTTTCTTAGAAGAAGGAAGGTTCAAGTATCTGAAACATTTAAATCCCCAGTGCAGATAAAATTTCTAATTCAAAACTTACCAACTGGTACAATGGCTAAAGCCATGGCATTCTTCTCATCTAACTCTGAGGCAGCAGGAACAGGATTATTAAGACCCTAGCACCAAATAAATGCAACCACTTTTAAAAGACTGAAAACCTGGAAATTAATTTTGTGAAATAATGCTATGAACTCACCAATAAGTCAGGTGGTGCCACTATAGGAGCTTCCACTTTGACAGGTTGTGGCTCAGGTTCAGGTTCAGGTTCAGGTTCAGGTGGAGGTGGTGATGGTGGAGACACCACCTCTTTCACTTCTGGAGTCTTTTTGTACTCTATGGCCAAGGTCACCTTGGATTTATCATCAACTGTCTGCTTGGAAAGATATTTCTTGAAGTTAAAAATTTGTTAGTAGAAACTTATTTTTCAAAACTTCAGTGGAAGTTTATTTTTGCGAACTGAGATTTGTATATTCTACTTCTTATAAAGGCCTCCAAGATATGTCATATAAAAAGTTAATAATTAGTAAAGGAAATTCCTGTAATTGAAAATTCACAAGATATAAAGATTGGAATTACTGACTGAATACAGTGTAAAACTTTAGAAGTGGCTTCTAGATTCGATTACTAATGAAATCATCCATGAATTAGTGCAAGATCTACCAACACAAACTTATTCAAAGCTAAGAGATTGTCTATAACATGACCTTCACATTTTCGTGCACCAAATAAAGGAAGCTGCAGTGCCTAAATGATGGATAACAACAACGTAAATGCACTAAAATCCAGGAAATTCTGTACACAAATCTCTGCTACATTAAATGTTGTGTAAACCAGAGAAGTGGAAAATATAATAGCTTTATGCATGCATATGTCTTGGCATGCATGAAGGTAATGTAAACCCATTAAGCTCTTAATGATTAAATACCAAAGCTTCCTAGACACGCATTAACCAATGATGTAAGCAAGTTGACATAAGACTTCCATACCGAATCCCTAGCGAGCTGTTGAAGATCGTGGTGCTTCTCTCACATACTCCTCCATGGCTTGTAGAAATGATGCAGGAGGCTTCAGCATATATCAAAAAGTAAGCAAAAGATTAATCTTATTTAGAAGAAAAATCAGAAGATTGTTTTAAGCATTCAAATAAATCAAACCTGTTCGATCTTAATAAAGCGTTCCCCACGTCCAACATCAAAATTTTTACATACTTCATAAAATTCGGAGAGACTCTCAGCCTGAAGAAACAGAGATTATCCATGAAATGACTCCACATGGTTAGGATATATACATATCTCTACAGACATTGAGTCAATTCAACTATATTTAGACGATAATTTTTTATTGGTACCTGCTTGCCTGCCCTCCGATATATATCCAGAGCCTTAAGAGCATCATGGCGTTGCATCTCAAAAAACTGTCAATATCAGCAATAGTTTGTCATCATGTACAGTGATTTATAACACATCAGGATGAAGCTATTTACAGAATAAATAGCTTAATTCTATCACACCCTACCTTGTCGACCATATTAACTGTGCCATCACTAATTGCATTGTAAATTTTGATGCTTTCTGAAGCAACCTAAAACCAGGGGAAAAAAAAGAAGAAGAAGAGTAAATAACCAGATCAAGAGTAATCATATGCCACTAACTTTTATTTTTAAACAAGCCTTTTACTTACCATTGAAAGTGCCAACTGAATCACAAAATTGTGAACTGCTGCTCCGTGTGGCTGCATGAACATCATGGTTATTGCTTCTCAACTCAACAGGATAATAGTAGTAAGTATGCCGAAGACAAACTGGACAATGAGTCAATGACTAAAGCAACAGTACTAGATATTTGCAATAAACAGACAACTCTTCGCAAAAGGAACAACTAATATAAAAGCAAGCAAAGTCACCTGGCAACCAAGAACACGAAAGAGAAGTTGTTGCAAAGCGGGTAATTGTTCAAGCAAATCTGGAGTGTCCAAATCTTTAGTTCTCTGAGTAGACATTAACATTGTAGGTTATCAAAATGGAAAGTGTAACCATAAAAACCTCCCAAATAACCATTTCTCTTTAACAACAATCGGGCTGAAGAA
Organism: Cinchona pubescens; assembly: GCA_025175665.1. Taxonomy (NCBI): domain Eukaryota; kingdom Viridiplantae; phylum Streptophyta; class Magnoliopsida; order Gentianales; family Rubiaceae; genus Cinchona; species Cinchona pubescens. The sequence goes on from JANKKI010000222.1 coordinate 320,293, forward strand.
GCTCAGAGTATCTGACAGCAGTTCACAACGCAAGGTGAGTGAGCACAGGAGCTAAATTCTCACTGATGCCCCCCGAGCAGTGAAGTAGAGAACCAAAAGAAGTAATAAAGCTAAGAATATGTTGGCAAGGGAAGAAAATTCTTGAGAACAACTTTAGGAGAAGACCTCAAACAACTACAATGTTATAGAGTACCAGAACTAAAGAGAACCAAGATGTTGATATTTAGGTATCAAAAAAGACTATAATCATAATATGCCACAGGAAATGGTTGCCTTTTCCTTGTTGATTAGCAATGAAGTGTCATAACCATTAGTGACGCACATAACTCTAACATGACAAATAGAAGAAGGCAATAAAACATAACATAATACAGTGTGACAATGTAGTTAAAACAGTTGTGAAACAGTCAGATGCATGTAAGTGCACATAACCTTTTGTACCCTACTTTGTCCAAAGAAAGGGTACAAGCATGCTAAACTCCACACTAAATGCACTCTCTGTCCCCAAACTGGTTTATTTTTAATGCTATAAATTAGATTGGCCAACCTCATAATTCACAGTTTATGCAACAGAGAAGAAAAGCCATTCAAAAAGGAAACACACAAAACAAATTTTCACATAAAATGAGTTTCTTACAGGACGCTCTGTCTCAATATCATGTTTTAACACCCGGAAGCACTCCAGCCTTTCCTCCAAAAATAGTGCATAGGTGCGCACCCAAGCAGAATAATCCCATGCTGAGCAATAAGGTTGAGAATATGTAATTCCAAAAAAATCTTTGCTTTTCAAACTTCTGGGGGACTTGTTAAGGAAAGGTGAGAAAGCATACCATTTGGGCTAGAGTCATCCTTGAAATGAGACATATTTAGCATGTGGCTTCTACTTCTACCATAATTGATAAGTTCTTCCTGGAATGTTGGGTCCACCTCACTCTTAAAGCACGATGGATGACTATCAATGTTTTTAAGGCAACCTAGAAACCAGCAACAATGAATGAATGAAGTAGTACAAAAAAGTACCACAAAAATTAGCAGGGAGAAAAAAAAAAAGTACCACAAGGATTGAACTGTATTATTCAGTGACCATAAAGGTAAGTTATGCATTGCACATGCAGATTTATTTCACAGGTATCAAGACTTCCTTATATACTTTTCTCCAAAAATTCTGGACACATTTCTGGTTACTTATATTTAGGATTGAAGATGCACCTTGTGCGAATCTGAAAATTCTGGAATAGTAGTAGTGAATTTTCCCTTCAAAAGCTGATATCATTACTTAGTATCAATATGCACTTTATATACATCCTTGGGATTAATCCACAATTCACTCAACTAATCACGATATCCATCAAAAACATTGAGTACTACCCAAAATGGGGAGGGGGGAAAAGAGAATCCGGCTATGGGATTCTAGAAATATGACTTCGTGGCTGAGGAATATTTACGGATTGCAATGGTCTCAAGAATATAAAAAGCTGAAATACAAAAGTTGCAAAGCAAAGAAATCATGAAGGAGATGCAAGCAAAGTAACTTATGCCATTATATTTCCACTGATCAAACTTACTCTGTACTATATCAGTCATCATGAAAAGATTTGAATAAAGTCATTCAACACATACCGCCCAATTATGTGTCTTTGATAATCGTCTTGCCAAAGCATGAATGCAGTAAGCAACATCAGCTCGTGGTCTGGTTGCCGAAATAGCAGCAAAAATAGCTGAAATTTTCAAACTCAGAAAAATGCATTAGCTCCCAATTCTATGGCTCATTACACAATTAATAGCTATGTAATAAAATGGACTATCAATGGATGCATGTCACATGCTCATAACTGTTACAACTTACAACAGCCATTTGACATTCAGGGTTTACCCACCTCTTATGTGTCTTTCTTTTGCAGGGCGCTCAACATGATTTGTAGCCTTAACAATAGCAGGAGACAGATGTCCAATTCCTATCAATTTCCAAATAGTAGATGTCTTCAAACATCTATAATGGAATGACAAGAAAAGAAAAAGGGAAAAAAAAATCAAATAAACACTAATACCTTGTAGTCACTATTTATTTTTGCCAAACTGACAGTGGTGGTATCTTTTAGTGCTCCAAGAGTTTTACGCAAACTTTTCTGTGTCCCTCCTCCTGACATTCTCTCTTCACTAAAGAATACTACACAAAAGTCGAACAGGCATATGATAATCAATAGCCACTTTCCTCAGATATCTCAAATCAAATGATACAATCTAGATATTTCATCAACAACCATGATCAATACGAATGACTTCAAAAAAGAAATGCAAAACAAAACTCGTTCTCATCCGAGGGAGTCGCAATCCTACTACTTACATATCAACAGAAAAAGTTTCAAGAGAGAAAAAAGAATTACAAAAAGTCAAGTATTTTGAGCAATCAATGATGGTCAAAAGTCAACTTTGAAGCTGATGTTGCAAACATTCAGACACCACAAATTCAATCCAATCTGATCCAGATGGCCGTACTTCAATTACTTAAATATAAACCGTCAAATTAGAGGAAAACATAATCGGAAGTTGACCTGGAATTCAATTAAATTTACCAATTAAAACCCTTTAATAATCTTATCTGTTGTCAAGTAGAAAACATTCCTTCCTCTCTTTCTACCTCTATTTCTCTGTCTCCAAGTCTATATACCAATTTTGATGCATAATATGGCTCCAAGATTTCCTCAATTTCACATGGAACATTACAAAATCTAAAGCAAACAAAAAAATGTTTTCAATCCACTAATATTAATGAAACAACAACATAAAAAAAAAAGACCAAATTATACATCAAAAAACCGTCAACAAAGACCTAAATAGCCTATAATAATTTTCAAACATCATAATTTGGCTTTTCAGCACAGCCCACAAATACACAAACATAACTAAAGAGACCAGACCCAGAATTCAAAAAGAACAATAATAGTATATAATATTTTTACCAATAAAAAGAAAAATTAAAGTCTCACCAGAAGCAAAAGAATTAGTACTATCAAACACAGAGAATTGAGAGAGAAGAGCCCACAGAGAAGGAAAAAAAAGAGAGCCAAGGGGAGGTTTTGGTGAGGCAGAGTGTGGATTCTTGATTTGTAGGTGGTCTATAATCTATACCCAAGAAAAGTCTTCCAAAAACGTGCAATTGTTTTTGGTTGGCCGTCGGTGTGGTGTCAAATATAATGTATTTACATATATGAAGGGTGTCATATAATATTACTTAATTTATCTTTTTAATTGATTATGAATGAATAGTACCCAAATGGGTACGTTTGTCCAATAAATGACATAAAATAAAGGAAAGGTCAAGAAATAAAGGATTTGTTAATGTAATTAACCAAGATATTGTGTATCTACACTTTTTCTTTTTTCTTTTCAATTAGATTATATAAAGAGAGTAATAATATACTAGAAAAATTATATGATCCCATTAAAGTGTCGTATCAAATTACACATTATATTTCAAATATTTATACAATACAATATAATATATTTTAAATATTTATATAATACTATAAGTTTTAATAAATAACGATATGATCTAATACCACAAGATTCGTCATATAATATATAGTACTATTTGGTATTCCGCATCTATCGTTTCTATTATATATTCTCCCTTTTCGTTTTTTTCTGACTTTATTTTTCTAATGTTTGGCTCTTTGGAGTTTAGTCTTTGCTCAACAAGCCATTTGTGGGCCTAAAGGATATTTGAATATTAATTAATAGTAATTAATAAGTTAGTGTATTCATTTCATAAAGGCACACGCTACGTATTTAATGATGCAATGTAAATGTATTTTAGTTGTGGTAAATGTGGGTGATTGAATTGAGGGTTTAATGGTTAGAGTAAATATTCATTAATAGGCATTCAATTTTAGATTGTAAAATTAACATTTTTTTCATAAATTCATCTATTATTTTTCAATTTAATTTTATGACCTTCATAATTTTATGTATAATAATGCTTCTCCTAATATCTTAGCAAGTGATGTACGTAAAAAATGTAAACATGATTGTGTAGGAAAAAACATATTTTGTATCCTTTTATCTTTTCAATTTAATTGTTCTGATTTTTTTCTTTTACAAAAAGAAAAAGGATCCGAGAGGCTTCCCTATCTCTAACTAAAAATAGAAAACAACTTGTTTAGTTTATAAAATTATTCTTAATTTTTTGCACAAAAAAGAAAAAAAGAAAAACAAACTTTGTACTCCAAAAGTAGAAAACACTAGCAAAAGTTCCAAACAAATGCACTTCAAAGTTGAACATTTTTCAATCGAGTAATACTACCATAAACAGAGAAACACAAGTACAAAAATAAATAAATAAATAACATACAACTACTTTTTATATTAAGGCGAGTAATTGTTTTTTTTAAAATTTTACAATATTTTTTAAAGAATCATTTATTTAATTTTAAAAATTTATATAATATAAATTTTTAAAATATATGTGATATTATATTATATAAATATTTAAAATATAAGGAAATGATTCATAAAAAACCTCGTAAAATTTTCCAGGTTTTTAACTACTAGTGTAGTACTGATCTTTTGGTACCATGTCCTTATCCGGTCCGGTCCGAGGGTGTCGGGATACGGAACAAGTACAGGAAGTAAATATGTACTACAGCCGCAGTGCAATTTAAATAATTAAAAATTATTATTGATGGAAACGCGAAAGACTTGCCGTCGGATTTGACGGAGAGGATGGATCATAAAGCAACTTCTTGTTTGATATGGAAGCCATTTCTGATCTAAAGTGAATATTTTAAATATTATTTTTTTGAATAATTAAATATATTTTAATACACGGCATAGCACATGCGGGATGACAAGTTTGATTATTTAAATAATTATTATATATTTTATTAGTTATTTAATAATTAATGAGAATCGTTATTAATGATTACCACTAATTCAGGAGTTCTAGGCTGTAATGATCTGCAAATTGCAATGCTGACCAGATAAAGTAAGCATTTTTTGATGAAGCAGAGGCAGATCAGCAAATGTCAGAGGAGCCAGCAGAGACCATTTTAAGTTCTGTTTGGCATTGGCACTTAATTCGTTTATTTTGGTAATGAAAAGGGACAGATTAAAAAAAAAAAAAAAAAGGTGAACTGTAGTTGTTGGCAGTTTGGGAATGTCGGTGGCTTTTAGTCTGAATTCTGAGCCCAAACTGAACAAAGCCAACCACCACAATGTTGGGAAATTTTTTACACGCATTGCGTTATGGATTCTTTAGTCTAAAATATTCTACACTAACTAATATCATGTTACTTCACCCTAATTGAATGATATGAAATTTTTTAAATCAAGTAATTCGTGACATTATGTTATGAATCTGATTCGTATAAAAATTTCTTTGCAAGGATAATCAATTGGATCCACTTCCAAATTGGGATCCACGTGGCATCATTTGCCACGTAGTTCCTAAACTAAGTGGAAGTTGGAACCACTGACTGTTTTTTTTTTGGAAGATTGCTCCCTGGCTGTTTGTGTGGACAATACAACAAATTTTGGAAGACATTATTTTTTTTAATTTTTTCCCTCTTTCTTTTGGCCACTATTTCTTGTTGATGTGGAGGTGGGAACTACATTGTACATAGGATTCTCTAGAGTTGTGCACTGATGAAAAGCAAGAATGTCTGCAATGAAGTTCAAAACCATTAAGCAGGTATTTATAAGTATAAAGAGAATGAATGAAAATTAAAGCTAATAATACTTATAAATATTCATGATTAATTACAATAAGAATTATTATATAGGAATGAAACTGTTTAAAAATGTCTATTTTTATTCGTCATTTATGACTTGAGCTTGACATTAATTAATTTATTAATACAACGAAATTCATTTCTTATTCAAACCAAACAATTAAGAGGTATAATATAAATTTATACTGATATAAACTTATAAACTATACTGATATAGATTTATGATTCCTATTTGGATTCTAATTTTCAAATGCAAACCAAATATATCCTAAGTGTTATTTTTTTGGCAAAGCATCCGAGATCGTTCCTGTTGAACATTACTTGGGAACGATTTAGTTCAAATTCAAGAGTCAAATGTATATTATAAATCTTATTATCAATATGAATTCGTGTCTTTTTCTTCACTTATTTAATTTAAAAATGAAACGGGTTTTATTATAATAAATAAATAGTAATAAATTTGATACACAAGCCACATAGGGAATAAAAAATAATTTTTTTAACACTTTTGTTTCTATAACACTCAATCAAAAATATATATGAGAATCATTACCTTAATTCTCATCCCTTCCATTCTAATCAGTTTCAATATCTCAATTTTGTAGCTGGAAAATGCAACACGGTTAGAATGCTCTACTACAATGGTATCCATATTTCATGTACGTTGGCGTTCTTTCTTCGCGGAAAACATAAATGCTATAAGTGCTCTAACTGGCACCTTATGTTTAGGAGAAACTCATTTACATGTTTGGTTACATTTGAGGAAAAAAAGGGCTCCTGGATTGTACAACGAACGTTTAAACTCGAAGACCATCTCCTTACAAAACAAGGCAAGTGGACCACCAGAAAGAATGAAATTCCATTTGGCATTTGGGAAAACATTCTAATGATTTATTACTTCTTGGCTGTTACAGAAAATTTCAAATTGACAGTTAAAAACATTTGTTGAGAGGTCCAATCAAATTTGAAAAGTTACCCAATAGACCATTGAATATTAACAATCACACACATGCATCTGCTTTCTTTTTTTATGCTCTTGCCATGGGAAATAAAAACAGCGGCTTGCGTATGGAATCTAATACAAAAACATCATATTTAGTAGAAAAATATACACAAATTTTGTCGGTTGCTACCAGAATGAATAATTGTATCTTGACACAATATGATCACGTGCATTTGTCAAACAACAAGAAATGACATGATTTCAACAATCAGAAATGATCAATGAAACCAATGGTGCGCATCAAATGGCATAAAGAAAGCAAGAACAAAATGTTCCTTCTAAAAAAATTATCTATAATGTACATTGTCTTTAATATCAACGAATACATGATTGACAGACAACATGAATTTACAAAAAACTTTTATAGGATGATGACAAGAGCAGCAAATTTGAATTATGGCAACAGAAAACCACTTTTTTATCTGTCAATAGGTAAAACTTGCCAACTCTTGTCCTCGAGACTATGAAACACGGCCCGCAACAAATTTAAATCACAAATAAAAAAGAATGAGACATTATTGTTTCTAATTGCAGATTACGGGACAGCTAATTATGATGGAAGAATAAAAATAATTGAAAAGAGGGAGGATCTAATGTTACAGATAGCCTATAAAGGGTAACAAAATTGGCGGAGATCTCTTGCAGACAGCGTTTAAGATCTCTTCACAACGGCACTAGCAAAGTAAGGATGATGACTAAATTCAAAGTAAATCTTAAGTGATGGGTCAAGAGTTCCCAACCGGCAGACAAGATTTAGGGCGACAACATTATGTTCCGCCACCTGCTTCTATCCTACGGAGTTCATTTAATTTTTCAGGATCATTTGAATAAGTGATCCGAAGTTCCTTTGCAATTCTTTGAGCATCCTTGAAACAATTATACATAGACAATGTCTGCAAGAGACTAAGTATGATTAACAAGACAATAATATCAAAGGAACCAAACCAACAGACACGTTAATAGAATACTTACAGATAATCTAGCATGATTTGTAGTTTCTTTGAATGAGAAGTAGGAGATGTGATCAGGAAGGCAAGCTTTCTGTAGGAGCTCAAAATGCTGAAGAAATCTCTGAGAAAACAGTAATTTGGGAAATGTTTTTGTCTGAGATTCAAATTCAGAAAGGGAAAGAAAAAAGAAAGACACAGAGAAAGAAACTTGAAGGCAAGTATCTCCAGATGCACAAAAACAAAGCAGTCCCAAACATGTAAGGTAAACAGAATATTGGTTCGAGTCCCATACACAATCCATACTTTCAGTATAAAATTTCTAGGTCAATATTTCACCTGTCATAGTTCAACCACCAACACAAAAAGCAGAATAATGTAATAAATCAAAATACGAAAGGAACATTTCTGATTATTCAGCTTTTCTGGAAATATACTTATTTCAGAAACTTGCAAAGTAAACATGTTCAAACTCAAAATTTGAACTCCTATAAACATGCACAAAATGATACCTCATGCTCAGTGTTGAAAGGACCCAGACTTTGAAAGACATTGTATTCATTCCTCAAGGCAGCAAGCATCTGGAACAACTTGATGGTTATCAGAAAGTTAACACATAAAATCCATGAACTTAAACTAAATGACCACTCCATACAGTGATGATAAAACCCCAACTGAAGTTGACAGAATAAATTGAACCCGTAATTGCAGAATTGACCAAAATTTTTCATTAAGAGGCTCTTACCATTACAAGACCTTCAGCAAGATATATCTGGCACTGAAACAATACGACTGCAGGTGGAATCTGGTAGTCCTTTGCATCCTTAGAATCTCTTTTCTTCTATATTCTTTCCTTTCCGTCTACCTGATCAATAACGACTGCTGTTAAAATATAGTGAAAGGTCCAGCATCCATTTTTCAAATCTAAACCACTATAATGTGCAGGAAAAAGTGCAGTAAAAGTTTGATAACCCAATTCGGAAGAGGGGGAAAAAAAGAAAAAGAAAAGGCAGCTGAATTTAAAATTTGACCAACTACAAGCTTTTCCAAATAGTTGTTGATTCCCCAGGTTTACTAGATGTGTAGATGTAGAAAGTCGTATGTGTGTATACTTTGAACTAGTAACTTTTTTTTAGCCCTTTTGCTCTTAACTAGTAAACAAAGAGGTAAGTCAAACAGCATACTCACTATTGTCGTTGCTTCTCATCATTTTGACGTGTGTTTTTTCTGCAAGCTTGATCAGAATAACATATATGTACCAGTATACCATGCAATAGTCAGAAGGCGAATACAGTTCCAATTCAAAACCCAACGTGAGGAAGCGAGTAGCTATCCAATAGGTTTGCTCCTCTAGCTAAAATACACCCCAAATCAGGATCTGATTGCATATCTTCACTGCCACGTTCTGGAAGAAGAATTTTTAAATAAATAAATAAAATTAAAAAAAAAAAAACATTCGCACTGTACCACATTTTTACAAGATTTTCCACTATCAAACTTGCTGCTTATATTTAGTTATTTGTATGGCTAGAAAGTCATCTTCAGAAAACTAGTTAGGGGAGTGGTTGGCTGCCAGTGTATACAAAATTTGGCAAGATAGCACAAGTGTGAGCATACCAGTCTGTCTGCTATAGTTGAAGTAGTGAGATCAAGGCTAGATGAGAAAGCTTAAATATGAACGAAACTAAGCAATTTTCTCTAAATTAGAGCTTGTCACCACAAATTATTTTGCAACCTTGAGTCTCACTGATGTTAATTTGAGATGTAAATACATATGATATGCCCTTTTTTCACGGGGAATGTCGGCGCAAGTTTGTAATACATTGATACAATTATTATCAATTTCATTATTTAGCATATCAATAAAACCCTTTATTTTACCAACTACATTAGGGCAAGAACAGCCTTTGCCATTAAAACATGCAAAAAACATTTACCTCGTCATTAGAAGTGCTCAATATGTCTCCAAACTCCTTTTTGAAAGCCATTTCAAGCTATTAAACCAGTTAAAGCAAACAAATGCATCAATCAGAACTCGCAATGTTACTTCACAGAAAAAAAATAACTGGACCAAGAAGACAAAAGATTAGGCTACTTCAACAATTGAAATAGGATTTATAACAAAAGTAACCAGACAAAGGTCTCGATACATTTTTTAAGCACAGAAGTCTGATCATTTTAATCCGAGGAAGTTATATAGATACAGTACAGATGACATTTCTTGGATAACAATATGTGTAAAGAGTTTGCTGGAGTAAAAGAAGAGGAACCATGAGAATATAAACGATTTTAGGTTATCATTAAAAAATTCCACTTCTTGCCCATTCACACTTCCACTCTCATCCATCCTTGAAAGGAAAGGAAAAGAAAAAGCTTGGTATCTTACTGTTTCCTGACTATATTTGTCTTGAAAACCTAGATCATCTCTCCCATCCTTCAGCACCTAAATACAGAATCCTAAAGAAAACATATAAAATCCTATCATTACACTTGTCACAATTATCATCTAGAAAACTAAATTTAACAAGGCATTCCCCAACTAGCTCATGAAGACCATTCAGTTGCTTGGCTGATGCATGAGATTTATGATACTTAAATGTTCAGTAAAGCCAGAGAACCCAAAAGACAAGTAGTTAAATGAGTTAAGTAAATTGGAAGTAAAAATATTAAAACAAAACGAGAAAATATGTAGCATTTATCGATTGGGACCTGCACATGGATGATTCGCCATTCTTGTAATATTTTCCCAAGCTTGCGTCTTTGCCATGCCGCATTCGTACACAGAATTCTCAGTAAGTTGGTCACTAACTGCAACACATAACAAATCACCAGCATTAGTTATAAGAAGTTCTGATTTAATGCACTCAATTCAGAAAGGAAACAGGTGTGATAACTGTTAACATATCAGTGGCAGCAAACACTGAAGTAAGAAAATGAAGTTCAGAGAGATCCAGAATGAACTCATAACTAAGAAATAAACTAAAAAAAGGAGACAGGTGTGATAGGAACAATCAGTTTTCTGGATTTGCACCTGCCCAAGTTGTACAACTGCTTCATTCTTCTGTAGGTCATGATTCTTGATCACGTCAGGTAATAGAGAAGCTTTACATATTACGGCAAATACTGGATCACGTCCATAGAGTTTTCCATCTTGAACCAGCAAAAGCTGTACGTTACAGCATTAGAATCAAGTTATATAAACATTAAGGAAATTACTTCAATGTTGTAAGACAACAAAGCGAGAAGACAGAATTGATATGTAGAACTTCACCTCTGTTCCATCCCAACCAGCCAAACATAAGCAACAGACAGAAAAACAGAGAGAAAGAAAGGACACTCTATGACTTGAAGAAGCCCTTAGGAACAGAATTCTTTAAACAGCCAAAAAACTGTCTTCTTGTAATTTGTGTCTAGAGTGGCCTTAGAAGAAAGACATATTAGTTTTCCAATGAAAGTGACTTGAGAGGAGTAACTATTGATGTCTGGATGAATTCTTATACTCTAAGCTGATATTATATTCCTCTTTCAGTATGATAATATTTTAGCACTCAAGCAAAGAAGATATTGTCCCTGGAAAAAATAGCAAGTAAAGAACCCCATAATGAAGAAGGCAGCTTTTTACAGGCTCCAGAATAATATATCTACAATTAGCAACTGAACTTATGGTACAGAAAACTGTTAAGTTGACTGAATAAGCAGAAGCAAAAGATATCACATCCTACATGCACACAATATACTTAACCAGTGTGCCATTGCTTTCCAAAATTAAAGCCAAAATAAAAACTCAAATGCTATGCCGGAATCCAACCTGGAGATATGCTCTAGCAACCAAATCAGGATGAAGCTTTTGAAACCCAACCACAAAGCGCAAAACCACTTCAAGAACAGGGTCCAAAATGTGTAGGAACAAATAACTTGAAGATCATTTAGAAGCTTCTTGAAATATTCAACAGCCTGGCAGAAAAACCATTAAGGTTTATTTACTTGGTCATTGTTTAATGTCATGCATGATTTGTCAAAATGGAATTAGCAACCTTAGATACTAAGTTTTTCACACTCACCTCCTTCCAGCAAAGTAGTTTAATAGCACGTGGTGGAGTAGGAGCTGATAATCTACTGTTCAAGGAAGAATCAAAACCAATTGGTCGACAACCAGATGCAGTTGTTGCCTCTTCAGTTGCATCTCTGACAGTTCCACAAGTATTGTTGGACCTCAGGAATTCTTCCAGTTTAAGCATAGAATCTAGCTCTGACAAGCAGGAAGTGATATGCTTTCTTGCCAACTCAAAACCTTTGCCTTGAGGCCGCCGCATACACATGAGAACATGATAGAAGTGCTGAATACATGAGAAAATACAATTAATAGTTATCAAGCAATTTTTTAAGGGAACACCGGCAACACAATATGGAAATAAGAAATCTAGCAATTCATTTCTGATGCGCCATGGGCAAAACAAAAACTTCAATTGCATTCTGAATGAAACAAGTAACACAATTATGCTATTAACATACAATTGCACATATAAATACCCATCTCTTTTATATGCTTCATTGTGTGATTTAATGGTTCTTTAAAAATACATCAACGTAATTGATATTCTTTTCCTTTTTAAATCTAACTCACCACTAATCAGTCTATAAATGTTAAATATTATTAATTTGATATCAGAAAAGTCAACCATTGTTTTTGCAGCTTTATAGCTTCAGTGCAAGATATCTACTGACTTGTACTTCGCTATTAGATAACTTTCCTCACCTTTATACTGACTTGTAAATTTTCAATGCTGCACTCAACATTTGGAATTTCTAATCCTAACACCCAATCCAATTTGGATCTTCAATTAAGGCATCAAAAGAAATTTACAGACTCGTTAAATTTCTATATGATTAATCAAAGTTTGAGTGCATGGGAGAAACACCAAAATCTGTAATAAGAAAACAACACAGTAGGTAACATTTTCCTGAATATGCACAGCAGACTGCTCTTTGGTTCCAATAAAATGGAGAACATTAATATATTCCAAGCACCTTAACAAATGAAATATGTTACAGGAATAATTCACTGAAGATTCAAATCAAGCACAAAATTAAATGAAAAGAAAAACACAGTATAAGACCTTACGAAAACGTAAGCGGCACAATACAGCTTTGCAAAATCCTTCTTCCAGATCAGGATTAGTTTGTAATGGTTCTATATCTGCATAGCAGTACGCAGTCAAAGTGTTACAGGACTCAGAAATTCCTTATATGTGAGCTATACAGAAGGTATTGGCGAAATGGTGAATGGAAATAAGCAGGGATCAGATGAATGTTAAATATAAGAAACACATATAATAAAAAAGATCAAATTAATCACCCATCTCATGATAACTACCAGCATCTACCTTGCAGTAGAAGGTTCTCAATTCTGGAACAATGACACATAAAAAATACTAATAAACAGATCAGAAGATGCCTTCAGTTAATGACTACGAAAATTAGGGGGAAAAGATGGATTTCAGATTCAACTTTCAGATATATAAGTTACATGCAAATCTATAAGCACAAATACCCAAAGCCTTTCTTGATTTGGCTCAAACACAAAATTCATTAATGTGGAATTAAGTATTTCAAGAAAGGGCTTGTATAGTCTTAATAATTTCATGAGAGTTGGTATGTATTCATTAGCTACAACAGGGGCTATCATAAGTTAAAAAGGTACCCATCAAAACAAAAGAATTAGGAAAGGGGTATTCAAAAGCATACAAGTTCAAATTTCTCTCACTCTCCTTCCCCCAACCCCCAAAAAAATAAAAGGAAAAAAATACACCAGGAAGGTTGTGAGTTTCAGATTCAGCCACAGTACAGTATAAGTACCTATACAAGTCAGCTGAATCCTTTGACCAGTTTTCCAAGAAATCAAACTTTTGAAAAAACGTCCAACCAAACTAAGAATGATTTGCAGTCCACTAATCAGACAAGCCCAGCTTGTCCAAATTTAAAGGTATTCCAAGATTACAAGAAAGCTACACTACATCACATGAAAACCACAATATAAAGCTATTTGTCTCTAAATTCGCTCAAAGTCACAGTAGAAGATGGCTTGGAAATCTCTACTATTTCCCCAAGCTGAACTAAAGAGAGGGCAAAAAAAGGAGCAAAGTTTACCAATAATTATTTGATAGCAGTACCACTAAGTCTTCCAAACAGCATGCACTAACTCTTCCGAACAGAAACTAAGAAGTCTTCTGAGTAAGAATAACATAAGCAATACAAGTAGTTAAAGCTCAACAAATCTAGTCATGTACCTTCTAAAACTCTCCTCTTGGTTGATGGAGCTTTACAAGCTCGCAATTGGCGAGAAATTGTTTCATCTATAGCATGGAGAACAGACAAGCATTTTTCATCTCCATCTCCCTTCAAAGGAAGACCATATGTCAAGGTGAAAGAGATCTTCTTCCTGCCAAAAGCGGAAAACAAAACAAAGAGAGATCACATTTCTAATTAAGCATATGTATGGGCAATAATTGCAAAATCCCAACATAGATAGTGAGGTTGCAGTCTGAATTCTGAAACCTTCTACAGTATGAAATAATACTAGTTCCAACCTCTGCAAGATTGAATATAAGCAATTTGCAGGCATATGATAAGCTAGACTTTTTTCTTTTTTTTTCAATTTCCTAAACTACAAGAAGAGAGTGAAAGAGTTGTTGGAGTACTTTACTTCATTTGTTCGCACATCAGAAACTGCTGAAACAAGTGCATTGCAAGTCGCACGAACGACCATGCAATAAGAATGTAGCAACGCATGTGAAGATGTTCTGTCAGGTCTCAAAAGGTAGACACATGAGAAAACAGTTTGAGCAAGTGAATGACCCTTATGCCATGTTGCCTGCAGCATGAGATGAATGATTGAACAGAAAATTCATAGTTTCTCACAATAAGACATCCACAATGGAGAAAAATAAACACTAACCTCACAGGCAAGAAGATGATCCATGATGTCAATAGTACATTGAATGTCAATTGTTCTATCAAAACTCAAAGGAACAGGAGCGGCACCTTTCTCAATGGCTTCATCAACAGAATAATAAGTAGAAACAATACCTGAATCCATCTTTGATTCCATAATCTAATCAAGATGCATGAAGTATATCAGTAGGAAGTCATAGAATTTATTCACCTTCCTTGTAGCAAAAGCCAAAAAATTGTTAAATACAAAGAAATGGCTTGGATTTTGGACAAATCAAAATTATGAACTATGCTGTCTAATCAATGTCTTCCAATCACATTTCAAGAGTTCAGCATAGCTCCCAAAGTGCATCTGCTAAAATAGTTATCAAGTGAAAACGGAAAAGGACAACGAGATTTTCTACAAAAGATACTTGAAACCTAAAACAAGTCTATGCCCAAGTAATAAAGCTCTTACCGCACAATGAGAAAATACCAAAAAGAGAAGGAAAAACAGTCGCCATAATAAACATAACAGCGTTGCGAACCAAAAGTAAATGCATATCAAACTGAAGTAATAGACCTGTTCTATTAAAGTAAAGGAACCCTATATTTACTAGAAAACATGGCCTATTTACACTATATATGCATCTTATACTCATGAAAGAGAAAATAAATAAACAATCTACAACCGCTCGGGTAAAAATAGAAGTAGTGTATCAAACTTGTGATCCCCAAACAGTTGCAGAAGCAACCTTTTTTATTACATAAAGTCTCATTTATCAATAGGCTGTAAGAAATATACACTCTTCTCTATTCTTTTCCTCTTCCCTCTCCAAACATTCTCACTATTGCAGCTGAAAAACTGAAACCCACTACGCAAAATAGAAAGAAATTCAAGATTTAAACTTTCATACCATTTTCTATTTTATCTACTTTTACCTTTCTAATTAACTTCAATCGAAGTTCTTATTTTATCCATATCCCTTTGCAACTCCTCAAAGTAGCTAAAAATGTTTGCAGGTATGATGTATCCATGGAAAGTCCTAGCACAAGAAAGTGATCACAAAGTTGTCATTCCTCACTAATTTTTTCACTAAAAGTACTTCCCTACTTGGTGATTACACCCTTTTGACCCTTTGACATGCCAAGATAAAGCATCAAGAAGTTTGCACACCGAAAATCATTCAGCAAAATGACATTACTGAAGCTACAAAAAACAAAATTCACCACTATAAAAAGAACAAGGTCCCATTGAAAGTGACAATTACCTCCAAGGCTGACATGGCAGCAAAAAGATTGAAATTTTCTCCATGTATTAGCTCACCATCATGAAGATCTGAGACAGAATTATAGTAACCAATAAGAATGATTCCTAAGATTCAGCCTTGCAATCTATTGTCATCTTTATCTCACAATTGTGCAATTGTGAAGGATAAATCAAAACAAGCTAATCAAATTAAATAACACTTGACACACTTTCCATCAAAAGAATAGGCATAAGAAATCTCTTGTAAACTCTCAACAATCCATGCACGATAATGCATAAAAATTTAACCTTTATTCCAAAGTGAGGTAGCCAATTCAGATATTCAAAAAAAAAAATTTAAAAAAAAATTGTACAACTATGTAACACCAAATTGACACGTTGCTATCAACAAAATTTATCATTCTCTAGTGAGTTATTTGACTAAAAATATTGATTTCTTAATTTTTACGAAATTTCAATAAAACACATAAATAACTAAATTAACAAAAAATGAAAACATTTAACCTATTGAAACATGTAAAACTTTGTGATACCTAACTTGAATTAAAAAAAAAAAAAAAATTCACGAGAGAGAGAGAGGAAGGTGACCTTTGCAGGCAAGTTGGAGAAGAGGAGAAACGTCAGCCCAAACAGACTGATCACCGGAGGGAATGGTAGGGTTTACCGGAATTTGGACATCTGTATCACCGATTTTTTCTTCCGCCATTTATTTGACCTCTGAATCTGTTTTACTTCGGTTAATTTTCACGCACTCAAATGCGTGTTTATGGGGTCGACTGCTGAAGATATGACTATGCTGAATGTAGATGATGATCGTAGCATTAACGCTTCATAGCAGCCTGAAGACGGAGAGAGAGACGGGTTTTGGGTTTTCGGTTTTGGATGGTGGCTGCTTGGGTTTGGGTTTATACAGGGATAACGGGTCGGATCTGAATCTCATTACATTTACCTCTTTTGTGGTTTAGCCATATCACCAATTGAGCCTTCTAATTTAATAAAATTACAGTGAATCCTTTGAATAGAAAAACGTTTAACAAATTCCTCCCTACCATTACCAAGTGTTAAAAAGAATGGTTAATTATACTCTGACCCTTAAACTATTATATTTGTATACTTTACATCTAAAGTACTAATTTGACAATCAATCACCTCTAACTTCTAAATTTTCGCACATTGCACTAATTATTCAAAGATAGACCATAAAATAACTCACGTATCCCCACTAATTTACCTAATTTTTGAAAATATATCTTCTTCAACTACACACCATACACCAATACAATACTCTTAAATTTTCATAAATGAATTTAGGTCCAAATTTGGATTCAAATTCGAGTTAATGAAACTCACGAGTTTGGAGAAACAGCTATGCCATAGTTTTTTCCCTTAAAGTAAAACAACTTGCGAAAACCATTAAATTGTAGGTTATTGATCTACATCTTTGGCTGATTTTGCTGAGAAAAACCACATTTTACGGCACTATCCGATAAATAATCACCGAAATCAATGTCTTTGGATCTCAACTTCCTATAATCGCAATTAAGTAAGGTACTAGAGATATATGGGTCATTTTCTATTCACCGTTGACTAATTGGTACAATGTGCAAAAATTTAGAAGTTGAAGGTGGTTAATTGCCAGAATTGATACTTTAGGATGTAAAATGCAAAATATTAATAGTTTAAGAGTGCAAAGTACAATTAACCCTAAAAAATGCCGACATCAACATTAAAAAAGGGTTGTATCTCAAAAATGCCCTTCTTGAAGTTTTATATCATTATTTGTTTTTCTTATTTTCTTGACTATTTGTATAACCTTTTGGAACTCACACCATATCACACCCAAAAATCATACCATAACCAAACTCCATCCCCTTCCTCTTGTAGCCTCAAACAAAGATCCAAACCCAAACTTAAAACCAAAACTAAACCCAAACCCAAACCCAAACTATCTTCCTCCCATTTCAGTCCCCAGCTTCTCTCGCTTCTCTTATCCCATATTTGGTACACAAGAATAAGTTGGAGTAGAAAGACCTTTTTAATTTATTATTTTTATTTTATGTTTGGTATAGGAATTTTAAGTTGGAAAGGCCATCCCACAAGGAAAACTCATTCTCACTATATCCTAGAAAGTCATTCCTCAAAAAAAAAGTTGAGGAAAGTTCTTTCCAACTGCAATTTAAAAAGAGAAATTTATAGGGTGTCAAATTTATCTAATTTTATTCAATTTTTAGTTACATAGTTGTAATATTATTGCTTTATAACTAATATTATATATAATGATGAAAATAAAGAATATTATAACATCCTTTCTCAATTTCAAGATTTTCAAATAAATATGATTTCAAGTGATAATATTATTGATTTACTAAAACAAATTGAAGACAATGATATTCGATCAAAAATTTTAAATTGGGCATCTACATCCTCTACATCATCATCATCTTGACCGTTTAATTGTTTGTTTAATTTCTATTTTCATGAGTTTATCCCAGAATTTGGTATAATAGGTTCGATAAATTAAACAAATTATACGAAAATGGAATTACTTTAGCAAATTTGCATGAAGAAATTAAAAATTTGAAAAATGAAATTTGTTTAATAAAACAAAATCATGTTTTTATAGATAATCGACTTTCTTTAGTTGAAAAATCGGTTAATAAAGGCAACAGATATTCTTCAAATCTTTGCTTGAGTGTGTCTAAAACACTTTGAAGAATATCTTGATAATATTTCAAAGAATTCCCCAATTGGTTTATCCATTATTGGACTACCCATAAGTTGTTTGATTGAATTGAGATGTGTATAAGAGACAGATATTTAGTAGGTATTAAACCTATTATACAAAAACAACTCATACTTTACGTTCCTTACAGTGATAAACTAGAAATAGATTATCCCCTGTCTCTTATACACATCTGTATCTTGTATAAGATATATATTTGCATTCCTCAGACATTTTTAAATGTTAAAAATTTGATGAATCCTCCTATTATATTAGGAACTCCTTTTATTAATACTTTATATCCTATTAAATCTTTTGAGCTTATACAGGATTTGTCGTATCTAACAAGTATCTTCAGTCTTCAATGCAAGTATTTCAATGATCCTATTACTCGAGATATTAATTCTCTTATTGAATTAAAATATTCACATTTATCTTCATTAAATTCAGAAATTTATAGTATTTCTATTTCTGACGTTTTAAATATATAATGTTATAATTTCATCTTTTGCTCATAATGCCTGATTGCACTTGTAATTTCCTGTCTCTTATACACGTCTAGTGCTTTTGGGATAGGAAAAAGCATGTCGTTTTCTTCATTATGAAGATAATTTTCATGAACAGGATATTCCTACAAAAGCCGACCGTGTCAAATGAATTCGAATTTTAGAATTTTGTAAAAAAGAAATTGAAGTTTTACTTCAAAAAGGATTAATAAAACCTTCTAAATCTCCTTGGTCTTGTACTGCTTTTTATGTTAATAACAAAGCTGAACAAGAAAGAGGTGTTCCTCGTCTTGTTATAAACTATAAACCTTTAAATAAAATTTTAAAATGGATAAGGTATCCTATTCCAAATAAAAAAGATTTATTAGAAAAATTATATACGGCTAATATATTTTCTAAATTTGATTTAAAATCAGGATATTGGCAAATTCAAATTTTTGCAGATCATACTTATCTAGATGTGTATGTTCCCTTTGGACAATTTGAATGGAATGTTATGCCATTTGGATTAAAATGGAATACTTATACCTTAAATACATATTAAATTTTTATCCAAATTTATAGATGAAATTATAGATAAAAAACAACTTCAACGTTTTTTAGGTAGTTTAAATTATATTTCTCCTTATTATAAAAATCTTTCTAAAGATTTAGCTCCATTATATGATAGACTTAAGAATAATGGAACTCCTTGGAATAATAAATTAACTAATTTAGTTAAAAATATTAAATCAAAGGTAAAAATTTTACCATGTTTAACATTAGCTATTCCTAAATGGACAAAAATTCCAGATATATCTGAATTATATAATGTTTTGGTGATGTTAATAAAACTGTACCTTAATCCAGATAATAAACAAATTTATTTGATTAAATTTCATTCTGGTAAATGGACTAATAGTCAGAAAAAATATGCTACTATTGCTCATGAAATGTTAGCAATAGTTAAATGTGTTCTAAAATTTCAAAATGATTTATATAATCAAAAGTTTATAATAATTACGAGATTCTCATTCAGCTAAGAATTTAGTATTACCTGTCTCTTATACACATCTAGATGTGTATAAGAGACAGATATGGGATGACATGAATTTCAATTATCTTATTTTTGACTTTGAAATATTTTATAAAAAAGGTTCTGAAAATTCTCTACCTGATTTTTTATCTCGAGAATTTTTACAGGTTTCATAAGGTGGAAAAACATTATATAATTCAGATATATCTGGATTATCAGGATATGGATCTTCATCCTCATCCCATATTTGAAAAAGACTGTCAATGGCAGGATCAACCCAGTCTCTTATACACATCTGAAGAAAAGGCTCAGGTAAAATTTTTACTGAGGGTCCATGGGTAGTCCACCACTACAGTACCTATGCTTCGGAATACTGAGTAATAGGATATTTGAGCAGGAAATAATGTTTATTGAAGTCATCTAAACTTTCAACCCTTACAGAAAAACAATGTTTTGTTGAAAATCAACCACTTTCTTATACTTATTGGGATTATATACAAAGTTTTTATAAAACTTTTTATTATGAGAATTCTAAACACAAGCACACTTGGTTTATTAAATTGTGCTCAAATATCCTATGCCTCTCAAAATATTCCCAATTGGTTCATCCAGTGGTGGACTACCCATGGACCCTCAGTAAAAATTTTACCTGAGCCTTTTCTTCAATTATATCATTCGTGGATAAAAATTTCACCCACTCTCAAAAAATTATATTCCCAGGATCATATTCCTCTACCCACAGAAATATCTACCATTTATTTCTTTCTCGAATTTTCTATTCCTTGGATTTATAAATGGGAACCGAATTTGGTTATACTCTGATCATTTCCTTGTTTATATCGAACCTTTTATACCAAATTCGGGATAAACTCATCAAAAATGATCCAAACAAATCAATTATATGGTCAAGAATTACTCGACCAAATAAAAGAAAAAGTTCAAAGTTATACAGACACTGCTATTATTACCAAAGCAATGGAGCCCAGTCCTTTCAGGCATATTGCCAGGAAATTACAAGTGCAATCAGGCATTATGACAAAAGATGAAATTATAGATTTATATGGAGCAAGTCAAAGATCAAATTAAAGAGACATATTAAACAAGATCTTTCTATTGATCTAGATCAAGATGATAATAAATCTAGTTCTTCAAAAGACGATCATTCTATGGACTCTAATAATTCCTGGTGGTGAATCACAACCAATTGAAAAACCCAAGATCTAAAACACTTTGAAGAATATAGATCTGTATAAAGTATTATATTACACATCTGCACAAATACTGTACAAACAGTAAAATCGGCAAATCAAAAATTTCAAAGTGAATTCACAAATGTCAAAGTGAATTTCACAAATGTCAAAGTGAATTTCACAAAAACAGAAATTTCACTTTCAAATAGTAATTTCACTATTCATAGTCTTGTATAAACAATAAAAACACTGTACAAATCTGTACAAAGGTAAAATCATCAGTAGAAAGCAGTATCATCATAGATAGCTATACCTACAAGATTTAATTTTTTTTAAAATCCGACATTCTATAAAAGCCTCCCATTTGAATAGCCGGGAAGGTGTGCAAAGTAGAGTTTTAGTTTTAGTTTCTTTAATTCTCTCCTTCCTCTCATTGTAAATTTCTACTTCTCTTTTGTAATTACTTTTGTTTAATCAAATTAGATGACCATATAAGAGACAGTCCTCTTGAATATCTTCTGAGGCCCTTCTTCCCTTTCCCTTTTAATTTTTTGGTCCTGACATAATATGTCAGGCTAATTATCATATGTAGATTGTTATCTTATCCTAAGTGTTTGAACTATATTTAAACTATTTTGAATTTCTTTCTTTCAAAACTTTTTAATAACCATTTATCTTGGTTCGGTTCTTAAAAATTTTCAGTCATAATGTTATGTCTCTTATACACATCTAGATGTGCTGGATTCCAATACGGTGATGGAAGCCAATACGGGATTCCAATACGGTTTGGGCTTTGTATTAAGGCTAGGTTCCGGCCTTTAGTGAAAATAATATATTTATTTATAATTTTTTATCATTAAGATAAAATAATTAGATTATACAATATAATGTCAAAAAATTACAAAATTATATTAAATTTTTATTTGCATTCAAATAATTAAATTTTTTACGTTCAAATAATTAATTTGTACAATTTAATTATTTAAATGTAAAAAAAATTAATATAATTTATTATTTTTTAGTTTTAACACAAAATACTTAAAGATTTTCTTAATTATAGAAATAGTTTATGAATAAAAACAAAAACAAGAAAAGTTTTTTATTTAAAATCTATTATATTTTAACATCTAAAAAATTATACTAAATATAAAATAAAACACATATTCCATTTAAACTTAAACTACCTAAATAAATATTAAAATACAAATAAATATTTCTGTCTATTTTGAGTAAAAATTGATTCTACTTGACATTTTCATTTCAACCCATTCGTTCGTACAAAACATAGGTTACTCCTCATCCTTTACCACTTCCACATCCACCCCCGCCTCCTTTCTCCTCATCCTCATTAAACCCCCAAACCTACAGTAATTCCCAGGGGTACTTCATTCTGGGGGGGTTAACCCTCTTGATAAATTTTGTCCTCTTTCACACCTTCAATTCCCCCCAGCCCCCTGATTTTTATTCTTCTCCTACCACCACCACCACCACCACCACCACCTACTCCTTCTCTAACCCTCAAACCAAACCGTTATCCTCTCCTACCCACCCCATAAACCCACAGCCCACCTCTCCCCCACTTACCCCAACCCAAAACTTGTCTCTTCTCCATTTTTTCTAAGACTAAGAAATAAATAAATTAAGAATAAAACATCTAAAGTTTCAGACTTCTGTCTAAAATTGGAATGGAACATCATCAATAGACAACGGTCGCACCAACTTCGATTCAATCAAATAAGTGGTGATTGTCGGGAGAAAATAAAACTAGATTTTTGGGCTAATTTAGAAAAAAAAAAATGGGAAGATGATTGTGAGAGAAGCCAGAAGGGAATAAAGCATGGAAAGGTTTTAAATCTTATCAAAAGTTTTGCTTAAACTTTGTTGGATATGTGTATGGCAGGAAAATCATACCTTTGATTGGTTGGCTTTGTTTTTTAGATTACAGTCATAGGAATTAGACCGAGCATTTGGTTCTTCGTTTGTCAAATGCCTGTATGGTGAACTTACCCAAACAAATGAAAAAATTTGGGCATCTAAAGAGCAAGGGGAATGGTTGTTGGGGAAGGGTTGTTTGTGGCAGAGGGTTTGGTGGCTCGTGGTGTGGAATTGGTTTAGGACTAAATTGACAAAATAAAAAGGTTTAAAGATTATTATTGATTCTAGAAAAAATTGAGAGACTAATGACTAAGCTAAGCAATATGTTATAAAGGTAATTTAGACTTTTCATAACCTCCGTTAATCGGAAGTTAGTGAGGTTAATTTTGTCAAATTATAGGGTTTGATTGATAATATAGTTAAACCTGAGGGGAGGTAAATGTAATTATCCCTCCCTTTTTCGTGTTAGTAAAAACCTCGACATGGGTTTTGGCTTTGAGTGAACTAGCTCCATTCGAACGGTAATTTTTTTAGTTCTTTATTTATAAAAAAAAAAAAAAAAAAAAAAATTCCCTTTTTTGTGTTATTTATGTTTCTTAGAAAATATGCATTTAAATGGAGCCTTAAATGATAATTTCAAGAGAATACAAATTGAAGTTTGCATTTTAATAATTACTATTATTACTCTAATTGTTAAAGTATAAATCCTACATCGATTAATTAAAAAATTCTGAACTAATTAATAAATTTTTTGGTCACTCTACTTGTCACCAATTAGTTTTAAAATGACAATTCACATTCTTTAACATGATATCAGAAATAGTTAACTCTTAAGTGTTTTCCCAATCCACATGTTATTTGGGTTCTGTCCCAAGCATTTTTCCATCTCCACACATATCCAAACGGAGTTAACTCTCAAGTGTTGTTACTTGGGTTCTGGCCCAAGCATCCTTCCATCCATCCACATAGTTTTCCCCATCCATCTACACAAGTGTTGTAACTTGGGTTCTGTCCCAAGCATTTTTCCATCCATCCACACATATCCAAACCAAAGTACACTTGGGTTCTGTCCCAAGCATTTTTTCATCCATCTACACATATCCAAACCAAAGTGTTCAAATGTTTTCCCCATCTATCCACACGTTATTTGGGTTGTGTCCAAAGCATTTTTTCATCCATCCACACATATCCAAACCAAAGTGTTCAAGTGTTTTCTCATCCATCCACACGTTACTTGGGTTCTGTCCCACACATTTTTTCATCCATCCACACATCCAAACCAAAGTGTTCAAGTATATATCATTACAACCAAAGAGTGTATATCATGTACACTCACATATAACAGAGTTCCATATCTAACACGTGTGAGAGATCCATCCACACGTTATTTGGGTTAAGCATTTTTCCATCCATCCACACATATCCAAACCAAAGTGTTAAAGTATATATCCTTACATGTAACAAGGATCTCAAGTATTTTTCCATCCATCCACACATCTCCAAACCAAAGTGTTAAAGTATATATCCTCACATGTAACAGGGTTTCATATCCAACACGTGTGAGAGAGGGTGTTAAAGTATAAATCCTCATTATGTAACAGGGTTCCATGTCGAACTTAAGTCACGTGTGAAAGGGGGCGTTTGACTTACGTGTGAGAAGGGGTGTTAAAGTATAAATCCCACATCAACCAGTTAAAAGATCACCAATTAATTTTAGAATAGAAACTCATATTCTTTAACAGTAATGCAACATTTTTTTAATTTATCAAAATTAAAAAATGCTCTCAACTATATGATATTAATTAATTTCTACTCACACTTTCTCATAATTTTTTTTTTTAAAAAGAACCCCGCATTTCCTTCACTTTCATATCCGTTTTAGTTTCTTTTCTCTTAATTAATTTTTCTTAAATGGAGCATTTTTCATTAATTAATTAATTACTAATTTTCCTGCATAGGAACAATTGTAAGAATTCACTTGCTAATATATCTATAGACCGTGGGTACACAATTAAAAGTTACCGAAGAATACTGAACTGAACTTCATTGCCTTGAAAATAAGTACTAGTATTAACACTATCAATTTCTTCGCTCATTATTTACTATTTTGAGATGTAATTTCAAATGATTTTTTTTTAACAAGACAGTCAAATGATATTTTGGCAAATTTGTATATACATTGAAATAATCCATCTCTCTGGCTAGTCACTATGGAAAAGACAC
Organism: Cinchona pubescens; assembly: GCA_025175665.1. NCBI lineage: Eukaryota > Viridiplantae > Streptophyta > Magnoliopsida > Gentianales > Rubiaceae > Cinchona > Cinchona pubescens. The sequence continues at coordinate 345,703 of JANKKI010000222.1, forward strand.
CACAATCAGAGAAGAGAAAAAAAAAAAAAAAAAAGACGAGGTGAAGACTTAAATAAAATGGTAGTCAAAACTCACATTAATTTGAAACCCACCTAAGACACAATAGACAAAAAATTTGATGGCCCATTTTGGTGAGCTTTTCAAATCAAAACAATTATGGACATCGATTCAACTTGTTTTAGGGGATTTAAAGTTCAATCCATTAACGCATTATACAACAAAAGTATAATTTAAATAATAAAACGCTTTTTCTTATCAATAAATCATGATTTTGAATTATTAGTGCATCCTTTAAAAGTAATAATATATGATCATTAATTGGAAATGGAAGTAACATGTTATTTTCCTACAAAATCACTAACAAAAAGAAAGTTGACCCAAGTAATCAAGTTGGCAGCCTAAGATTCAACCTTCTTAACCATACAGAATGAAGTACCATATGAATTACATCAAAGGGCTGAGCAGGTCTGTTTAGCCTAAAATGCCTTTGTAGCCTCCTAACTCTCTTTTGCATTCTTGAATACTTAGTCTCAGAAATTCCTTCCAAAATTGCCTTCAAATTTGGTATTTTATCAACTGGGATGCTAACAGAAAACTCACCCCAATTTAGAACATCACTAAATGGTAAAAAATATTCCATAATTGTCTGAAATTATAACAGGAACACATCCTGCATATATGGCTTCAACCACTCTAGCACTAGCCACTTCAAATCCACTCGGGCACAGGCAAAACTTGCTTTGGGCCATTAATTTTGTGTAATTTTGGCCCATTGGGAGGTATTTATGGACTCTTATGTCGTTATCTTTCTCTTTCCAGTGCTCAAATATCATGTTCCTTATGTAGCCATGGGCTCCTCCAGAAAAGAAGGCCAGAATGGGCCGCATTTTCGGGACTAGGCCTTTATCTGGGGTGGCTAGAGTTTCAGCTGGTCCATACACTTCAGGCAATGAGACATCTCTTCTGGGCTGAAATCCTTCTGAGGTATTTGCATTGCATAGAACTCTGATGAAGTTCATGAAGAGATTAGGGTTGCCATTTGAAATATCTGGTGCCTGATTATTGCATAATAACAATTTTAGTATTGGGGATTAAAAAAAATAAATTAATTAGCTTAATATAAACTTAACTACATTTTGATGGTCTTTTAAGTTTAAAGAATTTAAAATGATTAATGCATTACTAACCCAAAGTTTAACAATCACGCAAGATTTTTTATATTATTTTTTGTGTTAATCTCTATCTTACTCTCAGAATGCTCACCACATGTACTTAAACTTACATTCATTTACTGTACCAAGCTACATGTGTGACCATAAGGAGGGTTGTATAAGAGATTGGAACACGGAATGAGATAGAAGATGGCTTGTTGTTCAAGATAGATAACCAGTACCGTATGTGAAACAAAAAACCTTAGAAATTGTGCATAAAAAAATAAAAATAAATAAATCAAATACAAAAGGGAAAAGATGTATACCCAGTCATGACAAGACACCATGAAATGATCAGCTCCATGGCTTCTATTCCAGTATGGATACTTGTTTGCTATGACACCTATATAATCCTCAACCAATCTTTGAAGCTGTTCACGAGAATAGTTAGTGACTGGCATGTAAACATAATTAACAATGTTGGCTACACTGATAGGATATGAAGAATGCATGGGCTTCGTCAGGATGAGAAGCCATGAAAGAGTTCATTCCAATCTCCATTTCTGATATGAATTGACCTTCTATTGCATATATATCTTTCAAAGGCCCCTTGTGCACCAAGGGATGCTCTCCTTCTTTATAAGTCCACACCTTAAATCTCTTGATCATTTCTATGTGACTCCTGATCATCAAGATTTAAAAAAATAAAAAATAAAAAATAAAGGTTCATTAACAAACAAGTAAACTCAATTAGTATTACTAACATTTCATTCACCATTAATATGGTGAATAAGAGGCAAATTTACAGATTCTCATTTAAGCAAAGAATCTAAGATGGTAAATGATACTTTATAAAAAAGGAAATAAAGAGATGGTAAATGATCAATGGAGTTATACAGGTAGATATTGATCTGTATGGAGAGATTTTTAGGTGAATTAGATTCACATGTACTGAAAACGCCTAACTTGGTTGATTCAGAATCAATAGATTCATAATATACTTATAATGGATCTGGTCATTTTAAAATTTCTGAGCATGCATGCCATTGAACTGACACAAGTATACCGAAACTTAACTGATGGAAAGCGTATGGACTTCTGTAAATGGATCCTTTAGGAATGAAGCTCTCATTCTTGCAATTCATATAGTTTTTCCTACGAACTGCTGCATGGATTGCTGCCCGCGATCTGGCCAAATCTTCTTCGATACCTTCCAAATCCTTTTTCTGTTAGTAGAAACAATTAATGACACAAGGAAATTAGTTACCAAATTTACAATGAACATGCATGGTAGTATATTATTGTAGTGTAAGATTACTACAGCACTAACTAATGTTTTTCGCACTTTGACTAATTTGGCTTGATCAGTTCCCTCTTCATTGGCTTTGAACATAGAGCTCCAGAGAGACCCTTGTAGAGTTTTGTGGCCGAATCTTGTAGGGCTGATTGTATTATAAGAGGGAATTAAGAAATTTATCTTATGGTTTTGGTGATTCAAGGGCTTTAGACAAGTAGAGGATGATCAGAAGAAAAAGAAAAGTACTGGAAAATAGCAAGAAGGTGGAGCAGCAATAAACTGGCATTGGTGCTTTCTTTTCCGGCCTAATTAGCCGTGTGAATTAGGATGGATATTTGGAGATGGATTCAAACAGTGTGAGTTACTCGTATATCTGTATGTTCCTTTCTTCATGTGTGTCACACCAACGTATATTTCAGCAGTTCGTCCACTAAATAAGATATTGAGAAAAATTTCTGAAATTGTGCTTGTTTTTTAAATTATTCTTTTTTTATACCGATTGAAAAAATGAATTCTAGGAGAGGAATGCGAGTTCCTTGAGCTCACATCATTATTTAAAAAAAAAATTGACCTCGGTCAAGGGGAACAACTGCAAGATTCCTTGTGATGTGAGGTCTAAAACTATGTTGTATGACCAAGGGTAACAACTGCAAGGTTCAGTAGCTTGTCTAAAAAGAAATTTTTCTAATCGCCATAAAAAAAGAACAATTTAAAAAACGATAAGTACAATTTTAGAAATTTCTCAAGATACTGAATGCAACGAGGGTTGAATTAAAAATTATTAAAGTCTGAAATTTTTTTATTTTTCTTCTCATCTTATATATTCTAAAGGAATAGTATTTGTGAATTGAATTGGCTTGCTTTAGTGTCTATGTTGCGGTTAAAGTGAAAGTCCAATTAATCTCAACATCTACATTTTATCTTCTTTACCTTTTTATCTTTTCAACCTTTTTTTTTTTTAGTAATTATAAAAATAAAAAAAAAAGTGTTGAAAAATCAGTTGTTATTGGAACTATGCCCCAATTAGCTTTACGAGTTTGAAATGTGTGTTTACCTTTTTATCCAAATCTTTTTCGTACTATATACATGGAGATAGATAGCATTTTATTGCAAACCATAAATATGAAAACTAACATTACATGTGTGAATATTGGTCAAAGGTTAAAAGTGTTATGATTTTGATGGTTATGGATCCAAATACTACAGCACAACATGTGGACTGCTATTCATATCCTTGCGCATAAGCTGGAGAAATTGGTGGTGGATTCATGCATTATAAACATGCTTCCTAAGCTAATTAGACCGTTCTTGCAGTATAAGAAAGGAAAATAGAAGCCTGACGGATTGTAACTTTTGACAAAGTTACAATTTATTTTGGCTTTGTGACAATTTTTGAATGTAATATTTATATGACACAATTTAAATATATAATATATTTATATAATATCACACCCAAAAACTGTTATAAAAACTCACGCGTTTATTTTCCACCAACACCAAAAATTTGGAGTTACAAAAACCCACACCCGTTTATTCTCCACCACAAATTGCATAAGTAAAATAATACACAAATTTCTTGATTTCCGTTTCTTCGGCGGCAAAATTTACACTATTCTGTAAGCAAAATAGACGTCTGTGATCCTACTGGAATTCTACGAGAAATTACTAGCAATTAACCAAAATTGACTTTTAGTACTATTAAATTCGGGCATCTACAATTAGGCGCCTCTAGCTATTGGTACTCCAATAAATTTTCATCTTTTCGTCATTATGTTATTCTAGATTTTACCTTCAAGACTAATACAAATTAATTTTACATGGTTGCCATATTCACAAGAAAAAACAAAAAAGAAAAGAATTTGGTAGCAATTTGCAATATTCACAATAGAGTGTAACCTTGTTTGGAAAAAAAATAAAAAAACTTTCTAAGTGCTTTTTCGGATTTGAGAAGGATAGATCAAACTTGAAATTTTGTGAAGTCACTGAAAACGAAGGTTTTAATTACTAACTCATCGAGTTTTCCGGCACAAAATTCTTCCACATGTCCCGTGTTTCAAGTGAACTAGTCAATATTATCAACACACTAAAGTTTGAGCTCAAGTCTTGCCTTTTTGAAGTCCCGTTAATTAAATAATGTACTGATTCTGATACTTCTTGTCACTTACACAAAGGAAATTACGTTTGCCACTTTTTGACTCCGAAACAAAGCTCCCCCCCCCTCCCCAAAAAAAAGAAAAGATTTAAATGAAAAAAATCAATAAATAAATAAATAACAAAATAAAACAAATTCATTATTCTCAAAATTTCCTTTTACTTTTCATTTTAAAATAACTGTCGCCTTTTGTTGTGGATTAAGAAAATTATTAAATTGTATCCATTTTACAAAAAAATTGTTCAAAATGACTAATTACCCTTTTACATTAACATTTAATTATATAATTCTCTCTCCATTAATATGGTACTAATAGTAAAAGTTTAAAAAATATTATTCAATATTTTCTTAATTTTTTAAAGTAATAAATAATTCGATATAAGACAATTTTTCTAAAACAATAACTATTTTAAAACATAATTTTTTTTTGCCGTGAAAACCCTTCATGTTGCATTTGCATAATCATAAACTAAAGAAAAAATTATTACTAATGTTGTGTTTGTATCAATGGATTTGAGGAAGTATTTCAAATCTACTAATTTATTGAAAGAATTTGTAAAGTCAAAATAGATAAATTTTAAATTTACTTAAATTAAAAAATTATGACATTAAAATCTTTCATTTCACACTTTTTCATTTGAGTGAATTCAAAATCCATTTATTTTAACTTTACAAGTCCTTTCAAAAAGTGAATAGATTTAAGATCTTTTCTCAAATTCATCAGATCCAAACAACAGGAGTATTAATAATTAAATTTCCATATGAATAATCACAAGGTTCATTGAGTTCTTCCCAAGCATTAATTACTCTAATTAGCATTTGACACCTAGACAGCGAAGAGAAGACCCATGCATGACTTTCTCAGGTTGGCTTCGCTCAAAGTAAAATCCACCACCGCATTATCATAAATCTTGCCTCCCTCAATTACTAGTTGATTAATTAAACTGATCGTAGAGTCAAAAGGACAGAACATAAAATTAATAGAGTTAATTAATGTGATTATAAAAGCACCCCCCTTTGAGGAAATTTTACGTGTTTTCAAAGTAAATACTTAAGTAGATCTGATCTTTGACCCCACTTATAGATCTTGTAGTATGGATTAAATTTTAAATTAAGAAATTTATAACATCAACTGATATAAACAAAATTTTTTAAAATTTAATTTTGACCACAGGATCTATAGGTAGGATCAAAAACCGGATATACCTAAATACGTTTCCTTTTCAAATGGTATAAAGTAGCAACGTGTCTACATCTAGGAAAAAAATGTCGGCTTAATTGTTAACTATTCCTAGGATTCTTGCAAGTCTTGATGATTCATTAATTGGAAGTATCTAGTACGAGTTAAGTACTGCCCTAGATGATTTACAAAATTTAAACGAGTTAATTAGAGAAATGTTTATAAAAGTATATGTATACAAAATAATAATGTGAAAAAGTCAACACATAATTACTAAATCCATGAGAGAAAGAACAAATTACGATCACATATGTAAAATTAAAATTCATTAATTTAATTAATATTAATCAATAAATTAATTTTAACGAGTGGTTTTTAGTTTATAGTCTCATGAATGATTTTCTTTTTGTTTATGATCCGTCTTGCCGCAACAATTAAAATCTCAGGACGAGTACGACGTTTTGGAAAAATTGGGCCATATTGAAGCCAAATGGCCTTCTCAAATTACCAAACTTTAAGAAGACTCCTTCATTCTTTTTCAGTTCGAACTTCGACGACCCACGAGCTTGTGCCGAAATTTAATGGGCCAGGTTAATTAAAACAAAGTGTCTGGGCCTTTTGTGCGAATGTTAGATTCCATTCAAATATTTAATCTACAAGACGGTTGGGACCTTCAGAAGAGAGATCCACTAAAAATACTATCGGCTGGGCCAATATTCTGAAATTTGATCAATTAATTTCAGGAGCATGGGCCAAGCCATGAAGCCCATATGTGGCAAATAGTGGTAATTGTTTTTTAGTCCCCTGTTTTTCTTATTAAATCAAAAGCTTCACATTACTGAAACCATTTATTTTCTCCAAATGATGCCAAAGATCAAAGCAGTCGTAGTTCTTGAGCAACTTGGTTAGTTGTCACGAAACTTCTACTCAGCACGAAACCGTCGTGCCAAGGCGGAATAAGAAGCTAGCGCTTTACAAAGACAGGCCTGGGGCTGTACTTGGTCAGCCTACTCTCTAAGTGTTTAGTTTTCACTCGTTTCGCAAACAAGCAACTCACTCAAACACTCGGGAATCAGTATAAGAGCCAGGCTCCGGCGTTGCACAACAACATCTTGCTTGTTGCTTATACACAATATTCATGACTTCAGTAAGTGAAGCTTTTGACTTAATAAGAAAAGCAGTCAACGGCACTTTCTACAAACACTTGGTGTGCAGAACACTCTTGGCATAAATCCCAAAACGGATTCCTCTATCTAGCCAAGTTTCTGACTACCAACATTTATACAAAATGTGCAGTTGACAAGCCCAACTGCGTGCTTTGCTGGACAAACGAAATCCCTACTTTGCACGCTGCACTCGGTCTTGCCGATGCGTGAAAACTGTGCCAAAGGGTCTAACAAACCTCCCCCACTTGAAGAGATTGATGCCCTCATCAGCATATGCCCACATAGGCCACCTGCCCATGCAAACATTTCCACCCGAATGACTCTCTGTTGCTGAATTTCGCACACCTGTGCCCAGCACTGTGCAATGCCAACTGCCCGTTTTCTGCATGGCCTTCAACAACTTTCATTCGTTTGTGACTGCAAGCCTCAGTTTCTGATTAGGCTTCATTTAAGCTGCGTTGCTGCCCACTTGATCCCTATCAAGCCGTTTCACTTTGTCTAGTACCCCTGTCCTAGACTTAACAAAGTAAACAAGCAACAAACGAAATACAAAGTATTCTGCCAACACTGGCAACAACATCAGTCACCTTGGCACACACCCGTGCCAAACAAAAATTAAACAAGTAAAACGAAACTTGCATAATTTAAACAAGGACAGAAGCACGTTACCGCTTACGTTCCACCCTAGGAACTGTCCGTTTTCGCAATGTGAGACAGCATGCACTAGTCTCCCGGACTTTGGCAACTAACCGAACCTGGCTTGCCTCCGTTTTCGCCAACCTTGTTCACTGGCCACCTATAGAACATTTTCAGCCAAAGGCACCACCTCAATGCCCCGCCCTTTGTCGCACAAAAGACTTGCCTTGGTTTACCCCCGAAACCAAGACCAACACAGCAACATAGCTAACTTCCCCACTTGTTTTTTGGCTCCCACAATCAGCAAGGCCCCATGCCCGACCGATTTCTGCCCAAGCTAAGTTTTACTACGTTTAATGTGCCAACAACAAGCATCGCATGCCCGCTTTCAGCACACATCGCCAAAGATTTTGCCGCTGGCAGCCACCCACGCCAAAGATTTTTTGCACCACCACGCCAAAGAATGCTGGGCAGTAAATATAATCCAGACTACCAAAACTTAAGCTGTCTCTTATACACATCTAGATGTGTATAAGAGACCCCTGTACTCACCAGTACTTTAGGAAGGTTGGGGCTCGTTGGCGTCGTACACCAACTGTAAAGAACCCATCCTGGCACAAGACGGACCGTCCTCGCGTGGCACTAAGTTCCGTTTTGGACACCGCCTTGCCAAGTGAGGACCTTTGCAAATGAAATACCACCAAATTTAGACTTTTCATAATTTAAAGGAGCCTTACCTGACACAGTTTCGGTCAAAACAGCCTTCTTTTTCATCTTCTGCCTGGCATTGCCATTCATCGGTTCCTTTCTTACGTTGTTCATCCCCTGGCCAGAATCGTTGGTTCTGATCGTCTGGAAATCTACCAACCTATCTGCTGCCGTTATGGCCTGTTGCAAATTCTGGACAGTGTTGCCTTTGCAACTCAGTTTGAGCCCACCTTGCAAACTCGCCATAAAATTGAACAACTTGTCGTCTTCGGACATGCCCCGAATGTCCAAAGCAAGGCCGAATTCCTTCACATACTCACGGACTCCACCGTGTGTCTCAACCTTCGTAGTGCCTCCCTTGCAAGCCACGAAGTGTTGGTCGGAAGGAAGCTGCTTTGATTCGTTTTCATGTGTACCCAAGTTGAAATTCGAGGAACGGTATTTTCACTTACCCGAGTCCTCCACCAGAGCCTGGCATCACCAGCGAGGGATTACATACTGGTCACTGACACCTTCTCTTCTTCAGGCACAGGTGCTGCCTTGAAATATTGTTCCATGTCCCAAAGGAAATTCTCCAATTCCTTTGCACTCCGCGCCCCGTCGAAGTGTTTCGGGTCTGGAACCTTCACCCTTGCCATCGAAGAACGACCAGTGGAACCACCCAATTCCACTCCAGCAACGGCCCTCTTCAAAATGGCTATGTCCTCTTGAATTCGTTCAAGAGCAACAAACCTGGCATTGAACACTGCTTCAACAACATCCAGAATCTGTCTCTTATACACATCGCATCCCCGGTCTCGTCAAGTGAAGACCGCAAGACATAGCCTTCTCGTAAGTCACCCAATTGCTCCATCAATGGTTCCTGAAGAAGAGAAGGTGTCAGTGACCAGTATGTACCTCGCTGGTGATGCCAAACTCTGGTGGAGGACTCGGGTAAGTGATGATACCGCTGTCTCTCAAATTTCTACTGTGTATAAGAGATAAGAATTCTCTCTATTATCAGCCACTCTCAAGTGTAAAGCACAACAAAAACGTAAGTAAACGGTACAAAACGAATTACGGCCCCAGGCCAACCCTTGCAACACTTTACTTCACTGAAAAGCTTACAACGGGACTTTCTACAAACACTTGGTGTGCAGAACACTCTTGGCATAAATCCCAAAACGGATTCCTCTATCTAGCCAAGTTTCTGACTACCAACATTTATACAAAATGTGCAGTTGACAAGCCCAACTGCTTAGCTTTCTTGGACAAACGAAATCCCTACAACTAAGTCGCTGGCCGATGACGGACACATGGCTCGGTCATGCCCCAACAGTGGTAATCGCCACAACGCTCACTAAGCACGTCCCCATGTGCTGCCCGTTTCACCATTTTCCCGCAAGCTCCCACCATTTCGGCCAAGTAGTCCCACTCACCCAAGAAGTCCAACTTGATCACCACAATTGAGTGCACTTAACCGATGTGCACGCCGCCTAGCTGCAATGTCCAGGGCAACCCGGTTGCCTACGTTCCTCGGCCACTCTTGCCACCCACAAGACTTCACTTGGGCTCCCAACGCCAAGATCATGCCAAAAGCTATGCTCGTGCCATTAGCTACCGTTTTGCCCACTCGTTTCACGTTTTGAGTCATTCAAACGCCAACGACCTCGAACCACACTTGCCTAAGGACCTCCAAGATCGCCCGCATAGTTTTGAAGCACTTTGCACGACAACGGCTCGAATCATCCCACTGTTTGCCGAATCCGCACCTAGCTTAGCGATGCAGCGTGCTTGCAGGCAGGGCTTGCCGATGCGTGAAAACTCTGCCAAAGGGTCTAACATTAGTCCATAAGGAAGTCATGGTTGCACTATCCGAAGTATTTTGAATACTATTGCTTTTATTTGTTTTATTGGTTGACCTATATATAGAATCTGAAAATTTTTAAAATTTTTAAATGCATCAAATCTATTATATATGTCATGAAAATTTTGGATTGAAATCATACATATCACTATGGATGGAGAGGTTTAATGTTTTAGTTTGAAATATTGTGAATAATTTCATATTAAGGGGTGTATGACCTTTATTAAGAATTCGATCCATTTAAATTTTTTTTTTCTAAACATATCATTTTATATACAAGAAAAAGTATGAAGATCACCTTATTCAATAACAATACAGCAAAATAAATGCATTCAAAGGTGTCATTGAGTGCTCATAAACTTCCATCAAATTAGTTTCTATTACACCCTTTTCTTCCCCACTAAATTTAGTGGTATTTTATAGTACCATGTAATTTTATCCTCACAAGTACAATTTATGACTGATGTAAACAAATAACCAACTACTGAAGAATGGTTTCTTCTAACTACATCTTCAAGGGCGACAAACTAACCCCTACTACAATTTGTACAACACACAAGAATCATAGCAGTATCAGCTGATCATCTGTCACTTCTCACACCCCAATCTGCCCCGATACTCGAGAAAGATTTTTGCAGCACCATAATGAGCCAATGCACCCATAATCACAAAAACATGAAATATTTGATGACTATGGCCTGTGAGATCAAAGAATCCAGGCTTCCACCTTTCAGGGATTCTGCTAATATAAAACACTGTTCCTATTATATAAGACATTGCCATGACAGCCTCATAACAAAGTACTATGTTGCGATGAGGATCATTCCAATTGACTATGACACCATGGATTGCAGGGATTAGGCCAAAGAATCCCATTGACATGAAGAGTATGGCTCGAAAAGTGCGATATTTTCCTGTCGAAAATGCTGGAGTAAGCAATGTTATGATAGTGCATATGCCCATTAGGGTGATTCCAATGAGGTAAAGAAGTTGCCAATGTGGAGAACACTGGAAGATGTAGTAAATTGGAGGGAAAAAGGATGTGAGATTATCATAACTGCTATGCCAACATAGTCCATTTGGAGGAGTAGAAGGTTTAGGCGTTGCGAATGGCAAGAGAAGAGGTGGCAAATAGTGCTTGAGAGGAGGCAGAACATTGAGCCTCCTAAGAATATGAAGAATGGCCAACTTGTAGATGCCATTTCTGGTGAAGTTATATCCATTTGTAATGCTGGCTCCTGCTTAAGGTCAATGAGTTTGGTTGGCCCCTGCAATCAAAGAGTATAAGAATTCTATTCATTTGTATGCTACAAAGTAGTAGTATGTTATTTGGTGAACAGGAGGAGGATTGAGGACTCACCAGGGAAAAATCCTTGGAGTTGTGAGAGACATTGGTGTCTGCACTAGTGGGGAAATGCCTGCAATATTTGGTCATGCAAGTCATGATCTTTAAATTTTGAAAAAAAAAAAAATGACATATTCATAAGAGTACCACAGCAAGATCTCTCCTCTCCCTCCCCCCGCCCCGCTACAATATGTGTACAAATCTAGACTCGCATAGAATCTTCCTATCACAGAGTTCATGACTTGCAATAATTGATAAAACTAATTCTTTTTTGGTGTTAATCTAGCAAATTACAGCATTCATATGTATTATGAGATGAGACTTGTATCTGGAAAGTAAGGGTGTTCATCGGCTAGTATTTTGGTAAAAAGATTTTAGTATTTCGGTGCAATAAAATCAAAACTAAATCTGAACCGAACTTTTTTTTGATTGATTGGTTAACCAAACTTCTTTTTTTTTTTTTTTTTTGGTTTATCCAATTAACCAAAGTTCACTAGTTAATTTAAAAATTAAAATTTAAACTAATCAAATTAATAAAAAAAACTTAAAACTACTAAAACTAACACTAGAAACTAAAAAATAACAAAGAAAAAATAATATCAAAGTGTTGAATGAATGTTACATGAAATTGGGTTACTAAATTATTAAAAATTAAAAGTTCGGTAATCCGGTATTTTATTTTCAATAACCAAATTCGAATCATGTAGCTAATATTTTTTATTCGATTTATTCAAAAACCGATTATTCGAAAATCAAACTAATTTGGTTCCATCAATTTGTTTAGTTAAACTAAACTATGAACACCTCTATTAGAAAGGCAACTAACTGTTGAAATGTTTTGTCCTAGCCAAAGAAAATTTTTTGTGTAATATGTTCCTTAATTCGTAATTCAAGCATTGCATAGTTTATACTATTCTGTAATTTTAAAGAATCGTTATTGTAAAGTGACTAGTACAAAGAGACTTTACCCACACGTACTTTATTCTAATGTCTAAAGGCAAGAAGACAGATAGGTAAGAATTAATAGTATGGCCAGATACACAAAAGATAGACAGCAATGAATACTCCAACCGAAATTACTAGTCCAATAAATATGGCACTTGGGGAACCCCAGAAAGATTATTATTTCCGGAAGATGCTCAACGTAATCAGCAGTTCCAAAAATCTGTCTCTAGTGAACTTTTTCGATTGTGGCATCACATGTGCATCGTGTCCCTCCTCAATCTGAAGCAAGATTATTGTTAATTATTGAGCTGTCGTTATGCTCATTAATTAACAATAATCTTGCTTAAATCAAGATTGGATCAATATTAATGTTTAATATTACTGGGCCAAAGTTGACAGCTTGCTAGTTGTTTGATGCAACTTGAAAATATACTAATATAATTCCCCACATGCTGAGTTTTTTTTTTTTTTTTTTTTCTCCTCATTTCTTGTTTTCAGAATACATTAAAAATTAACAAGAAAATCGAAAAATTAAGTTATATTACTAAAGTATTTCCATCTGAAAAAGGGATGGTTTATCAGCTTTTCAGAAATTCTAGCACTTGATCAGCAGTCAAATCGGCCTTGGAAAAATGAAGAAAACCAAAGTACACAAACAGAAAGTGTTCTGAAACTTACCTAGTAAACATCGTAATGAAATCAGCCACTTGAGAAAATTGCACTGAATTTGCTATAGTCAATCCCAAAAACAGCATAAATCCCAGTAAATGCCTGAATACATAAAACCCAAAAAAAAAAAAAAAAATTTAAAAAGATGTTGAGAGACTAAAATCAGTAAAATCATCATAAAAAACAAATACAATCAAGTGAGAATTTTAAGCAGAAATAAAAGATCGTGATGGAGATGATAAATCAATAATACTTACGTCCATACATTAAGGGTCTCATTATGCCAACGGAATAGGCTAAAAAAAGCTTCTTTGAGAGGCCAATCAGCTCTATAGTAGTTCACTATAAACTCATTGTCTTTCATGTACTCTGGCAATTCTTGAAATGATAGAAGATCATATTTACATTGTTTTGTTTTGCTTCTGCAACCCTTTATTTTCTTGATACTGCAGCAGCAGCTGCTGCTTCTGCTGAAGTTTTCCTCCTCCTCTTCCTCCTCATTGATTTTGTTGGTAGCCTGCTTATGATCCAATATTTCCGCCACAATTCTCGACTTTCTCCTCATTACTATCTTATTCATATTTTTTAATTTTTGTGTACAATATTTAAAATTAACTACCAAGAATGATGGAAATCTCTCTTTTCTCTCCTGTAAAATGTGTGTGTTTTTGGTTGTAAGTGAGAGGAGGTTTTTTAGGCTATGGAGGAGGTGACAAGTTGCAACTGCAAGATCCCCAACTAAGCAGCAACAAGAGCATTTAAAGAGTCGAAATGGGCTTTGTTTTTGCCTGGTTGACAATCAAACAGTTAGGCCAATAATGTGGTTAGGTTATCAATAACTTCTTCATGTACGCTGGCGTTATGATTTCATTTTTCCATTCAAACGTATGGCAATCGTGACTACCATTTATTTGAACTTACCCCCCACTACACCCCCACCAAAAAAAAAAAGTGTGATTGGGGGTGTTTATTTTAATACGTCAAATAGATTGTATCAGATTTGTATCTATATGTTAAAATAAGATACTCGAATCTTAGTGTTAGCGGTTTGACAATTTATAAATCTGTCATTACAAGAGTCGGTCAATATATTAAGTTAATTGTGTAATTTTATTTATTAGGTCCTAATATTGATGAGTTTTTTTTCCCTCTTCCCATTTTATAACAGGGTTATTTGCGTAATTAGTTATCATTTTTTTTTTTTTTAATTTTTAAAAAACTTTTGAAGCTCAAACATATCACAAACGGGTAGAGTAGTCAAATTTTTTTATTTTTGAAAACCTTTCAGTCTTAAAATTATATTAAATAGACCGTGTTGAATATCTGATCATTCATCGCGTTTTTAATGAGCAAGTATTCTATGTAATATTTACCGAGTAGTGAGTACCGATTTTATTTTTTCATTGTATTTTTTTGTTTCGAATGTGACCGAATTGAGTCATGTTATGATGAGAAAAATTTTAAAAAATACATAAAGAGGGGAAGGGAGTCGTATCGTATGGGAGAAACGTGAACAAAACTATGGCGCAAATTCAGCTTGTTAACGGTTGAGTACAGAGATTGGTTTATTAATCAATCAAACCAAATCTAAAAAAAATATGATCAAAAAATGAAAAAATTCTACCGTCCGAGTACCATACAGTTGTATTTTAAAAACTTTATAATATTGAAAACTACCATCTATTCTATAGTCTTATTGAGGGAACTATTCCCTTGATTTTAAGGATTTATACAGTATAAGTTTTTAAAGTACATAGTGTTGTATTGTACAAACCTTTAAAGTACAAGGGAATGGTTCCTTAAAAGAAATTGTAGAATTTTCCTATAATATAATACCGAAAAATTCTACAGTCCCGTTGATGGAACCATTCTCTTGTGCTTTAAACTCTTGTACAGTACAACACTATTTGTTTTAAAAATTGTACTGTAGAAGTCCTTAAAATCAAGGGAATGGTTTCCTTAACGGGACTGTAGAATTCCCCTATAATACCATGTTCTTTAAAAAAAAGGAAATTCTACACTCCCTTTTAGGGAACCATTCTCTTAGTTTTAAAAGTTTGTATAGTACAAGCATTTAAAGCACATGGTGTCGTACTGTACAAGTATTTAAAGTACAAGAGAATGATTCCGCAAAAAGAATTGTAGAATTTTTCAAAAATTTATACTGTACAAGTCTTAAAAACTAAAGGAATGATTCCGATCAATGCATGTTAAACTCTAAAACTTCTCCAAAAAAAAAAAAGGACAGTTAATTATAAGAATAAGGTTCCTAAAAAAACTGTTAAGAATAAGAGAAATATTTAGGTAAATTCAATCTACAACTTCATTTTTAAATTTTGTGGTGTGGATCAAAATTTATGGAATAAATGACATTAAAGCAAAATTTTATAATATTTAATGTTGATTACAAAATTTATAGGTATAAATCAAGACCGAATCTACGTAAATATTTTTCTAAAAATAAAACTAAATCAAGACTTTAACCCATGTTCTTCCTACTTTCTTCTTAAACTTGAATTGCATACATAATGTATAAGGCTACAAATAAATTTTGCTTTTAAGGATAGATATTCAAATATTCTTAATTTTCTTAATTAAATCTGGATCATCATTTGATAAGTAAGTTTATAACAAAAATTGTTGTGAAGGAAAACCCTCAAATGTTGGACTCTTGTAGGACATTCTATGTTGAAGATGCTAATAGAAAACTCATCAAATAATATTAATAGTTAATTATGAGGTAACACCCAAATTTCCATATGATTGGGAGGAAAATCATGTGCCAAGTTGAGAATTGTTTAGTAGCACTTTGATTAATATTAAATGTCTCAATATGTTGTGATAAGACAAGCCAGGTTCTTGGGAAACTTCTTAATAATTTATGTTCCTTAATTATTTTGTAGATTTTTGAGAAGCCATGTGTTTTCTACTTTCTCATCTCATTAATCCGAGAGGGCTCTGATTGTTCACCTATACAAGTGCCAATGTGTAATGTTAGTTGCAAAAGTTTCCTAACAATTTTGGTTGGTCAATATTAGCTGAAATAAATTAGCTTTTGTTTTTCTTTATCATTGAGCAAAGAAGGATTAAGGGACAATAATACAATTACGCAAGCGATAAGAATGGTAGACTTTGTAAACGCTTTTGCTGTCAATCACAAATTACTATTAATTAGTAATTGATTTCCTTTTTGACACTTCACATCTAATTGTACAACATATGATAGAGTTTCCTTGTCCAGCCGATAACTTTGTAAGAGTACTACAAGTTATGACACTAACGTAGAAAAAGTTTAAAGAAAATACTACTATAGATCCGGTGTTTGGCTCCACCTGTAAACCTACGATCAAGATTAAATTTTATAAAATTTTACTTATATTAGGTTATATTATAGATTTCATTACATTTAATTCACACTACAAATGGGTTCAAAGCCACGTCTGCCTAAAGTATTTCCCAAAGCTTAAACGGAATATGCGTGAAATATCCATTTAATCCTGTAGAATGAGCAAATGCTTGGATATATCTTAACGTTACTTGTTTGGTTAATTTAGAACATCGGTTAGATATTATAAGATTTATTGTCGGTATGAATTTATATCATTTTTCTTGATTTATTTAATATAGATAATGAATAAATTTTATTATATTGATAAGTTAATCAATTCAAATCACATGTAGAGAATAAAAGTAGACATTTTCGTTCTTATAGAATAATTCTCATGATGATTAATTCAAATAACATATCATTAACCTTGATTTTTATTCATTTCCCTTGTACTTATAAATCAAACACCCCCTTAGTTTTTCCGTATGTTAATGTTTTCTATCCTTCTAAAACTGTTGCTCATAAAACACACTGCGTAGTATTTTAGCTACTGATTAAATATATGTATACTAAGATAATTCTATCATCAATTGTTAATAAAAAACCTATGGATTTTTTAATAACAAACATTAAAAAGTGAAATAAATTTAAAGAACTAATGTTAAAATCTAAGTGTAATAAGTGCTTATGTATTTACACAAATTACTCCCATATGACAAGTATTTATAAGAGGATTATGGAAATTATATTAATTATCGAAGTATAAGTTTTACATATCTGTTGACTGAAGTTTCTTTATGTAGTTATTATCAATCAAAAATCAACAACCATCACAATTGCGAATTTATATTATATCACATCACATCATATCATCAAGAACTACTAAATCAAATGCGAACAGCTCTGAGTTGTGACTGATACTTTCGTCAGTCGGTTTGCCATAAATATTGCATGATAGATGTCTACGAGTAACGGCAATAAAGTGCAACTTCAATTTTCCTTCAACTAAAGAGACATATATATATCACAAATACAGTGAAACATCAGTCATATTCAGTTCAACCGAAGACCCATTGCACCGAAAAATCTTACACCTATCGGTGAGTGAAGTTGGTATCCCTCGGCTCCGTCAAGAAATCAAAGCAGAAACAGATATCCAATGAAGGTTAACAAACTATATTTAATACAACGGAGCTGTTACAATTTACAACTGACGGAAGATCATCAGACGACACAAAATGCACCTAACACAAAATGTTTGTGGCCAGAACCTGCACGTAGAAAGCAGCCCCTGCCGAAACATTCTCCTGTATATATATATATATGTAGTTTATTGACATAAGATATATGTGTATATGTGATAAATTTCATGTATAATCTCACGCTCCAAACCAGTCAGAAACTTAAGAAGTGAATAACAACTTAATGTCTGGCTTGGTGGTTCAAAAAGAAATTTACACAGGTAACAGCATAATTTGGCTACTCATGTTAAACCCATTTACCAATAGGTCAGAGGAACCAATGCCTTTCTTGTTTTTGAAGCAAAAAGGAAATTGAAGAATAGAAATGAATTCAAAGGTTTCATGGGGGAGTTAACTTATCCGAGTAACAAAGAAGAGGCTCATGATTAAACATGAGATATACTTCATCTGAAACTCGTGTGCATGTTGGGGGGAAGTGCAAATTTCTAGCTTTTAAGCACCCCTAGCTTTTCCAACGAGGCACGGATGTCAGAGCTGCTGCAGTCTTCAGTTGTCTGAACAACATTGGGGCTATCAATTGCCACGACATCTGAAAGTGGGTAGCTTCTATTGGCATGAAGTTGGCTGGTAGCTCCGCTGCAGACTCCCTTCAGTATCACAGACTTGTGGACACCACCAAGTAAGCCTTCATAATCGGTGTCCCCACTTTCTCCAACTTTTAAAAACAACCACTTTTGTCAAATCCATACCCCATCGTAGATACAGGTACCTGAAGAAAATGTTTTACATTAGGCAAGTCCTAGTCCAGAATTTTCTGTGAAATTCTGCTTCCACACTACATAATGTGTTTCAGCTTTCTAAAGATTGAAGATTAACTTGCAAAACAATACCTTGTAGTAGTTAAAAAGCAAGATGATTAAAAGAAACAACAGAAGAATATCAGAGATCGAACAAACAATTTGAAACCAATACACGTTGCCATTAATGTAAGTGGAACTATACCTGAGTGCTTGGCAACGAGATGCCATCACTGGAATGACATTAATCTTACTCCCGTTTTGACAATAAATCACATGACAACGGAGAGCCTGAATTCTCATTAGCTTCCTAAGTTCCCTAACCAGAGGAACCTGTAGAGACAAAATCATTGTCATGACAAAAAATCTAATATACCCCCTAGAAAATTGCACAAGAGCTTTTCAATTCATCGATATAAATGCACAAAGTTATCACATGTTTTACATGGCTCATGCAGAGGTTACAGAGAGAGAGAGAGAGAGAGAGAGAGAGAGAGACAGAGAGAGAGGAGAGAGAGAGGGTGGTGAAAAAAGGAAATGTGGAATTCACCGCTCCCAGTTTGAGAACTTTAAAAGAATAGCAGTAATCAGCTGAGTTCTTTTCATCTTCAACCACTATGTGTTCCTCGTTTTCATCCTTCTTATCAGTGACTGAAGCTGCCCAGCGCACCAATGTCTTTCTCAACCCTTCACCACCCCAGCGGTATTCAATATGCGAATGGTAATACAAGTCAACTATGAAAGGGTTATCATCCGAGTGAGGAGATGAATAATAAAGATCACCACCACTATTGCAAATAAAAGCATCAAAATCAGTAGGCTTCATGCCCTCTGAGGCCAGAAAAGAATGTAGTTCTGACATGTTAAATGATGTGGCCAGTATGAATCCGATAGAACCTTCAGTCTTTTCCTTCTCCAAAGCATCAAATTAATCTTTTTAACACTTTCAGAAAAGCATGTAGAAGCATCACAATCCACAGCGATTACAAAAATATACTTCCTCCTCCTGACTGCTGGGAACTTACCAGCACCGGAGGTCTGGTCAACTTTGTCTATGGACCCAGATTTCTGTGGGCTCTTCTGCACACCCTTTGACCAACTCAAAACAGCATTTTCTAACTTGCTCCTTCGATCATCGGGATCTAAAGAATTATCAGCATTTTCTTTATTCACATTTTTGTCTCCATCCAGTGAAAACTTTAAATTCAAGGATATATCCTGTATGTCTCTTAAGGAATCACTAGGTGAATCTGATTCTGAGTTTTCATCATCATCATTGTTCCTCGACCATCGCGGTAGCCTCGGCTTGCAACTTGCTAATTTAGTTAGATATGTTTTACAATGTTCAGGCCATGAGAAAAGGTGAATATTTTTCAATCCATTTGCCCGGCATTTTGCCCAAAGGTGCTTATCAGCAACCAGCTTCAAAAGGAAGCATCAGCAATGGACTGTTGATTGTGTGGATCAACCAGAAGACCATTGTCAAGAACCTGAAATGGTCTCAAAATCAATCTGACAGAAAAAGTCTATTAAGAACTTCCAAAAATACTATGTAAATTCTCCATGGTATTTCAATTTGACGGGGAACAACATTATCATACCCTATGTATGTCAACAGGACCACCATTTTTTGTTGCCACAATTGGCAACCCATAAGCTGTTGCCTGTTCAACAAGAAAAATTATAGGTGTTATTAAAAAAGTTCACCTGCCAAAGTATGAAGCATCATTAATCATGAGAAGGTTACCTCTATCAGAGTAAGCCCAAATGGCTCAATAAAAGCAGGATTTATGAAAACACCCTGCCAAAAATAATTAGATCTGGTTAGCTAACTTGAGATGCTCAAAAAACAACTCACTTAAGATAGTTTCCTCCAAGAATTAATATATGCAATTAAGAATGTGTCGGGGTCCCATATTTCTATATATAAATTGAGACGGCAATCTAAAAATAGATACAGAGATGAAATACAGAGAGAATTCAAGCACGAGTTACAAAAGCAATTTAGTAACAACATTAACAATTTTTAATTGATGCTATGCTTGTCATTGCCTTCCATATTTGTTCTTGTCTGGTCTTCAAACCTATGTGCAAAAGAAACAAGGCCCTTTTTACCCTAGCCGAAGCCAAATAGAGGTCGACCCACTTCATTCTCCTAAATCTTTAACTTACCCTCATTAGATAGATATATGAGACCTGTAGTGCCCATTAAAATTTCAGGCTATAACAATGCGCTTCACAATTTCAGTTCTGTATCCTTAAGTCCAAAAGTAAGAAATCCAGGAAAAAAAAGAGAAGAAAGAGGGAGGGAAGACAAAGCTCGAAGCATCAATGCAGAGATTTGACTACCCTCATTGGTACGTGGCTGGCGTTACCACAGATGACTATTTAAATGTACTACAAGACAAGTTCAAACCAAGTAAACCCACCTCCCACTGAACTCATAATCGGTGTAAAAAAAAACATACACCCAGGTACCATGCAGGACTAGATAGTTGAGCAACATTTAGATTGAAACAATAAAAAAAATGAGTACCTTTGTTTTTGCCGCAAGACGATATATATCAGGAACATCCACCTGCTTGTGATGTTTCGGATATGCCACTTGACCATAAAGATCATACTTGTCTATCAACTTCATTATTGAAAGAAGAACAGAAGCATTAGTGCTTGACATTTCATCAACGTCGTCACGGTTGCCCATTATTAACGTCTGAAAAATACAAAGAGAAGAAGCTCAATCACAATCCTTTTTTGTCCCCTGATCAACAAGAAAAGGGAGTTGCATAACAGTCAAACTTACAAGATTAGCAAGCTCTTGCAATGGACGACATTCACCAAATGCTTTGACCAATGTTGTTAGGTTCTTTTTCGGATCAGGCCTGGCGAGGGCTAATATCATAGGCTTTCGTGGATTTGTGAAGAACCGCATTATCTGCATGATAGTTAATAAATTTAAGTTGCATAACAGGGGAATCTAGAAATAAAAATCAAATAAATTCTGGAGTATAACTTCAAATTAAGTTCAATCAAGACCTCTGCCCAAATATGGGGATCCGGAGACTTTCCATCCTCATTTCCTTCTGTTTCACCATCCATGTCACCATCATGTGGGACAATGTGATGGAATTCCATCCCAGGAGGAATTACCTGCAAGGAAATACTTAATTTATCACATTAAGCATTTATAAAGTCACTTGCAACCTTATAATCCAAGAATAGGAGACCCATTTCTCAAAGTTACCTGGACTAGAGAGACTACCTGGAGCCTAACAAACAAGAACATTAAGTCCATGAGCAAATCTTATAATGTTGCATGCATGAATCCCCATGAACTGAACTTGGAAGATTACTACCAAGTACATCAATTTTCAACAATTTCAGGAAATGCAATTGCAGAAGTTGAAAGAGAGCTAGAAAATCAGCAAAAAATCAGTCATAGGAATTATATGGCTGCTAGAAGATATTTATTCGATAAGAGTAAGAGGCGAAGAAAAAGGGGCTCTCTATGCAACAGAGATTACTCTAGCAAAATATAAATTACATTAAAGATATAATAACTTAATATTGCTGAGACCAACTAAAAGCGCATACTCTCATCTTGTTGAGCTTGGCTTAATCAGTACAACTTCCCTATACAAAAAAAGATTGAGTTTAGACCATTTAGGCAAACTTTAAAGGGGATTTGGGCAGCCATCTTTCAGTCAGCCTAACACAAGTGTCAATCTAAAAATTGTTCATTGTAGAACATAGTACAACCGGAAACAACAAATAAAATATTCATGTTTTACAAGCATTAACCAGATACAATGAAGTTTCATTAGCCAGTATATTTTTAAGCAAAACTGGGAACTTACAGCCATTCGAGGCATGTATCTGCCATAACAGCTCACATTACGTCTGATCCTAGCACGTAATTTTCGCTCTAGTATTGGATCAAAGCCATCATACAAACGATGCCATTGCTCGTCAATCTCTTGCCTTGTGCTCGTTATGACAGTTTCAGAAGCCTCAAGTGATATCTCCTCGGCCTCTATCCTTCGCATTATTTTGTATGTTGAATTTATTTCATCCCTTGACAGTCTACCCTGTCTCAAAAGTTGCTCTAACTTATCTCGACCAAGTGAGTGACCAGTGAAAAGCATCGGAACATTTAGAGCCCCAGAAAGAAGAGCTGCAGAGTCACCAGCATCTGCATAATGGCCATGAATAGCAACAGGCCAGACAGGATGTCCACTACCAATTTGCTCCCCGAGAACTTTGGACATTTGTAATATGTGGCCAAGTGCTCCGTCGACAAATTCAGAGATGTAAGGCCAAAGAAGCTCCTTAGGAATGTATTTGTCTTTAGGTCCAAAAGGTATGCGAATGATGTAAGCACCACTGCTCTCCCCCATCTCACTCAAACCTTCTGAATTTCTAGGGGGCAGCATCTCAGTGGGTTCACCATAGCTCCAATCTTGGTCTCTACTTCTGGTGATGATACTTGCCTAGTAAGTAAATCAACCCGGTACACACCTGGCATTGAACCTAAAGCCCTTGCAAGTTCAACTACATACTTCACCTGAAAGAAGTGAAGCCGAAGATGTTACCATTCTTCTCCATAAGCAGCTAGGGTACAGGATCAGAAATAAAAAGAAATAACAATACAATTCTTTCCTAATATTCCCTCGCAACTATGACTGCATTCAAACATACCAGAAATCAGTGTTCGGTATTCGTAGGATTAATGAGCCTAAAGTGTGAATATGACACTTATAACCAAACATACCTGACCACCAGTATCAGAATCACGACCAAGCTCCATATTTTCACCACGAATTAGTCCATGAAGGCTGCAATGATACTAATTGTTACGAGAAAGTAAGGATCATCATGTACATGAGAATCGAATAAGACAGACAGGAGACAGCATGATTTAGACTATAATAGATACGTGAAGATCCCTAACACATTGCACCAACAGCTCGTGGTCACTTATGAAGCTGATATCAGCAGAATGACCAGAAAGGAAGTTATTAAGATAATGTACGAAGGGCCCATCAACATCCTTTCTGAATACTACAAGTCTACAACAACAAAAATCAATAAGTGCACGAAATACATGCCTTATCAACACAATATACAACTTCTTTTCCTTTTGCTGACTAGCCCAAGCCTCCATCATTTCAACAGAACTTATTCTAGGCAATCGACCCCTATTGCTCTCACCATGAGCTGAAATGTCACCAACAGTATCTCCTTTCTCCCCCTCTGATAAGTCCTCGGACATATCAGCAACTGCTTCTCTTCGCCCCCTTTCACGTTCAAGGCGGCGTTTAGCCATCCTCTGAGCTTGCTCTCCCTCAAGCTATAATAGTAAACAAAGATAAAAGACCATTAAATTCATTCAACTCATATACGACAACCATGTTTTTTCATTTTCAAGATCTATACCGAACTACCATGTAGTTTTCATTTTAGCCTTCCAGACTAAAAAATTCACATCTAGATGTATATATATATATATATATAAACACAAAAGCATAAAAAGAACCTGCTTTTTCTGACGAGCCAAATTCCAAATCCGCCAACACAAATTCTCGAGCCTGGTGTTCCTCTCCTGCGGACTCCGAGATGCTATGCGCCTATCCATCCATCAATCAATCTCAACTCAAAACACCAACTTTACACGGAGTAACGGTGTGTAGGGGGTAAAACAATAATTAATGCAACTTACTCGAGCCCAGGAGCGGTGGAGATCGGTCTCATCAAAGCCGGTGATGACCTCCTCGACGAAGTAGCGAGTTGGGCTGAACCTTCCTCTTTCTCTAAGAAGAAGTGACGTCTTGGCATCATCAAGCCCTGGTCCCACATCCAGTATCGCCTCCAGATAACTGTTTATCCAATCATTTCCCGCCATATCCACCGCCACCACTTATATATTCAACTCAACTTCGATTGGAGGGTTGCTTCCGGAAGTTTCTGGTTTCAAGAATTGGTATGGTGGTGATGACCTGATAAGGACACTGAAACTGACAATTGCGAGAGAAACTCTGTGTGTGTGTGAGAGAGAGTGTTTGCGGTGGAAGCGGAGTAAGAAAATGGATGCAAATATATAGGTAGTGAGTTCTCCAAGACTCTGTAACAAGAAAAATAAATAAAATTGTCCTCCTCCTTTTGACTTAGTTAAGGTCTCTACTCTCTAAGAATTAAAAATACCTCCCTTTAGTTGATCTTAATTAATTGTACTAAGGCCATTTTTCATTTGTGAGTATTCAATATTTATCGGGATATTATAAAGATATTGTATATTGGAGATGTTGGTATTCTAAATTTTTATTCATGTATTAATGTTTCTTTTAAAAGAACTTGAACTTATAAATTTTTTTTCTTTATTAAGTAAAGATTTCAAATGTTAATGTAAGTATTTCACCATTAAACACGCATGTATTTTCTACTTATATTTTATCGTGCTTTTTTTTTTTTTGTTGCTATTTGGATATGTAATTTTATATTTGTGTTTGTTTATAATATTTGACATGTCTTCTTTTTTTCATGAAATAAGTGAATAATTTAACGACAATCATGCACATAATTGTATTTTATTTTTACGCTTGGACATTTCTATCATTGTAAAAAAATCACATTTAGATATGATTGAAGAAGGGATAATGTAATATTTATTATAATTGATCATCAATATATACCGCTTTATGCATGACATCTGTGAATTTAATAATCACTCGACCATAAATACTATTAATAAATAGTTTCGACTCGTTAATAAAAATAATTAAAGATTCTTAAAATTTCATGCATATGAGTGATACTCATACTAATTGTCAATAATTAATAAAGTGGTTGTGTGATTCATTTTATCTACCATTTATACAATCATAACTTCCAAATTCTGATACAAATTTAAGCTTACTAACTAGATAATCAATAGTTTCACAACAAAATACATATAACATTGTGTTGACCTAATACTCATCAAGCTCCATATTCAATGTAGAGCTCAAAAGTAAAAGAAGAAAATTAAGTAGTTAGCATATTTTTCTTGTCAAATAATCTTCTTTTTTAAATATAATTTTACGTCATTATGTCCTTACCATAATGATATCATGCATATACAATAATAAAATCAAAATTATTATTTATAACTTCTCATAAGATTTTATGCATATTCATGTGTTAGTATAATTTTTTGGTGAAGAATAATAATAAAAAAAAATACATATATCGTAATATACTAGTTTTTTATTCAAATTACAATTACTAAATTCCTATACAATGCTCCTCTACAATACATCGTGTTCATTGCGTATAATCATCCACGGGCAAAGGAAAAATGAAATTGAATAGGGTTTGTTTTATAATAAAGGCAAATATTGAACCAAAGAAGTGCCAATAAGCCTATAATATAAGATGCAAAAAATGTACATGGTCTCTTTAATATTCAAGGCAAATATTGGGAAAACTTGAAATTTGTTTAGGGGGAAAGTATAAAAAGCTGATTCTTATGGAAGGCTGACGTTCCCAAAAAGCGTGTAGTCACCGAGCCGCTGATCGCATTCAAATTACAGGAGCAACTATTCGGTAACTCATAAATGTCGAAGATTTAGAGCGAGTGAAATATTGTGTACACTCAGGAGAGTATGGTTAGTTTAATTCTTCAATTTTATAAATTTGTTTCACAACAAAAAAATTTCACGAACTATTAAAGGTGCTTTAATAATTAAGGAAGGAACATTTTGGGATTATTTTCAGAATATGCTCGAAAGTTTTCAAGGACGCAATTGCCCTTGCTTACCTAAAAAAGTCAAGTAATTTTGAACACCAATCATAAAAAATAAAGGGAGGATGAAAAATGAGATTTTGAAATAATACTGAACATTTTTTTTTATATAAATAAAAACTGTTACCATTTACGAATATTTCTAAATAATGAAATAATCGTTTGAATAACACTACATAGAAACTTTTATCATTAGAAACAACTAATTACTTGTAAATATTTTTAATTACAAATTCATCATCGTATGCTTTATGTTTTTTAAGAATTTTCAAGAATATTAAAAAGTATCGAATAAAAAAATTGTACAAAGTTTTATACACAATCAACGTGATTCATCCATTCACAATTTGGATTTTAAATTTATTTTAATCCTAATGTCTAAAATGTTGTTGATAGTCATCATCATTGATTGTATGAGTTAACTGCAACTTGAATGCAATAAAGTAACACAATTCGAGATATAATAATGGACATATAAAATAAAATAAAATTTGTACGTAAAATGGTGGACTTTTCCGTCAATTCGGAGAAAAAAAATGGCATATGGATTTTGATCAAGTTGTTATTGACCAAAGAATAATTGTTTCAGTATCATAATATTGGCTGTTACATTCCTACATAAGCAAATCTATAGAATTACCATTATAATATGAATTGAACTAGTTTTGTGTGCAGGTTTTAATAGGTGATTAGTGCCAAATTTTAGGCAATTATGCAACAAATTAATGTGAAAGGAGACAAAATCGATCAAATTTGTAGAATGATCCAACACATAAAGTGTTGAAGATTAGTTGTAGCATACACATCTAAAAAAAAAAAAAATTTCTATGCCACAAAGAGCAAGCCACGTTATAAAACGCCACCTGTTTCTTATTTTATTGGCAATCATGCTCAAGTATGACCATCAAACTAATTTATACTAATAACGTCTAAAGTGATTTAGGAGGTGTTTAGATTATATTTAGAAATTGAAATTAAAATAAAAATTATAAATTTTATTATTGATATGGAATTATATTATTATTTTTTATTTGTTTAGTTTAAATAAGGAAATATTTTTATTATGTTAATAAATTCATAAATTTGAAATTCATATCATAAATGGAGAATGAAAATAGATATTTTTTAACACTTCTATTCCTATAATGAATCTTGTAATGATTAACCAAACAACACTTTTAGGTATCATTACTCTTGATTCCTGTTCTTTTCCCTCATATCCATAAATCAAACACCTCCTTAATTATATTATATCAAATCACCGACTTTGTTTAGACAGAAATATTATGTATTTATTATTTTATCAATATTTTGTAATAATTTATAATACATTTTTAAAGTAATTTTTATCATCACATCTTAATTACTGTTATAATAATTATTTCAATAATATATTAAATAATTATTGTCCAAAAATACCAATAGTGTATCAAATGGTGGATTTGGTATGTTAATGATATTATGAAGAGTTTTGATTCTTGCAAAATAAGTACCTTTGTTTAATCGATCTCATGTAGTAATGCGTCTGTCTGTGCCAAGTGTTACGCGGCCCGTGATTTAATAAAGTCTAAAACAATCAAGTGACATTGACATGTGTATGGAATATTCTTTTTAAGTTTTTAAGTCCTTTGATTTTAAAAAATCTTTTTTAAGAGTGCATTTATAGATGATAGATACAAATGATAAATAAAAATTATTAACGTATTGTTAGAATCGAAAAGAAAAAAAAAAATTTGATTTAAAATTTAAAATTAAGAGATCGTAATTTAATAAAATTTTATCACGTAAAATAATTTTGACAAATAATTTAAAATTTATGATTTTATAAATGACTATCCCTTTTTTTAATACCCAATGGAATCTCGGAAAGGCACAGCCGGGGTGGAACTTTCAGATCTCTCAAGTATTTCTTTATAGATTTTTTATTTTTTTACTATACAGATCTTCTCTCAAAGTATGGTTGGGCATACTTTAGCCAAACGGATATAGCTCTTGATGTTGATAGTAGTCTTGAAGATATATATATCCAAGAAAATGGCAAGATTTTGAAAAAATATATATATATATATATATTTGACAAATTCATTTGCAACAGACAATTTACATTATTTGAATATTTCGTGCAAATTCCAAAACTCGATATATTGACAAAACAAAAAAGTCATATCGATAAATAAAACTCGGAAAAAAGTTGGGGTTTCGATTATAGTTAGACTACTTTTAGATAAGCCTGGTGAAATTTTAGCCACAGCATGGAACAAAGAGGTGGTCCATTTAATCTTAATGCTACGTTTATACCAGACAAAATGTGATCATATATATATTATATATACCAGCAAAATGTGATCATATATATATATATATATCTATTCTGCCTCATGAATCTGAATCCATGAAACTATCCCTCTACGAAGGGGAAAAAATATCAAGTGGAATAAATTTCAATGTTTCAAAATCGCAGCAAACCATGCTTACCTTTCTAGGAAGGGATAACGGATAAGAATAAGATCTTAGGTCTTGAGAGTGGCAGAGGTCGAAATCACTTGTTAGAGAGCAAAGGTAAATTCTTTCAAGGTCATGCACCAAAACACATAAATTATGAGTTTTACGTGAATCTTATATGGAATCTCATTATGTAAGACTAATGTGTAACTCATAATTTATGTGTTAATTTTGATTGAATCCTATGTAAGATTCACGTGAAATTCATAATTTATGTGTTTTGATGCGTAAACACTAAAGTTATAAAAGAATTTACGAGAAGATTGAGATTTGAATGTTATCTAATTTCTAAATGACCATTTGACAATTTGGCACTTTCGGACGTACATTTAAAAAGTTTTCCTGCTAACAAAATAAACTTGTTATACCTTATTCGTTTAACAGGAAAAAGAAAAAACACATACCAAGGGAACTTTTTTCTAATGGGGTATTTGGCTTTGCTCCGTTTTTGGTGATGAAAGACAATTAGAGCCAAGTGATTGTTGTCTGATTCAGGTAGGATAACTTAATTGTCTGAATTATTAGTTGGGCAACAATATTGTCACAACCAAATTATGGAACTAATCCCAAATGAAATGTCAATCATGTTGTACTCCACTATCTTGTAGTATTCACTTGTAAGGCAGTTGTATAATCTCATCAAAGAATCATTCGCTTACCCAAAAAAAAAAAAAAATCAAAGAATCATTTTTATTCAGAGATGGTAAGGTACAAGTTTTAAAGTAAAACTATTGTACTGTATGAGTGTTTTAAGTGTGACAAAATACAGTTTAAGTGATAAGACGTTTATTTTATGATGTATTGATTATGGGTTCTAAGTCAACAGAAAGTAAAATATATATATATATATATTTTTAAAATATAACAAAAAAAAAATTTTTCTTTGTCACTTACATCTCATTGCCTGGTTTTTTAATTTTCTCAAAGTTTCCAAATATAAGTCGTCAATGAATTATTGATGGCTCGTTGATGTAGTTCGGTCCATTTGAACGGTGATTTTCAGTGTAAAGAAAAGCGAGAACTAATAATGGGCCTCTTTCGTAATGATAGACATCATGGACTCATGTACTAGTCTTTCTCAATTCATGGGCCCCAACCTTCTTTAGCAATAACCTTTTTTGCACTTGGGGATCTGTTGAGGATACCATTATATGGGCCAATTTGTTAAGTCCAAAATTTTGCTTTATTTTTTCATTAATTAAATTGTACAATTGTTTATCAAATGGGCCCATCGAATACTCTTTTCCCAGCCCTCCAGTCACGCCGACGCCACGGGCCCACGGCCTGGAGTTCACACTGCTTGGTCAACTAAACGTGAGAATGTGACATTATTAATTAATTAATTTACTTATTTTTTTAAGTCATTATTTAATTATTTTTATCAAAAGAATTGGAGACTTTTGGAGGCATAAGATTCTCACGAGGTTTGACATTATAATTTGCAAATTACACCATAGGATGTTCTCACTTGCTAACATATGTTCTCCACTGCAAGAAGAAAACAAATATCTAAAGAATTAAACATGTCAAATGGGATGATTATAAAATATTAATGTTAGATGATAATGAAAAAAAAAAATTATCTAAATAGAATCAAAGGATAAAAACAGATAACCGTTTAAATAAAAAAGTAAATTGAGTTAAATATTGCATAATGTTGAAATGCAATAAATGTAATAAAATATGGTGAATTAAGTTAATTGATGATTTTTTTTTGAGGTAATTAACGTAGTATAAAATAATAGAAAAATTTTATATTCTTTTTAAAAAATTATTTTTTTGTATTTTAAATATTTATATAGGATAATTTATATATGTTAAAATTTTATATTATACATACTTTTAAAATAAAAAAAATAATTATTTGAGGGGGAATGTAAAATTTTCCTAAAACAAACACTTCAATAAAATTATAGATGCTTCACCAACAAAATTGGTACTATTAGTCAGTGTTTGAATAATTAGGTTGTTTTGTTACATTGTGTCAAATCTATACTTTCAAATTGTCAGTCAACTTTCAAGAGTTTAAAGTAAACCAACAATTATAAGCCACAATTAGGTAAACCATCATGCATTTTTTCTTTATTTTATTTTATTTTATTTTATTTGTGGAAAAAAAAAAGAAAAGAAAAGAGAGATGAAGACGTTATATAAAATGGCACTAAATTAAGATCCTTCAAATCGTTATTATTTGAGATATTATTTAAAAAATATGTTCAAAATGAATAAGTCTTACTTATTCATTTCACGATATAGAGTGAGTATGGTAATCGTTAAAATGACTAATTAAAAAAAATATTGGGAATGAGTAAGTTTTGCTTATATACTTCGCGATGCGGAGTGGATATAATAACCGTTAAAATGACTAAAAAGTAAAAAGAGTCACTTTTTTCAATCATTTAACTACTTGTAATCTCACCCCGCAATGAAATTCAATCATCCAATAACTTGTAATATTCACCCTGCAATGAAGATTGAGTAGTAAATAATTTTTTCATTCCGAATAATTACAAAATTTAGTTTTTTAAAATAAAATAAAAAAAAAATCTGCCCAAGTAAATAACTAGATTGTTAACTGTCACCCACTTAAATCTCAACCTCGAACCTTAAAAGATCCACGTCATCTACAGTACAGCAGACAGAAAGGATTCGGCAGGCAGCTTTACAGTTTAACTTAAGGCCTTGTTTGGATAAATCCTTTGTTGTAGTACTAGTATTAACTTTATCAAACGGGGGGTAACTAATAATAAAAAAATGGATTAAAAATAAATGGATTGATCAATTTTTGGGATTAATTAGTTAATAATAATATTAAAGCAGAGACGGCCATTTGATTACATCACATTCACAGCAAAGCAAAGAACCATCAGAATCTTCAAAACTTCTAGTACTCAGCCAGCCAGGGCCGGTCTTTCTCATTTTTTGTCTCTTTGATTTTTCCTTTTTCCTTTTTTAATTGTGTAGTCCAACCACCTTAAAAAAAAACTATCAGCTTGTTTATCCTTCAGCCGCCTTTGTTTCAGGTTTGATTCAATTAATACTTTGACTTTATTGATATATCTCCTTTTATTGCTTTATACATTGATTTTTATTGTATCTTTATTAATATAATTGGTAGGGGAACAGAGAAAGATTGGTTCTTGAACAGTTTTATAAGCTTTTTCAAGAACTGGGATTTTGAGTTTGAGGAGTTTTTGCAACTGGGATTTTGGTTTTTGTGTGTTTGGGATTGTATTTATTTATGGTTTGGTGAATTTTTTGTCTATGATTACATGGTACTCAGATATCTGACTTCAAAAAAAGTTACTATCTTTTTTTTGGGACTCTTGCATTAGTAGGTCTGCTTGGGATTTTGGGTTTTAGCTCTTCTTTCAGAGGGGTATATCTGTTTCTGGATATACTAAAAATTGGATCTTTTTCAATTCAGTATTGTATCAGCCTCTTTATCTCTTGACTTCTTGGGTCTTCAAAAAGTCGAATCCATTGGAATTCTGAACCCATTTAAGAAAATTGAGGTTTGCTGCTGGATACGGTCATTTTTCTAGTTGGGAATACAGCATAACTGCTTTTGTACAGTTTTTAGGTTAATTCCGAAGACTGATTGACTTCGGCACCGTGATTGGGGCGGCTGACGTTACTTGATTGAAGCAAATTCTATTCCAGAGCTGAGGTATAACTGAGTGTACAATCGATATTTCATCTTTGTCCGGAGTTGAAGGCACACCAGATTTCTTAGCATAGCCTAAGAGGTGAAGTGGAATTCTTTTCTTGTGTTGCCTTGTGGTGTAGCAATGTCAACACTATCTTTTGACTTTGAAAGATGGAATTTATTGGTTCAAGCAATTCTCTGAGAATTGTATTGGCTGTATTGAGTTTACTGTTGCTGGTCCAATTGCCAAGACTATCAGCTTTTGGTGTGTTGAAAGATTTGAGTGGTTGTGGCACTTTCCACATTGGATACTTGGAGAATCCTAATGAGAGATTGTTTTACATTAATGGAGAGAAGTTGGTAGATAGATATTTGTTTTGCAAAGCTCTCAAGCTCTATCAAGAGAATCATTGCTTGATTAGGGAAAATGTTAAACAGCAATATTGCGGCTTGGATAATTCATTAGGTATGATCCGTTCTCTTTGTTGCTTATATTTTGGTGATGAATATTATTCTGTTGTTTTAAATTTTCTCTGTTTTATTTGCAGATATCCGAATTTCTTCTGTTCTGTTGGTTACTTTTGACAAGACATTACATATTTTTTCGTGTGTTGCAGATAAGTTGCCTTTCAGGTCAGGAAGAAAATTTTTGAAAGAACTGGTGAAAGAAGGATCTATGGAACATCATTTTAAAGCACAGAAGAGCAAGGAGAATGATGCAGAGTATGTCATGTTAACCCCAAAAAACTTCGCCATGGCGGCACCTGGAGTTTTCCTCCTGTGCTGCGGCTTAATCTGCCCTTGCTTTCGTGCAAGACGAAAAGAAAGTACCCTTCCTGTGCTTGAAAAGGAGCCAGCTCAAATTCATGTGAGTGTTATCATTCCTCTAGTTGATCATCACAAAATCAAACATGAAAAGAAGAGCTTAAAATCATTCCCCTTCTTTTGATAGTCTTGTGATAGATTCGCTTCTTTTTTATCTTTATGGTTTTTTATATCTTTAGTATTATATCTGCAGTGGATTCAGATTCCTCTTTGGAAATAAGTTCAGTTCCGGAGAAAATCCCATTTAGTCCTCTGCGAGTGCCACCTAGTCCTCTACGAGTTCTACCTAGTCCTTTGCGAGTGCCACCTAGTCCTTCTAGATTTTCAATGTCTCCGAAACTTGATAGAGTTGGGTCTGTTCATCTGAATATGAGTCAAGTAGCAAGAGCTACCCACAATTTCTCACCATCACTAAAGATAGGTGAAGGGGGATTTGGAACGGTATACAGAGCACAGCTACGTGATGGCCTGGTAGTTGCTATCAAACGTGCAAAGCAGGTAAGTTACTGCATCACAAGATGTGCTACAGTTTAATTGGCTTTCAAAATGTCTGTTTTCATGCTCCTGCATTCGCTTAAAAATGTGGCGTGAGGATGAACACATTTCTCAAAGGTATCTAGAAAGAATTTGTTTTTATGATTCCAGAATGCTACCATTCTACCCTTTTCACCAATTTAATTAGCATGGTATCTGAAAAACTTTTGTAGTGAATTTGCAATAGCATCACCCCAAATAACATGTCATTAGTGAAAACAGGTGATTTCCATACACATACTAGCTGTTTAAGTCCTATATGTTCAAACTTGTTTGAGATTGTTCTGGTTAATTCGATTATATATTACTAAAATCTGACGAAGGCAGGCATTAGTATTGTATTTATTCCTTGAAAGCTTTGACGCAGAGTCATTCTGCATACAAAATGTTCACCACCATTGTCGTTAAGACCAGATGTGAATATGGGGGGTAAGCTAATTCAAAGAGCTCAATCAATACGAAAGTTATAACTGATGTAACTACCCTAGGGATATAATTATATAAACCAGGTCTAAATGATTTTGGTGAATAGGAAGTCGAGTTAAAACTCAATTTTAAAGCCGGAACTTGGTTGGATATGATACTGAAACAGAATTTATCCCATCAACAACATGATAAACTTGATTGGTTCAAAGTTTCTTGCTAAAAAGGAAGTTCAGACCCTTGATGGAGATGAAAAAAACTTGGAAAGCATAGTCAAATAGTTCTGTACCTTTGAAATTAATTGCATAAAGTTCACCAAGTTTGACCTTAGTTGTATTTCTAGTGTTAACATGACTCTCCCTTTGGTGATGATGCAACTGAGGGTGATTTAAGATTATCTTTGACTGTTCTTTTAATATGATTAGTTTGTAATGTTTAAACACTATGTTTAGATCAAAAGCACTGAATCTCTTTCTACTTCTATCTGTTTATACTTATTGCTTTAGAGCTTAGAGAGGCATTTGACTTACTGACTCAATCACCTTTAACAGGAACACTTTGAAACTCTACGAACTGAGTTTAGAAGTGAAGTTGATGATAAGATAACTACTGGCAAAGATTGAGCATCGGAACCTGGTCAAACTACTTGGTTATGTTGATAGTGGAAGTGAGCGCCTTATTATTACAGAGTATGTACCGAACGGTACACTAAGAGAACACCTGGATGGTAAAGAATTTAGATGCATAAAGTATCGGTCAATATACAAAACAAGGAAACAAACCACTGATTCTCTCATATTTCTTTCAGGTCTGCGAGGCAAAATCTTGGACTTTAATCAACGACTTGAAATTTCCATTGATGTTGCTCATGCCTTAACTTATCTGCATCTATATTCAGGTGACTGCTTTCTCTATCTGTATGGCTAAACCATTTCCAGTTAATTTTGTAAGCTCATATTAAAGCATCAAATTATAATACCAATTTTGCACCCAACACACTAAGAAGAAAAGGAAAAATTGAATTGGAACCTCGAAAGCATCCGATAGAAATGTTATCTAATTTTAAAGAGTTTCTTCTTCTTTGCTACTTTCTCAGCGTAGCAACGGCATTTGCTAAATGTTGTTTTTTTTGTTATATACGGTCATTTTTGGGTTCAAGGAGGAAAACTTAGTATTATCTGACCCATATTAGATCTCCAATAATGGTAAGCTAGATATTTCACGCAAAAAGAAAATGCTTGAACGTTTCTTGAGGTTTAATATCCTTCAGTTTTCCTTTTATCATAGACCATCACAACCTTTGTGGGTCTCTAGCAATCATGTAGTACTATGAGATATGTTGTAGATGGGGGTTATGAGGATGTTAAACTGCATTCTGTACGACATCATAGGAGGTTTCATGCCTCAAATGGACAAATTGTGTAGTTCATATAGTTAACAATATTGGTTAGGCTCTGGTGTCAAATGCACTTGTAACTTTGACATGCTCTTTTAGTTCTAGTCCATTTCAAACCCTCTCTCAGTTTTGCTTTTTTCATTATGCTTCTCTCATCATTCTTTTCTAAATTTTTGGTGAAGAGGTGTGATGTTGTCGGTTGACCTTTCTGTTAAGACAGAAAAGCAAATTATCCATAGAGATGTGAAGTCATCGAATATTCTTCTAACAGAAAGTATGAGACCTAAAGTTGCTGATTTTGGATTTGCAAAGCAGGGAGAGATGGACTCTGATAAAACACATGTTTCAACCAAAGTTAAAGGCACAGTTGGTTACCTTGACCCTGAGTATATGAAGACTTATCAACTCACACCCAAGAGTGATGTGTACTCATTTGGAATTCTGTTAATAGAAATTTTATCAGGTCGTCGTCCTGTTGAGTTGAAAAGGCCTCCTGATGAAAGGGTAACAATTAGATGGGTATGTTTCTTCACTTCATTTTCTTTTTGCAATGACTGAAACTTGGCTGCCTCCCATGTTTGGTATGCACTAATGGCCCGTCAAAAAACCTTTCCAACTTATCCATTACATTGTCATGTTAGGTATGGAACTTTTAATCTGTAAAACCCTTTCCTCGGAAAGTCATTCCAAATTGGTCTTACAAACCTCATTCCCTAGCATGATGAAGCCTAAGCAAAGGCCTTTCCAGCTTTGACCTAGAAAAGAAATATAAGATATTATCAAGTTTACCCTGCCACATCTCTTCACTTCACTGTCAAGTTTGTGACTTTAATGAATAACTGTCCTTGTAATTTTTGAATACAAATAATTATAGTTAATATTTGATAGACTTTTCAAGTTTTTGTTAAAATATGTTAAAATATTAGATCAGACAGGATGACTATATGTATAACATGAATTGTTAATTTTATTACTATTTTTTCTTTTGTTGCATGATTTGATGTTATATGTGGCGGTCTTAAAGGGCCACTTATTAATTACTATGTATTACCTTCAACTTGGTCTTGGATTTGTAACCAAGAAAAGAAAGGGAGGAAAAAGAGGACAAAAGAAATGAACTGCAGAAGAGCAATTTGGTGAGCTTCTTGGTTTGCCACAGCAATGTCATAGAAATTTGAAAGTATTCTTTTCGCTGTTACTTAAAGTCCTGCTTTTAAGCAATGTGCATAAATTTTTGGATTTTTACCTCAACTTAATGTTTTATAAACTCTTCCATTAATTCTGTGCATGCAGGCTTTTAACAAGTATAGTGAAGGAAACGTTTTTGACATGATCGACCCCCAAATGAAGGAAACGATAGAGAGGGAGATACTGGTGAAAATGTTTGGTTTAGCAATCCAATGCGCAGCACCTACACGAGTTGATCGTCCAGACATGAAGATAGTTGGAGAGGAATTGTGGGCAATTAGAATGGATTACCTGAGAAGTGGAAGAAAGGAGTGACTGGAAATTTATTACAAGCTTTATTACTTCGATTTTGTATAGGGAAACCTGTTTTAACAAAATTTCAGTTGCTTTTATTTTAAACATTCCACTCTTTCTTCTGATAATCTGTTGCCTCTCATACTTGATGCTCAAGAATTGGGGTAGATGCATTTGTATTTTGCTCTTGGTTTTATTTCCAGCACCCCTATTATTAAATAGGGGTAGTAATCTTTGTTAATGAGTGAAACCCTACTACTATGAGTTACACAATCGAGAGCAAGTCTGTATTACCTAGGGGTGTAAACGAGTCGAATCGAACACGAATAGTGCCCTCCTCAAACTCGAAATCAAATTCGAAATTTTTTCTGATACTCAAGTTTGAGTTCGAACGAGGTTCAAAATTTGAGTTCGAATTCGAATTCGAAAAATTTGACATAATTCGAACTCGATTTGAACTCGCTCGAAATTAAGTAAATCGAGCTCGAATTCGAGTTCGAACTCGTTCGATTTTTTAGTAGGTAAAAGATGTAATTTTTTTAAAAAATATAGATATTTTAGTAATTTTATATATAAAAAAAAAAATTAAAAAAAATTATATAACGCTCGAAAAGCTCGACGAGCACTCGAGCATATTATATATATGGTCGAAATCGACTCGTCAGGAGTATCGAACTTGAACAGTTCGGTTCGTTTACCCCTAGTATTACCCATTCCATTCTACATTGCGGAGTAGAGTGGGTATTACAACTAATCGGATCATATACGCCGGAAGACATATTCCAAGTAGTACGGTAGTGTTAGTCGAAGAAACGAGAGAAATAAGGCTCATGAGATAAATATCTATCATCATTGAGCAATTGGCACTGTCTCGTTGCATGTGCATTTATGAATTAGACAGTGCTGCAGTTGGTCAGTACACCCATTTCATGCATGCATCTTTTTCTGCAACCATTTCTGCCACTCATGATCATTTCGTGGATAGCGTACGTGTGGCTAGAAGTTAGACTCGCTGATCTTGTGACTTTTCGCTACTAATTTTGAAGTTGGTTAAAGCAATCTACTTAGCTATTCTAAGTTGCATAACATGAATTAATGCAATATATGGATTAGAGAGAAGGGAGTTAGTAGTTATACATACAAAACGTATGACCTATGTTACTAAACCGCAGACATTGCTATCTAAATTTATTCACATCATTCATTTGAGTAATACATTAAATTTGGATAGTCAAATCTACGTACAACATATTATCTTAGATTGAATCTGTTTTAAATTTTTTTTTTTATTATTCTATCTTCTACTAATAGTCATCACTTATAAAACCACAAAATCTTCATCATTGATTCAATTTTATCGTTTGAAACGAGTTACATTTATTTGTAGAGTTAAATCATATGTCCTTCTCACTGTTTTGACATCTCATACGTGCAGAAAACGCAGCTGACTGAATTATTTCTCACTTTTAATCTCATAGATGTAAAGTTGGTGGTGAATGAATGTTGGTAGGTCACTACTCCATTTTTACCTTGTCCTTTTTTTGTCCCTTGCTCAATAATTATGACATCAAACATTTCAAATCTTGTATATTAACTCGAAAATTTTTAGATAGACCGTATTTACTATATATCTGTAATTATTTACGTCATCATGGGGAGCCACATCATCACCATGGTTTAAAGATTTGATGGAGTTAGAGTTGATTCGTTTGAATTGTATCCTATATCGAAACATGTATCAATTTATATACATCTTAAAATTATAGTGTAAGACTACCCTATTTTTTGTCAATTGATTCTTTAAATCTAATCTACAATTAACTATTTGTGATTCCACTTTTTTTTTTTTTATATATAATTTTTGACAAATTTTTTATCTAATACCGGTCTAATATTATCGTGACCAATGTAAAACGATCATCACCGCGTCTTGAAACCATGATCATCAGAGAGATTTTAAATTTTTTAATATGATGATGTAGATAATTTAAACCACGAGAAGGGATGAGGATGAGATCCTCGACTCTTAGACCGACTCGGGAGGAAGGACAAGAAAGCAGGCATCATATATAATCAACCAATCAAAACCAACCCATATGCATTACATTCTATAGTATCTGGAGGTATAACAACCCTAGTATAGAGGTTTTCTACACTCATCATACGGGCATTTCCCCTTGAGCGACTTCAACATTTGCCTTAACGGGTACTCTCGAGGCCCTAACCTTTTGTCCAGAAATTCTATACAAGTTTTGTTTTATCCCAAATTTTAACCATAGAAATAAAATTGCCTTTATCCATAGAATGCCAACATACCTCATGGTGCTTGGAATCCTGTTCTTGTCTGAGTTTGCCCTTTGAAAATTACTTGTTGAAAATTTTATGGGTTTGAGACCTTTCGGTCACTCCCCTAACCTTCTTCTTCTTAAATTAAAGAACTAAAATTAAAAAACAAAGAAAAAATAGAAGAAAATATAAATTTAACCAATTTAGAACAACAAATAAAATTTTGTAACCAAGACAAAAAATTAAATTTTATAAAATTAAAAGTTACATTTAAACACTATAATAAAATAACAGGAACAAGTGCAATTATACACACATGATGTACAACCATAATTGTAGATCCAAAACTGGTAGACACAACTAAAATATTAAAATTTAAAGAACCTATAAAGGCAACACAAATGGATGGAAGCATAAATGAATATAATCATTATGCAAAAATTTGTCATATAGCCTTTCTTAATAATTGCAATAAATATAGTCATTATTATTTTATGCCATATGTATTAGTTAAAAACATTCTAGAAAAACATGGGGTAGGTATAATTATAGGACTAAAATTCTTATTAGATTTAGATTGAGGAATTATTTTGACAAAAGAATATGTACAAATTTTTAAAAATGTAACTACAAGTCCGTGTAATCCAACATCACTTCCACCTATCCACCCAAACTTAATAAGACAAATAGAGGATAAAAAATCTAGTAACAAAATAGAAGAAAAATGTATAGAATGCCAAAAAGGAAAAGAAGGTTGTTGTAATAATATAACAGTTTTAGAACAAGAATATTTAGAAGCCAATGAATTAAATAAATATTTAATAGATAGAATTAATCTTAAAAATTTATTACATTTAAAGACAAAAACAGAAATAGAATCACAGATATACATTTTACCATTTATAGGAGAAGACCCTGTAAAATTATGGGATAAAAATAATATTTATTGTGAAATAAAAGTTAAAAATCCAGATTATATAATAAAAACTGCAAAATAGAAGCTAGTCCCCAAGATATCAATCAGAGGAATTTAAGATGCACATTAAAGAATTATTAAATTTAAAAGTAATAAGACCATCAGAATCCCCTCATAGGTCAGCAGCATTTATAGTTAGAAAACACAGTGAAATAATCAGGAAAAAAAATAGAATGGTAATAAATTAGAAAAGACTAAATGATAATACTATAGATGATAGTTACGAAGACAAAATATTTTTGATAAATAGAATACAAGGTAAAAAAAATTTAGTAAATTTGATTGTAAGTCAGATTTTTGGCAAATCAAAATACACCCAGATAGTATAAAATGGACTGCCTTTACATGTCCATTAGGATTATTTGAGTGGTTAGTAATGCCATTTGGATTAAAGAATGCACCAGTATCTTCCATAGAAAAATGGATAAAATTTTCGTAGAATATTCCCAATTTGTATTAGTATACATAGATGACATATTAGTTTTTTCAAAAAATGAACAAGAACATGTAGGATACCTTAACACAGTTTTTAAAATTTTTTTATCAACATGGCAGTGAATAATATGATAACTTAATAATAAGCAAAAAGAAAGTGGAATTATTTAAAACACACGTAAAAATTTTAGGAGTAGAAATAGGAAATGGTCAGATAACATTACAGGATCATATAGCCAAGAAAGTATTAGAAATACCTGATAAATTAGAAAATTGAAAGAATTACAAAAATTCTTAGGACTTATAAATTATGCTAGACCATTTCTTAAAGATATAGGCAAAATTATAGGACCAATATATTCCAAGACGGGAAAAAATGGACAAAGATTGTTTAACATAGAAGATGTAAATTTAGTAAAACGATAAAACATATGATACAAAACATACCCTCTTTGCAATTACCTTTAGAATCAACATATTTAATAATAGAAACAGATGGTTGTGATTTAGGATGGGGAGGAATTCTAAAATCAAAACCCCATAAGTATTCACCAAAAGATTCAGAGAAATTATATAGATATGTCAGTGGAACATTTAGGGAAAAAGGTTATAAGACTAGTTTAGATTGTGAAATATTAGCTCTCAATTATCTATACATTAGACACTTTTAAATTATTTATAATTTCCAAGAAGGAATTTACAATCAGAACAGATTGTGAAGCTATAGTTAAATATTCACAAAATATGAAAGAAAAAAGTAGACATAAGAGATGGCAAAAATTCTCTTTAAAAGTAGTTGAATATAATATCAATTTTGAACATATAAAAGGAAAAGGCAATAAATTAGCAGATGAATTATCTAGAAAAATTTATAGTTTTAATAATTAATAATTCACAAGTCTAATGTTTGTTAATTTTTACAGGTTTGGATCAGACTCAAGAGCCCAGCTCAGGGCTCCCAAACCAAGTTTTATTTCATATCCAGTTTCAAGACCTGCTGTCGCTGAATCCAGCCAGCAAGTTCATCAGACATTTATAAGTTTAGACAATCCATTTCATTTTCCTAGTATATTAAAACAGACTCCTAGTGGTACAGAAAAAAGATTCAATTTTAATGGACATAGTTTATGTGCTATGCCACCTCATAATAGTTTCAAAATAGGTCTTGGTTACAAGCATTAGATCTTTATACAAATATAAATGAACAACAAAAAGTAATTTTAGATAATTTATTGATTTCATATCAGAGAAAAAATAGTGGACACTTTACTAATTCTTTAAATGCTTTATCTGTTTATTTTAATGGACTAAATAATATTTCTAAGTTTGAGTATTATGCAGTTTTCCATGGCACTCCAGGCAAGGCAGGATTATACAAGACATGGGTTGAAATCCTCACTGCGATAAGAGGAGTAAAAAATCCAAAATATAAGGGTTTTTAGACAATTACATAAGGACTTGAAGTTTGTAGATTTTACTTAGTAAATCAGTTTCATATCTCAGATCAAATTAGTACCAAACCCGTTATTCAGAAAGATGAAGGTAATCAGATTAATTTTTGTGATCATTGTAAGACCCTTGTAAAAAACTTTAAACTAATAAATGAAAAGTATAGAAATTTAGAATAAGAATTTTGTGATAATAAGACCAAATTATTTGAATTAGAACAAAAAGTCTAAGTTTTAGAACTTTAGAAAAAGAAGATTGAAAAAATAGGTATTTAAACACAAAAAATTTAACCAAGGCTTTTGTTTCCGATAAAGGAACACCTAATCCAATTCAAACGGCAGCCGGTAAAGACAAAACAAATCCGTTGATAGTTGGTGATTTACTAAAAATTACACAGATCAATACAGCGTGTAAGCCTGTATCTAGTCCCTTACAAACGGATAAGGGTAAAGACAAAATCTATAATCCGTTGATGGCTGAAAGTTTGCCAAAAATTTCTGAAAAAGATGAGTCATCTTCCTCAGAAACAAAACGAGGAATAAAATTAAGAAAAAATAAAAAGAAAAAGAAAAAGGGAGACATTACCAAGACTAGATCTGGATCAACTCCTTGGAGAATTCAAAAATCTCCCAAAAATTTCACTTAGTGGAATCATGACTCAGACAAAAGAACAAACACAAGAAAACAAGACAATTGAAGACTCAAAGACTGACACGGATTCCACTCAAGACAACCAACAGGAGCCATGTGATCTGGCACAAGACCAAGCGTCATCCACTTATGGTGTAGACAGCATTGCATGCCAAAATGTGGAAACCACACTTTAGACAACTTTTTATGGCATTATGAAGAAAATGTTAGACAGCTGTTAGAAATTTTCTCCAATTATTGTACTATGAAGACAGTTTTTAGAAAAGCAAAAATAATGTAAGGAATCTCTTTTACTTTACTTTATAGAATTAGGATAGTTAAAGTCCGATTTTGAATTCTGAAATTTATTATATAAATAAACTAATTCCTCACTTGTATAGATCATCGAGAAAAAAATCTTCAGAAAGCTTCTTTTGTAAATTTTCTATAAACAATCAATTTCATAATTTCTCTCTCTCAAGTGTCATCTAATATTCTCTTTTAATTTTAATTCTTTATATTAGTTCTTTAATTTAAGAAGAAGAATGCCAGGGGGAGACCGAAAGGTCTCAAACCCATAAAATTTTCAACAAGTAATTTTCAAAGGACAAACTCAGACAAGAACAGGATTCCAGGCTAGTAGCATAATTCTTGTTGGCATTCTATGGATGAAATTTCCTTTCTATGATTAAAATCTGGGATAAATCAAAACTTGTATAGAATTTCTGGACAAAAGGCTACGGCCTCGAGAGTACCCGTTAAGGCAAATGTTGAAGTCGCTCAAGGAGAAATGCCCGAATGATGAATCTAGAAAACCTCTATACTAGGGTTGTTATACCTCTAGATACTATAGAATGTAATGCATATGAGTTGGTTTTGATTGGTTGATTATATATGATGCTTGTTTTCTTGTCCTTTCTCTCGAGTCGATCTAAGAGTCGAGAATCTCATCCTCCCTTTCTCGTGGTTTCCCTGCTATTTCTAAAATAAAAAAAGTCCTCTTTTTCTTGAAAACAAATTTTGTTGTTTTTCCCATGGTGTAATTAAATGTTAAATTAATGAGCAGAAATGGTCCCAATAATAATGGTGGCGGAGGCAAGGATCTGCGAGTCACTGAGCCACCGATTCAAGGGAATATGTATAAGGAAGAGCAACTGCGCTGCGGTGTAAGTAAGCCAGACCGAAGGCTTTCCCGGCGGGGACTGCAGGGGCGCCAGCAGACGTTGTTTCTGCGCCAAACCATGTTAAATCTTTGATCCAATTCGATGCCAAATACTGATCATGATAGCTAGTGTTGATTAATTTGGAATAAATATGTATTGCAGTGGCAGATCATCCAAACACGGAGCTTAGGATTTCCTTTGCTCATAGGCTGCGTGTGTTGTTGTCTCTATCTTTGTACTACTACGACTACTTAATATTGTTGTATTTATGTTGTGTGTATGTGTGTCGTGCTTTCTTTCAAATATAATAATGTAAAGACTCTTAATTATCTAATATCTTCTTACTAATTCATTTTATTTTTAAATCTATCATTTTAAATAGTAAAATTTCATT
Organism: Cinchona pubescens; assembly: GCA_025175665.1. NCBI lineage: Eukaryota > Viridiplantae > Streptophyta > Magnoliopsida > Gentianales > Rubiaceae > Cinchona > Cinchona pubescens. The sequence continues at coordinate 390,049 of JANKKI010000222.1, forward strand.
AGTTTTAGATATATCACTTGACATGCCATTTGATAAGATATTCTCCTAATAAAGTTTCTCGAAACAATGACATACAAAAACGAGTAAAAATTATTAATAGACATATTTTGTTGTTCATAATTCATCAAAATCTTTTAAAGCAATTATTTATTTCACTCAAAATTCTTTAAAACATAATTATCATTATGATATCGATCGTTTATATTTTTTAAGATTAAATATTTTACAATAAATTTTATGACCGAAGATAACACTCCTAATTTGTTTTGTAATATAGAATAAGGCTATTAGCTCATGGTTCCCATTACTATTGCTTTGGCATTTGGCATAAAAGGAGTTATTGAAAATTAAAATTAATAAAATTTTATCTAAAATCAACAATATATGATGAGAGATGAAATATATTAACTATATCATGAAATATAAGAGGAAATTGAAAATAAAAATTTAATTAATAATTTTGCAGTTCAAGAAGTTATAAAAATAAATTTTGATTGAGATTTTAATTTTATTAGGAGATAAAAGGTCCAAATTTGGGTTTGGTTTTAGCCCCAAAACTATTGAACTGCACTTTAATAACATGTAACGTAGTCATCATCCCTAGTAGATCTTTCTATGAAATTCGATCAAAAATTATTAATATTATTCATACTGCATTTCCCCAACTATGTACAACCAAACTCTTCACTTAATGCCGTGTTAGTTGAATCCCCAGAGAAGTTTACTCCAACTAGGCAGCTGAAACCTCAATCTTTTCCTCGTGATGCTCCTTAACAACATTGGATGCAGATTCAGAATGTGCGCTGGCATAAAATCATGCCTAGTCAATATTCCCACAACTGGTATTCCCTGAAAGTATGAAAAACCAGCATTTACAAGCAGTTAGTAGATAAACAGGAAAACATGGTTTCTGCAAGAAAGTAGTCGAGGACAAACATTTGATTCATTAAAGACAATGAACTCGACCAATCCCAAGAAAACAAAAAACAATGATTGGTGGGTAGAGATTGAGGAACATAGAAACGTTACCGGATGAGTTCAATTTTAGAACAAGTAGATAAGGTGAAGTTCTTACTCCGGAAACTTTTGGAATCACCAACAAATGCCTCAAACCAACCTCCCGGAAAAGTAAAAGAGCCTTTGCCAAGGACATTGTCTCTACAACACTATAGGGTGAAGTGTTAGTAAAAGGATGCAAATCTACGAACATGTTCATTTCTTCCTCTGACAAACTTATATCTTCGATCCTGTCTCCATTGCCCAAACCCTTCTTTGCAAAATCATCTGCTAAGAACTCATTGAAGGAATTAGAGAACATCTGCATTGGGGTGGGCACAAACGCTTTCTTCTTCAGCAATATCACAAGATGGGCGCGGAGAATAAGACCAGACAAAACAGGGGATTCAGAAAATGGGGGCTCGTCTACCACCGGGAACCCATTATGCCCTGTTGTTTTGAGGACATGAACAATATTGCTGACCTTCTCAACGCCATGGAAAAGCTGAAGTGGACCTGTGACCACATCTCCAACTGTCAGTTGTCTCATGTACGGTTCAGAATGGTCCTCCAAGTAAGGCAAACCCTTTGACTTCATAATCAGATCGTATATATTTGCATCAAATGCATCAGCTACAGCTCTTGGAGATAAGTAGAACCAGCATTATTAAGGGCAACAGCAACAGGTTGTTTGTAAGTTCCAGTATAATAACACATAAAGAAACAGTCATCCTCATAGATCCACCAAGAAGAGAAGCAGAACCCAGTACAGCAAACAGTCCATGGTTTAGATTTGAGTGTGAACTAACTAGCATTCCCACAAATCGTCCATAAGATGCGCCTGTAACAATAACCGGTACAAAGAGACCTGACGGTGCCACAATGCCATAACTAAAGATGCTGAGGAAAAAACAGGTGACAAAAAAGATTAGCATTGACAAGTGATGGAACTCAGCGTCGGTGTTCTTGCTGAATAAGTTTTTTATTGCGTCATCATTAGTATTGAAAAAGAGGCTAGCTAAATCATTGTAGTGACCAGGAGGACACTGAAATTTCTTATAGTTCCCAGAACGGCCAATTGTTGGGCAAGGCTCTGATGGATCAAGTGGACAAGGTCGGCAAGATGCAATCCATGGTAATCCAGTCATAATAGAAGACAGGAGGTGCAAATGGAGATGGAGCAAGCAAGAAGTATCTTATAAACAGTGCCTTTTCTGAAAAGGAAAATAAAGAACAATGTGAGAATTACACACTTCCATGTATCTTGAAAACGGAAGAATTTGAAAACAAAAGTTATAACGTGGGACTGTACTCATTAATGAGATTGTAAATCCGGAGAACCTTTTGGAGCAAAGAATTGTATAAGCTTCCCAATATGCCACCTATTACTCCAAGAAGGATTACTGGAGGCACATCCCATAGGTGATAGGAAATATCTGCTGAGGTAACATCAAACATGATCAGCCCCCCTTTACCAAATAGTCCACATTCTCCTCTCAAACAAACATCAATTAGAGCCCGGAGGACAATCGCAACAACGGCTGTTGTGAAGAAAGCTCTCCAGAGAAGAGCACTTTTCCACCTGCAGAATAAACTTTCTATCAGTGATTGCGATAGATGTATACAAATAAACTCCACAATTATGCAGTCTCGTGCTTGTTTTCTCAAAAGAAGCATCAAGATCTATATCAAGTGCCAAAATAGTGCAAGAGAGATTATCTTTGTGTACTGACCCCTAATTGAATTGTTTAGGATTCAGGAGTGAAAGAATGGTTACATCCCTTGAGTACATCCAGAGTGATGAAATTTATTAATCGTATCCTCATTATGATTTAAGCCAGAATCACATTGATGCAACTAATACTCCTAACACCAGCATCTGGAAGACAGACAAAATGTACTTCCACGAATTGACGTGATATTAAGGAAATGAAGCAGAATGACAAGAGTGAATGCCACGCTCCATAACAAAACAACAAAGTTGTTTTTTCCAACTGTAACTATGGATATGGATAAACTAAGACGTTCAGCCCCTCAATGCACAGTCCTTTACTAAGCACATGTGACATCTTCAATCTCGTGACAAGCAACAATAACTCAGTGAATGTCTCTCGCACCAAAAGCATCAACCTAATTAGTTCGCGTGCAGCGTCAATATAGCATTTTTTTCTTCTGCTTACTTTTTCATGTAATGGCAAAGCAACTTGTAGTTAATCATTCTTAATCATAGAGGATTAGATCATATCAACACTGATCGTGGGGTATTCTACTGGTGTTTTTGTTTCTTACAAGATGTCAAGTACTCACACACATCTCTCCTTTATTCAAAAATAAATTTCCAAGTTCACCACACAATCAACAGGTTTTGAAATGATGAAATACTATATTCAAGTCAAACATAAATATGAACACAGACAACACATCACCTCCCTAAAAATATTCCTACCACCACAAGAACTTAAAGTCACTGAACATAAATGAATTCAAAATAAAGGCAACAAATATGGAAGAGAACCTGTTGGAGGAAACAATACATGTGAATGAACCCTAAAAATACAGTCATAAAAGCAAAATAATATGAAGGAGTTCCCAGCCTAACAAGCCTTAAGTATCAATGAGTTCAGATATAATAATAACCTAATTATGAGAGAAAAGTAGAGGCAAATCACGTGACAAGCACAAAAAAAAAAAAGAAAAAAAAAAGGGGGCTTTTAACATACCAAGATGCCATTTCTTCAAGAGCAAATAGAACACCACCAACAGGAGCGCGAAAAGCAGCAGCAATTCCAGCAGCTGATCCACATGTTACAAAATCTCGCCTGTCTCTATCATTTTTAAAATACCGTAGCCATTTCCAAGTTAATCCATATTTTTTTGACCCACCCTGACCCAAAATTGCTGCAATACAGGCGCCAGTGTGGACCATGGGCCCTGCCTTGCCAATATTAAGAGAGGATGACACTGCAGATATGCTACCAACAATCTGGAATATTTAGGTCCACATCAAATAAATATCCAAATTTAAAATAGAATCTAAAAATCGAGACAAAATAGATTCTATATGAACTCAACCTTACGCAAAGATGAAAGATCAAAGTAATAAAGCAGGAATCCTAGACAAAATAGTTCACGAATGTCCACCAAATGACCACTGTGAAGTATATAAGAGTCTAGATGTGCAGAGTCATTGCTTTCAATGCTCTTCAATAAGTTTTCTCAAACATACTCTTGAGTTTGCTAGGTTGACCACCTTATTCACAAAAACTTCTACTAGAATGTAAGATTAGACTCTAGGACCCTAATTTTGGAGTTCCCACAAACTCATACTTCAATAATGACTTTAAATCCTGGTGGGCCCTAACATGATCAGACTCGTGAGTAAGCAATCTTGAAATATATGAGCAATACTAAACTCTCCTAGAGCCCAAATCTCCATTTTGGCTGTATCCATGAATCTGAGTGTTTGAGAGAGAGAGAGAGAGAGAGAGAGAGAGAGAGAGAGAGAGCTAATGTTCAGGTCAGAAATAACCACATAAGCAGCCATAGCAGTTTACAGATGATTTCCTTGATAGCAATTCCAATTTTTCTATTTACCTTGACAAACAAGGTTCTAAGTGAAAATATTGCTGGTGCATCTACACCATTCAAGTAAGCCTTAACTTCTGGTATGCCCGATCCAGCTCAGTAGCCTCTGGGGCTATAAATGCCGTTATCAAACTTGCAAACAAGGTTAAAGCCAAGTTTGAAGATGAAAAGATAATAAAAGCTGCCATGAACCTGTTCCCATAATTTATAAACAAGTCATACAAATATAAACATAATTAAATGCTGAAGTTTATTCTACAATTTAGAGCTGAAACAACAACACATACATTTGACAAAATGAGCAGCAGTCCGAGTGCTAAAATATCAAGAAAAGGGTAAAAATTTATTACTTTCTTGCCAACATCATGTTGGAGGTGACAACAAACTTCAAACCTGCAATGTTTTCAACAGCAAGGTTGTTGAAGAAACCCACGAGACTGACAAAAAATCCAATAAGGAAACACAGTGTCCATTTCATGAATATGTACTGAACAATCTGGATCTTTTCCCTACTCCTCCAATCTTGCTTGAAAAGCACGTTCTCTGTAATCCTGAAGCCCCAGAAATTAACAGAATTAGCCTCCAATCTCACCCCCCAACTCAGCAACTGCAGAAAAAAAAAAGACAAATTTTTCCAAACCCATAATAAATACCTAAAGATAAACACAAAAACAACCAATTAGACTACTTATTAAGAATCTAAGCTAAACATCCCAATAGAACAGTGTAAAACTTTAACATTGCAGAAAGTCAGACCAAGAAAAGAACTAGTTGGACTAACTAAGGTTGTTGGAATGAATCTCTAAGCAGTAAAGAATCTTGCTTGACTCGAAGTTGAATATGAATTAAAGACTTCTTCGAAAAAAAAAAAAAAGAGTTGTATATACTTCACTCGAATTTCAACTCTTGGGTTCATTATTTTCACCGGAAAATCTACAAAACTGATAATAAATTACAGAAAATAAACAAAAACAAGAAAAACCCACAAACATGCGAACGATACTAGAAACAAAACAACACCCAAAATTGCAAATAGAACGTAAAATCATAAGAAAGCAATACTACTCGTAGTCGAGGCTTTCGATGGGGCAAAGATTGGAGCCGACAATGGCATGACTTGAGAAGTCGTGTTAGAAGCAGATCTCCGAAGAGTACGGTGTTGTTCCTCCTGTTGTTGTTGTTGCCTTTCTTGGAGAATAAGAGGTTGCGAGAGTAATAAAGAATCTTGGACGTTCTCCGCCGCCGCCGGAGCAGAGCAGTGAAGTGACGCGGCGGACATATTTTTATTTTGGACAAGTGGAGAATACGAATAGATGGAATTGAGGAAGAAGACGAGGGCGCGAGCGTTTGCGCTATTTAATTGGACGCTACGCTACAGTCGTCTACATTTTGCTCCAAGTAATTGGAGAACGCACTTTACAAAAATATAATTTAAAAATATTTTTAAAAATTATACCTATTCATAATGAAAGGAAATTTTACCTTTAAATATTTTCTTGATTTTAACGACTTGTACAGTATAAAATTTTAAAATATATAGTATTATACTGTAAAAATCCTTAAATTACAAGGAAATAATTTTCTAAAATGGACAGTAGAATTTTCCCATAATGTATAATTTATTACATAAGAAAATTTCATAGTCCCTTTCAGAGAACCATTCTCTTGTACTTTAAGGGCTTAAAGAGTACAATACTTTGTGATTTAAAAACTTGTATTGTACAAGTTCTTAAAATACAAGAGAATGATTCCCTCGACGGGACTGTAGAATTCCCCTATTGCATATACTTGCTATATATAAAATTTGAAAATAAATAGATTAAAATTTTCTATTTGATTAAAAGTTCTAATTTTGGTTTTGATTTTGACTTATTTTACACCGTTCAAGTATTTCATGCAAATTGAATGATAAAATATTTACAAATAAATTTGATTTTAAAATAGGTTGATCTACTCATCAAAATAAAATTATTAACATAATTTAATAATTTTTATGAATTTTAGTTATTTAAATATAATAAATCATTAAAGGGAATTGGAGAGAAGTATAATTGAGAGGAACTTAATCCTACTTATGTAGTATATTTGAATTTTTTACCCTTTTCCAATTTTGTCCTAAACACTAGTGTAAGAGATATAAAATCTTATTTGGTCAATTTTAGTCAAATTTAGACTTCATTTGAATAACAATTTTTTGGAAGAGTTTGTTAAAGATATTAGTGGGAAAGTCCATCAATGGTGTATAATTTTTATTTTTATTTATTTTTTATAACATCAGACGTAATTACGTGTAACGTAATCATATTTTTACATATATATGAAGTTATAGAAAACTCATAATAAAATTGGACTAAACTCATATGAATCGTGTAAAAAAAAAAAAGTCAACCCCTGATTACATATTGAAATATATTTACGCAATATGCTAAACTGAATAATTTATTAAATCACATATTATATATAATTGCTCTATAATTGAAGAAATTCTTTTTTAGGTTTTTTTTTTCATTGACTTTCAAATAAAAAATTTTAATTTTTAACTTTATAAATTATTAAAATACATGATTTACACACGAACCTTATGAATTGCATGACATATTTATACTTAACATAAAAAAAAATAGAAATTTTTATTTCTTGTGCAAATACCTTGTTTATATTCTCTGTACATAGTGGCCTAAGGTAAGTTAGAATAGTTTGTCTACTTTCAGTTTCAATCCGGTGGGTTATTTTGAAAGTCAAAACTAATGCCAAATTAAAGGAAACTTTGTCAATTGGAGTCCAATGAAAATTACCATTTATAGACATCCCGGAAGCTTCCCATGATTTCCCGTGACTGAATGATTGGTGATTTGATGGAGAAACAGAATCTCAAGTACGGAGCTTCCTTATTATATGCAGGATCTCATACCTCACCCCCTCTCTCCACAAAAAAAAAAAAAAAAAAAATTAATTTTACTTTTCTTTTGTAATGTTATTTTTAGATTCACTGTTGTTTTAGTTTTTCACGTTATTTTCTAGAATAAATTTTTCATATATTGTTAGTGTATAAATTTTTTTTATATTATCATGTGCAAAAATAACTTTAAAAATTTAAACAATATACGTGTATCATGCAACATTTTGTACACTAACGGAACATAAAAAATTTGCTTATTTATTTTTTAAACACTGAAGCATATGGATTAACGATCAAAGTTAACACTGTTAAAATTTCAATATAAAATGATATTTTTACCCTGAAATTAGATTTGTGTATCAATTTTTTTATGAAACCCAAATATTTTATTTTCTTTCCATAAATAATCACATGAATATTTCTATATTTTAACAAATACTAATTCAATCGTTAAATTCATTTAAACAAAATGAGAGAGATAGAAAAAAAAATGAATAAGAGAGAACAAATGTATTTTTATCAAAAAGATAATAAATATTGAATTAAATTTAACGAAAATATTTAAATATGTTAAAAAATAATATTATAAACTAAAGTGACAGTGACTCGTAAAACGTTAAGAAAGTAAAATTAATCCAAAAAAATCTCAAGTAGGAAGCTTCCTAGATCATACTTTAAAATAAATAAATAAATAATAGTAGGAAGCTTCCTTATCGCTGTATGTACGTTTAACAGAATACTAAGACATTCTGATGTTAAGCACAATTTATAAAAATAATTATAGTTACCAAAAGACATGTCCAATCATTTTTGCTACTTTTTTTTATTTATTTTGTTATAATTTCATTTTTAATGTCAAACATATAAATTTTGTAAGGACAAATTTTTATAAATTTATTTGTTTTATAATGAAATTTTTTCAGTGAAATTTATACCGAATATTAATGCATATAAATTTAAAATATTAAAACAGTTCCAAAAATCTATACAAATTGAGGTTTGAAGAATTAGTAGGTTGATTAAAATAGTCAAATGATAACAATATAATGAAACGGTAAAAATATAATAAAATGAAAAGCCATGCTAAAAGTAAAGGAAGGCCCATACATTGAAACAGATAAAAGCAGGGCCCATTTATTCTCCCACCTTACGCAGGCTGCAACGTTTCAGCAACAGGCCAAGGTTTGGAAACTTCATTCATGTTACTAAAATGGTTAATAAATTCTGTATATCTTTTGTTTATTGTTTTGTTTATTGTTTTGTTTTACTAAGCAAACTACTAACTAGTATATTCAGTTGTATTTATCTGCTGTTATAGGCAAGCATATAATTGAGAAAATTACAGATTTTGCAATTAATTGATAGGTACCTTATAAGATTCTCTATATTATTTTGTTGTCATATTTTTTATTCATAAATTTAGATTCTTTGTTCTTTATTTTTTTCTTTTTTTGGTAATAGATTATGTATTCATATCATTATTATTGGAAAATTTTATGGTTTGTTAGGGTATCACACCGTTATATTTTAAATATATGTACAGTACAATATTACAAGTCTTAAAGCGTAAATGTATAGTATCCTAAAGGGACCATAAAATTTCTCCATATTGTATTAGGTTGGTACACAAATAAATAAGGGAAATCTACAGTCCCATTGAGGGACTCATTCCTTGTGCTTTAAGGTCTTATACAGTACAACAGTATATGATTTAAAAACTTGTATCGTACGAGTCCTTAAAGTTAAGAGAATAATTCTCTTAACAGGATTGTAGAATTTCCCGTAACAAATAAATTATACTTCAAGAGGCTTTGATTAATGTATACAACTGAGTTAAAACTTAACACTCAACAAAAAAAGAAAAAGAAAAGAGAGAAGGCCCGTATATCAAAACAAATTAAGGAAATTGTTTTACATAGATCCCATCTACGGTAGGTGGAATGGATTCTTAATTCATATTAATCCAAATCACTCTAACTCATTAAAAATAAATTTATTCAAAATAATGTGGATAAATATGAATTAAGAGATCTATCTCACCAATCTTAAATCGACCCATATAAGAATTTTCCCAAATTAAAGCCCATTTAATCTCTATCCTGACAGAACCTGCACCTATTCACCAACAGGCCCAAGGTTTGGTAATAAACTTGATTCGTGTTAGTTACTGAAATGGCTAATAAGTATGAATTCTGAATACCAAACTATAAAAATTTTTTTAATAACATTTACAAGTACTCGGAACAGTGAGATTTAATCTGATCATCATTACAATAAACGTCCCTACATAATAATATGTTAGATTTACTCAAAAAATAGTGACATTTGCTCCAAATTTGATTGTTAGTGACGATAATAAAATACAATTTAAGTAATAAGATATTTTTTTTTATAATTTATTAAATAAGGATTCGGTCACAAAAAAAATAGAAGAAGAAGTAATTTTTTTTTAAAGACTATTGCTAATATTGTCGTTGTTATAGTTGTGAGGGTTTGAGGCCTACCTATTGGCTCAAGAGGAACTTATGTCCGTCCTTGTAGCTAGCCGATGAAATATAATTTATTTTGTTAATAATTATTAATTGTGCGCATAAAATTGATTCGTAGATTTTCTGTACTACATTTTAATTCATAAAATTAGATTAACTTATTCACTCAAATATTCATATAATATTAGGTTGATGAATAAATGGACACTTGATGAAGATGTATAGATCCTTCTCTCACAATATAGAAGTCTAGAAGATGACGCCTTTATTTAGTGATCGAGTAATTAATGGAGTGTGTACAATGTGTATCCAACTTCTTGATACTATATAGATAAGAAGATAAGAAGGAGTTGAATTTTTGAATTTTAGTTTAATGGTTGATTTAGGGTAGTATTGTAGTTTCATACTTTATTATTATTATTACTATTATTTGTCTTTTTAATTTTTTAACTATTTAATTGTCTCATTTATTCATATTTATTTTTCATTATTCTAAAAATAGCTCATCTTCACAATCTACAAACTGATTAAAAATTTAACAATCTCTTTGCAGTATTAATTAAATAGTTGGTTAATTGATTCTATATGATACTTATTTATAAATTAATTATTGAGATTTTGCTTCTCGTATTTGTTGTTTATATTTCACCTATGTTGAATCTTTATATATCTGTCTTTTATACAATTCTAGAAATTTTGCTTTTCATATTCTCTTCGCAACTCTTTACATGTTCTTGTAATATTATTAAAATAGTATAGATTAAATATAAAAATAAAAATAAAAAACTCAAGGAAGAGAAAGAACTAGTTGTGTATAAGTAAAAAATGATAGAGAATTTAATAATTATTTATCTGTCCAACTCCTATAAAAAAAAAAAAAACAAAGGAGATGACAAAATTGTAATTTGTTGAGTTTTTCTTTTCATTTTTTTCGGGACCATTATTGAATTTTAGAACAAATCACCATAAAAATATCATAATGACTCAAAATTGTAAATATAAGTATATTTAACTTGCATAAGTAGTTGTAAATATAAGTATGTTTAGCCTAAAAAAATATAATTATAATTAATTTTCTAAAACTCTATCATTACATTTTGTTATATAATTTAGATAGATAATCAATTGAAACTATTGAGTGTGTATATATACACACAAATATCAGTGAATCATTTAATTAATAATAGTTATTGTATATGATTTGCACTTTGAATAACAAGAAAGAAGAAAACAAAATCAAGAAAGATAATTTCATGAATATGATACTGCTATAATTGCAGGTAAGACTTGTAGCTGTAGTTTCCTAGCAAAATGGAATGAGTTTTGCTGAATCAGTAAGAATATGACAGAGAATTCTATGGGGAAAATTCAAAGCGACATTTGAGATATGTGGGTACGTGTTGTAGCTGTTGTGGATCAGAGACGTGAAAGTCCAACTAGGTTTTGCCAGTCTACCAAAGCAAAATCAACTACCTATTTGACAGCTGAAACGTGGTTTTCTTCTTCCTTTTGTCCGGGGCTTCAAGTCTATGAATGTTTCGTGGGTTAGATATGTCAACATATTTTACTTTTTCTATATAGTTCCAATACGAAAATAAACTCTACTATTATAAATTTAAGGGTAAAATAAAAAAGAATCTTTGCAATTTTTCAAATATATCTCTATAGTTATCAAATGTATATTTAAACTTTTTGTGATTTAATTATTTTTTAACAAATAAATAGAATCGGTTAAAACTAACATTAATATGTACATAATATATCATATATATATATATATATATATATATATATATACTCTTTTTACCAATTCAAATCTATATTTGAGTCAAATTAAAAAAAAATAAAAATTATAAGATCAAACCAAATTAAAATTTAAAAAGGGCAATTTAAAAATTAGAAACCTTTTCCCTTCCTCTTTCCCTACCGTTCTACTCCTCCACCACAGCAGCCCACATCGCCACCCCCAGCTTCTACCCAGCCTCGCCACCCCCTACTATCCCCTAGATGTCGCTAAGAGACCCCATTGTCACCGTTCCCCTTCCCTTCTCCCCCAATCTCTTTCACCCCATCTCCCACCAACGACCACCCTTCTATTTCTCTCTTCAAGGCCATGATCTCCCATGCCCACCGCCCCTAAAGATCTGTTTCTGCTGCTGTTGTTGCTATCTAGTTATCCCAAATTATTGCTGCTGTTGTTGTTGCATTTGGCCCGACCCAGTCTCGACATCGATGAGACGGGGTAGATAGTGGTTAGAGGTTGGGGGAAGGAGAGGGTGGGGATAGATGGTGGTTATTAGTTGCGGGAGCCGGGAGGGACGGGTTTAGTGGGGGTAGATGATGGCTGGTGGTTGCAGGGTAGGAAAGTATGGGGTTGGATAGTGTTTACTTATACCTAAAGGGGTGGGATAAAAACACCCAGTTTTTGGGGGAGGAAGGGGGTGGGGGTTAATGGCGGCTGATGGTTGTGGGAAGGAGGGGTGTGCGGTAAACTGGTGGTTGGGAAAGAAGAGAAGAGGTGGGATAGATGGTGGCTGGTGGTTGGGGGACGGAGGGTTGGAGGTAGATCGTTGGCTGGTGGTTAGAAGAGAGGTGGGGTTGTGGAGAAGAATAGGAGACGGTAGTTGTGGGAGAATGGACGGGGAATGTTAGGGTTTTTGTAGGGGTAAAATAGTAAATTCATGTGTTATTATTATTTTTTTAATAATTCAAAAACAGTATTTAGTGGGTGAGAGTCAAACTTTGTCTATTTTCATAGATTCTATTAATTTTGCAAAAAGAAATTAAATCACGACAAAGCTTAAATACACATTTGATAACTACGTAGAGATCCGAGAAGTTATAAAAGATTTTTTTGCATTTTACTCTAAATTTAAACTTATTCGTCAAAAAAAAAAAAAAAAAAAACGTGTGCATGCAAAAAAATAATGCTATGTATTAGTCTACAATAATGCGAACATTTTTAATTTGAACAATTCCATTTAGTTGAGCTTCCCTTCTCCCCTTCCCCCAAATAAATTTCAATTTTTTAATTCCACATACTTGCATATATCAAAGATAGAACTCCTCCTCCTTGTCCTATTCTTTTTTTAAATGTTTTGAGTTAATCTTTCACATTTCAAAAGCAACACTTATTGAGTGGGGCATATATTGCTTAAAAGGTCTATTTTGCCACAAAGTAACTGACAACATACATAAAAAAAAAAAAAAAAAAAAAAGTCCCTACTTGAAAGATTATAGTTACTCGTGAATATTATGAAAAAAAAATGTAAAATTAGTATCAATTTTTAGCACATTACTTAAATTAGTTAAAAATTAATAAAAATTTTTAAGTATTTTTTGGTAGAAAAGACTTTAATAACTGTAATTTATATTTGAATTTTGATGTACTCTTATTCATGTATAGGTATTGAAATCTTTTTTTTTTTAAATAAAACTATAAAAAAATAACTAATTTTTAACTAATTTGAGTAATATGTTATAAAGTCCTAAAATTAATAATTTATGTAAAATGCAAACACATTACAATTAACTCTTTTATTATTAATATTATTATTTTTTTGGAGTTAACTTTCAAATTTCAAAAAGCAACACTTACTGTGAAAGTCTATTTGCCACATGGATACTGACAAGTGACAACATACATCAAAAAAAGGAGCCAAATTGCAAAGATTTGTGGATCCCTACGTGAAAGATTATATTTATGAAAATTTTACAATTCATTTTAAAGAATTATTTACTTGTATTTTAAATTCTTATAAAATATAATATTATGTAATTTAAAATTTTGTATTATATAGATTTTAAATTCAAATGAATAATTTTCTAGAAAAAAACTGTAAAATTTCTCTTATACACTTATACGGACTAGTAATTTTGTTAATATCACTAACTTCCCCACATGTTATCAATATTCCCTTCTTAACGAACTTTGTATAGCTTTATAGTAGTATTTATGTGGTTTATTATGCGATTATTATTATTTATTTATATTATTTTACTATATAAAGGGAGAGCCTTATTTGGTATGGTGGTTTTCTCCTTGGTTTCTTACTTCGTTATTTAAAAAAAATTAAAAATGTTAAAAATAAATACCATCAAGTCAAAAAAAAAAATTACTATCAAGTAACTAAAAAAAAAAAGAAAGAAGAAAGTTTAAAACTACTCAATTCTTTATTTACTTAGAAAAAAATTATCTATTAAATTTATTTTAAAAAATCTTTATAATTTAACAGTAATGAATTATTTTATTAAAGTTATATTTTTAATTTTTCTTTTATATAGCACACACATAGAGCGTGCAAAAATTACTTGTATATATAAAGGAAGAGTCATTAGTTAGTATGGTGATCTCTCAGTAATTTTTGCACGCTTATGGTCATTTTTTTTTTAATTTTACAAAAATAAAAACTTCCATTACAAAATGTAACTAGCATAAATCTTGATTTCTTAAAAAAAAATACCATAGTAATATTTTAGATTATAAATTTATATTATATATAAAATGAGAACTCAATTGATACGGTGGTTTCCCCTAATTCGGTCTCTTTCTAAATTTTAAAAAATAAAATTCTCACTACAAAGTGTAACCATCACCATAAAAAATTTGACAACTAAAAAAACTACCATAATAAATAATATTTTGGATTCTAAATAATTTAAAAATAGTTTTATTATTAAATAATACTCCTATAAAATTAATTTTTATAAAAATAGTACATAAATAAACTTATTTTTTTCATTACACACATTAAATGTACATTTTACCACTAGTTATTATTATTAATCCAATCCCCTATTTTATTTTAATCTACTCTTATAAATATCATATCACAACCAATAATTTTTTAATCTCCCAAATTGAACCAAATTAAAATTGAAATAATGTAGTGGATTTTTATTTCATTTAATTTCCATCTAGTTGAAATTTTGAATAAAAGAGCACGGAAAAACACGATTGGCCAGAAAATCATCGGTCAACCAACTGTCGGCACAAAAATTAAAATCCCCTTACCCCACTTTTCTTCCCCAAAAAATTTTGGCAGCTTCGGACACTTAAAAAGCGGCTTTGGCATTGGCCGGTGTGGCCGCCCATTTCTTTGATCCCAACGAAAAATAATAATAATAATAATTCCAACAGTCTAAAAACATCAGTCATTAATCCTACAGTGGCGAACTCTAATCTCCATTAACACCTCTAATTAGTCTTATCCTAATCATAATCATCATCCTTAAAACTTCACACACACTCACACACACACTATAGAGGGAGAAAGGACCACCTAAAAGCTCACTCAGTTGCCATCACTGAAGAAGCTTAAAATTTTGATTATTATTAAGATTCAAAATTTGTACTAATAAGTTAATTTAGCATGGGATTTGTGTTTGGATTAGTGATGCGGAGTGATCGTCGGCCTGACATTAATCGTCGGATTTGTTCGCTCTGAAAATTCCCGATCCAAACGCCGCTCTGACCTCGTAAGTCCAGTACTCAGCATTATTATTGCTTCCAAACTTTTTAGATTAATTAATTTTTATTTTTGTTTTTTTTTAAAAAAAAAAAAAAAGGCAACGACGGTGGCGGCGTTTGCTAAGATGACGGTGGAAGATTCTAGAAAGTTACTGTCGCCGGAGCATTACCCTTCCTGGGTGTTTTTCTCGCAGCAACAGAGGGTAGAGTACTGTTATTTCTCTCTCTAAAAATTCAACTTGGTTAAATGGAGAGTGATCATAATTATTGGTGGATTTCAGTTGACTTGGTTGAATCTTCAGCTGGAGAAGATCTGGCCATGCGTCAATGAGGTAACTTGTGACCTCTGTGTGTGTGTGTGTTTTTTTTTTTGTTGGTTTTCTTATTTTTGTTTGAATTTCAAATTTTTTCTTTTTTGGTGAGTGAATTGTGTTGATATGCGATTATTGGTTGGGGAGGGGGATTGTAGGCCGCGTCGGAACTGATAAAAACAAATGTGGAGCCGATTCTGGAGCAATATAGGCCGGCATTGTTGGCTTCATTGAAATTTTCCAAGTTTACACTTGGGACGGTTGCTCCCCAATTTACAGGTTAGAGGTTGTTGATTACTGAGGCTGTTTTATGTCTTTTGAAAGCAGATTGTAGGTATTCTTTTTAAATGTATATTTGCAAAAATGTTTGGATGATCAGGTATGCAAATACTCTTTTCTTTTGTTTTTGAAGCTGCTAAAAGAATGCATATGATTGATCACGTCTTTATCTCTATATTGAGCATAGACTACAAACTGATTCTTGTCATGATAACCACTTTCAACTACAAACTGATTCTTGTCATGATAACCACTTTCAACTACAAACTGATTCTTGTCATGATAACCACTTTCAAATAATCTAGGGCCAGATACTCATAATAATTGCTTAGTTTCTATTATGGTTTCATCTGATTATCAATACTATTATGGTGATACTCATAATTGTTGCTTAATTTTACAGGAGTTTCTATCATCGAAGATGGAAGTGAAGGTATAACCATGGAGTTAGAGATGAAGTGGGATGGGAATCCGAGTATAATACTTGATATCAAGACATATCTTGGAGTTGCGTTGCCTGTGCAGGTAACTTGTGCTTGCTTTGTCATATGACTCATATAGCCTGACAGCTTATTTTTGCCTTATTTCATGCATAGTAGGAGATGTAGTTTGTTTTCAAATGGCTTCAAATGCATCGTTTCTCTGTGTGAATTTCTAAAATGTTCACAAGCTCAACATATTTGTACCTACTGAAGATGAAACTATAAGAGATACTGTCACCTTTCCATCAAAATTAATTGCACAAAATGGTAATATTGTATGGCATCAATCTTGAACGCTATTTTTTTAATGAAAAAAAGAGGATCTATAGTGCATCTCCACCTACCTTTTGGTGACTCGAACCCATGACCTAGGTCAGAACAGGGAAAGTGGAGTCTTACCATTTGGGCAATACTTTGTTGTCAAACATTTTTTTTACTAATTTACTATTTTATTCTGAGTAGTAGTATTACCCTTATTTTTTTTTACAGGTGAAAAACATTGGGTTCACTGGGTTGTTCAGGTTGATCTTTAGGCCATTAGTGGACGAGTTTCCATGCTTTGGAGCTGTATGCTATTCTCTAAGGAAAAAGGTGAAGTCAGTTTTCTAAACTAGACCAATCCTCTTTAGAATCTGGAAGTAGAAACTACGTATGCATGTAGTATCTCGGAGAAAGTTGCATATACATAATGTTTTCCTAACCTTTATGCATCTGCAAGTATTTTGTGACACATTGCACAAAGCTTTCTATTATGTGTTGCTGTCCTCCCCTATTCATGATACAATGAGTGATGAAATCTTGCTCAGCGATGCGGTAAAGTTGTGGATATAACTTCATAGAGGGTTTCAAAGGCAGGCATACTTGTTAACTTCCGAAAATAAGCCCCATAAATTAATTTTGTGCTGTATGACATTGCAATTTCACTTAATTACCTAGACTATTTTACTAGCTGATACTCAATGTTCTAAATCTCATGGACAAATACTTCCGGTGTATAAACCTTAAGCAAAAAGTTGCTTAACTATATCTAAAGTTTTATCATTTATGCCCTTCATGATCTCTCCAACACAGATTTACCCCCATCTATATCACAAAAGAAATACTAAAATACAAAAGACTCTCTCTCTCACAGACCCACAACACACTCACACAAACAAATCAAAGTTTGTATCAACTATTGAGGCATGCTGAACTGTGGATACTCAACGAAATGTAATTATGCATAACCCTAGTACATATGTGACACGAACTTTGTTCACTTTCTTATCCTTGTTTTATTGCAGAAAAACCTGGATTTTACACTTAAAGTGATCGGTGGCGACATATCAACTATACCTGGCCTTTCTGATGCCATTGATGTACGGTTGAACTCTCTTCCATATAATTCTGTTTTTATAGTTGTTTCTATCTCACAGTTTATGTACAGAATGTCACTTGCAGTTTTATTAGGCGTGATGCATTTTTGTTACTAGAACTTTTCAACCTTTCATCTTTTGGCCATTTCCTTTTTCCAAGCTAGGGGAGAGGGGCAAGTGAAGCATGATTTAAGATATTCTGCCTGATATTATATAACATTTAATTCTGCACAGGAATTATGATTCCTAGATTTGATGGTTTTTTATTATGTTTTCTAATAGAGGATTCAAATCCTCGATCTTGTTAGAATGTTTGTGTAGTCTTCTAGCCCGTGACCTTTGCCTTCAATAATGATGTTGTGATGGTATTGAAATGCAGCTACCTTCCGACACCTTGAAGGACACATTCTACGTGTTTTTTTTTTCTTCTCTCAAAGGATATATTTGGTGTTTCTATTTTGTTAATTCTCAGATCATGTGTTCTTTTTGATGATGGAATTCTTGTATTAGCATGTACATTTAGCCATATAGGATCTTTTTTACAGATTGTATGATTCACTCCTTTTTATGTTCTCTTGGGCTGAACTTGAAGAGGATTTGTTGCTATATGGAAATTCGGATGTTCTCAATCTCATCACTCCATTCCTAATTACGGATGCAAAATTGATAGGAAATTAAAAGTGAAATAATAAATCATTTAATGTCTGTTCTGGGGCTTGAGTATATGTTTGTATACCATAATGTTCTTCCCTTTGAAGTTTCAGTATTAAGTGCATATCTTCTGGATACTGAACATGCAAGAATTGCATCTATTGGATAGTAGTGTTGAGGTGTTCTGCTCACATCTAAACTGCACCATGCATCCGTGATGTAATGGGCGTGTATTTATTTCAGGGTACCATTAGGGATGCTATTGAAGATTCTATCACATGGCCAGTTCGAAAAATTGTTCCTATTCTGCCCGGAGATTACAGGTACCTACACTGACACGGGTTCATAAGATCCATAGTTTCTCAATAATATTCAGACTTCAGTAGTGGTGTGCGATGCAACAGCGTTATTGCAGTCTTTTTTTTAATTTGTTTATTTTACGGTGATGAGAGATAATCAGGGGCTTGCAACATAATTTCCTTACATATCATAGTAATGTAGTTATCAGAAAATGCTGATAACATAATAAGCAGAAGGAACTTGATCACCCATCTGCCAAAGCTGTCACAAATTCTTGTAACTGTTAAAAGGAATATTTACCACAATAGGATGAAGTTGTACAGGGAGTGATGTAATGTGTAAATATGAGATGATTGGGCAATTACATTTGAAAAATATATGATATTTCCAACGTGATCATGATATAAGTGAATATTGCCTGGGTAGAATATACAAAATTAAAGTGTTGGTGTCTCTCTCTGATAAAGTGACTTGATTGTAGTTGTAAGAGGATCAATGTAGTCCATCTTAGGGTTAATTATTATCAAAGAGCTACTTAAATGAAGGGGAGAGCTGAAGAGATACTGCAACAGTCCATGAGTGCTTAATCACCTTTCCGGGCTTTCAGTGCTTTAGGGCTTAACTGTCCTTCTGTTCTCTTTCCCACTGTTACTTTTGTAATACCAATTTTCACTTTTCTTCTTTCATTTTGCTGTATGAGGTTGCTTCAACTTTCTCTTATTGTCATCAATAAGATTCCCAGGAGGCTGACCTTACTAGAAATAATTTTAAAAAAATGTTTAACAAGTGAATGAAGCAACTATTGGCATGCTCATTATTTTCAGCTTCATTTGATACTTATGTTTTTGTTTCTCTTGCTGGCATTTACTTCTTCACTTCGTTTAGTGATCTTGAACTGAAGCCTGTTGGCACCTTGGAGGTGAAACTTGTGCAAGCAAAGGAGTTGACAAATAAGGACCTTATTGGAAAATCTGATCCTTTTGCCGAGTTATATGTACGCCCACTGCGTAATAAAATGAAAAAGAGCAGGACTATAGTGAGTTATCTTATCTCTTTCCTTTTATTTATTTTTTTATTTATTTATCTTTTTTTCTCTGTGTGTGTGTGTGTGTGTGTGTTTGGGGGGGGGGATTTGGTTACTCATCCTTCGTTGGTAATTGTTTACCATTTTCTTCAGAACAATCAATTAAATCCTGTCTGGAATGAACATTTCGAGTTCATAGTCGAGGATGCATCCACACAATTCTTGGTGGTGAAAATCTATGATGAGGAAAATGTTCAGTCGTCTGAACTAATTGGATGTGCTCAAATATATCTGAAAGACCTTGAGCCTGGAAAAGTGAAGGATGTATGGTTGAAATTGGTGAAAGACTTGGAGATTCAACGAGACAACAAAAACAGGGGTCAAGTGAGAATTCTACTTTCCATCTCCCTTCTGACGACTCTGTTACAATATTATTATTGCAGTTTCACAAATTACTGAGAAATTATTTAATTTGATGGTGGAAAACTTTGATGTGATAAGGCAAAAGGTTCTATAAATTGAAATTATTGAAACATAATTTTAGAATTAAATTTATACATCAGACAAGGGTGTGGGGAAGTTCTTTCTTTCTCTTTTTTTTTTTTTTTTTTTGGGCGGGGGGGGGGTTGGTGATTCCAGCATTTTCCTTGGCTTAATATTGCTCTTCTTTGATTCTCATCCCTGCATTTCTGGAAAAGACAGAGAAATCTGTGGTTAAAGAGTGACTTGGTGTTTCATTCCAGTAACTGTATGTTCTCTTGATATATTTCCGTGATTTCTATCTTTATTAGGTGCATTTGGAGCTGCTGTATTGTCCTTTTGGGATGAAGAATGGATTCACCAACCCTTTTGCCAAGAACTTCTCCATGACTTCGCTAGAGAAGGTTCTGAAAAGTGGTGCAGAAGCAAAACAAGTTGCCGAAAATGGAGATGAATTCAAGAAAAGAAAGGAAGTGATTATAAGAGGGGTACTTTCTGTAACTGTTATATCTGCAGATGATCTGGCACCAACAGATCTCATGGGTAAGGCTGACCCTTACGTGGTCCTTACCATGAAGAAAACTGAAGTAAAGAACAAAACCAGGGTTTGTTCTACGTGGTGCAGATGTTCTTTTCATCTTTACACTTTATCTGGATGTGATTTGTACAATTAATCAGTGAATGCCTTTCTCTGTTGACCCCCTCCACCCCCTTTCTCCAGTACTACTCCTTTGGGGTTGTGACTTTTGAACAAATGTACTCTCTTTGTGAGGCAACTTTGGACTCCTGCATGCTCCTCTAATCTTCTTGCAGATATAGTGATTTTCTTACTGTTTCCACATTATAATTTCATCTTGTACATGTAGGTTGTGAATGAAAACTTGAATCCAGTCTGGAATCAAACTTTTGACTTCGTGGTTGAGGATGGATTACATGATATGCTCATAGTTGAAGTCTGGGACCATGATACATTTGGAAAGGTAGGTGTAATGGTGTATCCTTTCCTGTTATTGGTTAATATTTAATCCAAGATTGTACCATATGTTAGTGACTTTATGGGCTGAAAGTATGCAAAAATGGGACTTGAACTTCAAACTGCACCTCTAATCTGGAGTTTTTAGATATTTACTAGATCTACCCCTTTATGAATTATTTCTGTGGTGTGGTAGAGAATTTCAGATATGGCTTTTCCCTTTTATGAGAATGAGTTCTAAGTATGCTCGGAAAGTTGGTCTCATCAAGAATTTGCTGTAAAGGTTCCTGCCCATCTCAAAAGTTGCCTTTTTTCTTTTGGACTATTTGTTTCCCTAGGAAACATGCAACTTTTGTATACCCCCACCTGAAATGCTTTTTGTCCAAGGAGCCCTTCAACGAGCAAATCCTATATCCACCATTACTTGGCTGTGGATTGATGAGTTCAACGAAAGCCCTTAACAAGATTACTACAGAAATTCAGATCTGCAATTTGGCAGGATATGCATGACCTGCAAACTATTTGGGAATATCTCAAATTTTGGTGTTTATTAAATTCTTTTGTCCTTTCCAGTTCAATCTGGCTGTTTCAAAACTCTTTGGTCCCTTAAACTGCATGTACCTAGTCTTGGACAAATTGAAGCACCAAGCTCCTTAATCTATCTTGCCCCGATGAATTTCCAGAAAGCATCCTGTAAGGAAGCATTCTTTTTTAAAGAGCAGTGGTAATCCCATCTGGTATAGTTGAATAACGGTGCTTTGCCTAAAAATTACACTTTTATGGCTTTTAAGGGTAACTGGGAAAGAATTTTGTACTCCCTCCTTATGCAGTGCTTGCATAACTCTCACAGAAATGTGCAATTGGTCATAGGACATCATGCCTTGAGAAAAGAAATGTTGAAAAATAGTTCGCCATTTAGAACAAAAGGACCATGGTAGAAAACATTTCAGGTGGATAAACCTATGGTCTGATAAAAATCAGGAGAAAAGTAGTAACCGATACCATGGGCACAGAATAATCATGACGTCAATTTTGCTTGCATCTTGAAATACATATATCTAATGTTGCTCATTTTTTTTTTTTTTTAATAAATAAAATGACATGTATGGTCTTTTTTGCAGGATTATATGGGAAGATGTATACTAACGCTAACAAGGGTCTTGTTGGAAAATGAAAAAATACAAAGACAGCTTCGAACTGGAGGGTGCCAAGTCTGGGAAAATTAACTTGCACCTCAAGTGGACGCCACAACCAATCTACCGGGACTCTTAGACACCATCCTGCGGCTATTGTCAAACTCCCACCTGTATAATTAAATTAGTTAATACTAGTATTCAGTACAAGTATACTCCCCACATCCCCCACCTATACAGAATATGGTTTTCTGATGCCTGCCAACCCTGGTAGTTGATTAGAGGTATACAAAATATGATTTTCTGATGACTGCCATCCCTGGTAGTTATTTTATAAACCGCTGGAATTTTTAGTTGTTACATTTTGCTGTATGTAAATGGTTTAGGATGACGGGGAAGAGTCTTTGTAAAGCAGCGGAAACTTCAGAGACATGTAGAAGCGAACTGCTATAGAGTAGCGAGTTGGTGGAAATAAACTGATTTGCGACGGTCATGCAGATCTATTGGCTTTGTCTTCTTTTTTCATTTTGTTTTTTACCAAAATTTATTTCTCATTTCCTATCACTATTAACGGCTGCTATTATTCATGTGTAATTTTTGTTTTTATTTTTTATGTTGGGTTATTAGCCAATAAATTTTTAATATTTTATATTTTTTAAAATTCTAACATGTATAGAAAGTTGTGTGCTTGGAATACTTTATGCTAATAATTGTTAAATAATGAAGTAGAAATGGACAGGATTGTAAATCTGTTTTTAGAGTAGACGGGTGTCTTTGAAACGTTATTTAAACTAATAAAGAGGTGGCAGAATGCTTAAAATAAAAATGAAGTTCCAATAACATTTCTACACTTGACGGGAAAAGATTATATATATTTATTCAACCTTTCCCCACGGCCATTATTATATTGTTTAAATGAGTTCGAACGCTTTCAGCTTTTCCAATTCAAGAATAGTTGTGAAACGATTTTCAGGTCGTCTTAAAAAACTTAAATCAGTTTCTGAAAATCAAAACATGATAAACAGAACACATTTTTGTTACAAGTCAAGTTCCCTTCCATTAGAAAGATAGCCTGCTGCATCACAAAAACCGCATCCTCGAATGAGCAAAATTCATTACAGCATCTCGCTAAGTGGCTTGTTTGAAATCGCAGAGTACAGATGATTTCTCCTCAGGTTTCTCCTCCGGCGACTGGTTCTTCCCCTGTACAGAGCATAACATACTCTTTCAGAAGATATATGAAATTTCGGTAATTCATCACGCAGTCTGAAAGGAAAAGAATGTCAACAGATATTGACCTTGCTGGTTTTGTTGGATGTAGATTGATTCCTATTCAAATTCACATATACTCAAATAATGCTCTGATTCATGAACCGGGATAAATAAACATCCTTCCTCTATCATTACGTGTCGCATTTGTTAGTTGCAAGATACAGTATGAACTTCAAAAACATCAAAGATCTAAGATTTAAACAAGTTTCAACGGTATAGGCGAGTAACTTGGCCTGAAAAATACTAATTTCCAATAAATTTCTTGAAAGATCAGTGTGCTACATATTGCATAATCATGCGGAGAAACTAGTTCCATATTCCTTTATAAGTAAATGGAGGCACAAATTCCTAGAAAACTAATCAAATCTGGGAAAACCCGCATATCAATTTCATGGAATTCGTCATGAAGGTCGTCAATTAAACTGTACAGGACTCCCAGCTGAGAAGTGATGGATCACATAATCTTGAATGCGTTAATAGTAAAAAGTTCAAATCAAGAAACTAGGTGGGACTTCTAAACTCAGTTTTATAGTCAACAGAATTATATATTTTCCTCTTCATGATAAACACAATCACTTAAAAACTATTTGACATTTTTTCTCATTATAAAGCAATAAGGGATACACAGGATGTCTGTTTAGATAAAAACATGAAAAAGAATTATCTATTGAGACAGTTATACAGGAAATATTTACATAGAAACCCCGATCTTGGATAGGAGCAATTATTGGTTCAGAAGCTCTTGCTAGTCTGATGCAACGTTGCAATTTCATTCAATCAACCATTAGATCTTCATTGGGGCTATACATATACCAAGACATTTCAATTTTGGGTACTCATGAACTCATAACAGCTAGCTATTGTTTACGTTAATCGATGTGATCAAGCTCTAAAACTAAAGATATTCAGGGTATGAAGTCATTTAGAATCATTCGACTCAATAGAGGTGAGGCATGACTACTAAGCAAAATATCAGCGCAAAATTCTAAATTTTTTGCCTAATGAGCTGGCAAGCAAAAAGAAGGAAAGAGTGAAAGAATTCAAAGACAGAAATATTTAAATTCCACTCACCAGTACTGATTATGCAAAACGAACGAGTCAGTTGCTACTTTTTTCCCATCATCATTCCTGTTCCAATGGTAAAGTGCATGCGTCCTGTTCTTTATCTCTAATGTGGAGTGTCCATAGCTTGCTTCACGAAAAGCAGAATACTCTGGTTGAGGATCTCTAAATCTGCAAAGAAAAAAGACAATAGAAGAATTCTGATTTTTGAAAAACCAGAAATATAGTAACCTCCATACTTGAAGGTCACTCATGACTGCAACAAGGAAGACTTTTCACAATATGTAGCATACTCTACCTTCCAGCAAGACCTTCCTGATTCCCTCCATCTCCAACAGTAATATAAACAGGAGCTGATTTGTCTGGTACAGGATAAGCATCACCAATTGATACATAATAATGTATGTTGGAGATGCGATACTGAAATAAAAAAGAAATGAATTAGGAATAGTATTAAGTTAAATTACATAAAAAATTCAGCAAATAAGCAGTTACCCTCCCTTAATAAATTATTAACTCAATTGAACCTCAAATAAAAAGAAGTGACTAAATGGCATGTATTACAGATAAAGAAACTTGATTCTCAGTCTATAATAAAGGCGGTGGGGCATCTTTATTATGGGAACAAATACATGAGCAATTGAAGTCCAGGCATCTTCAAACAACAAGAATGGAAAATGGACATACCAAAGAGAAGTAAAAATAAGCCACGAAACTGGATACAGTTTAACTTTAACCAAGATATGTTAGTTATAGTCTGAACTACAAACACCAAAGAAAAGAAAAGGCAAAAGAATGTGTAGGTCTTTCCTTGCTTGTCTTTTAAATTGGCAGCTGCAATTATGTTTTTAATTTTGCTTCCACTGATTACCAGCACAAGCAATGGCCATTGGGCAGGACCACAGAGTAAGATCCCCCCAGGCTTTCAGGGCAAGGCCACCTATACAACATATGAAGGTTAAATATATATTTTGTGCAAACTGTTATTAATTTCCATATTCAATTTCTAGGATAAGCTGTGATACTTTCTTAATTTCACTAAACCGATTATTGTTGTCTTGTTCTTTACTTTTGAAGAAAGGAATGCAACTAGAATAAAATACCCGGTCTGTGGTCAACTAGTTAAAGAGAGAGAAAAAGGACAAACCGATCTCTCGTAAGCATGGACATGACCAGCAAAGATTACATCAACTTTATATTTGACAAACCAACTCTCATACACTACTCTCATGCTTTCCCCTTCCATGTAAGTGGGCTTCATTGCTGTTATAAATTGGAACATGCATCAAGACAATAAGCCAAGGAGTCTTCTTCCTGTCAACCCTTTTGAATTCTTTTGCAAGCCACCTCCATTGTGGTGTGTATTTAACTGCCAACATGAATATTTATGGAAGAAGAAATCCATGAGAAAAATGATGATGATTTGTTTCCATAGTGAAAAGGAAACAAAAGTCAACTGTAAATAAAAAACAGAAGCCTGTTATAGGGTATACCTAGCGAATCTTCCTAAAAATACAGTATTTTATGCGTGAAATTAAATATTAGAAATTTAGGCATCCTTAGCTCAACCCAGCTAAACCAATAACTATAGAAATTTTACAACCGACTCTTCAAATTTTTGGCCAACTTCAATTAGTCATAGATGTTTGTAGCTTTAATGGGACAAAAAATTTCCAAGGGTGCTCTGTTCTTAACCTGAAGAATGAGTGGATATTCAAACATGCTTTTAGTTTGATCCCTCCAAAATTAGACAGGAATTTCAAAGTTCTGCCAAGGAAGTAGGTATGAACATGAAGTTATCTATTAATAATAGGTCACCAAAATATGTCAATAGAGAGATATATCAGCAAAGAGTTTCCATTGCAATAAGTCTCTTTCCTTATACCAGTGAGCACCAAGGTTAATATAGGAAAAGGGGAAAAACAGGTAAGGGAAATGCAAATTACCAAAGGGAGAATAACTAGACAGGACAATTATATGAGCCGATGCACGCCTGATAGCATACCAAAGAGGATTACTGCTTTTGGAGGCTGCATAATGTGTGGGGTATCTTTGGAGATATGATTTGAACGGAGTTACTTCTCCCTATGAAAGACATTGTTAAGAAAATAAAGTAGTAGTCAATAGCTAAATGGAATTGCAGCTAAGATGGGCAGATACTTTGATAACAACATCCTTGTAATTAATTTCCATATGTAAGCCTATGCATCATTATTCTAATGTTTTACCTAGAGGCAAAGATTTAGAAATACAGACCATGCAGATAAACCACATTTAGAGCCTCAGAGGAAACAACACATTCTTGTAGATCTCATTACTCTTCAAAGCATGGATAACCACAAATTTGTACAGAAAAACGACTCATGCAAAAACTCTAGAAATTGACAAATGATATACAAACATATAAACTATACAAATCATATTTCTTAAACTTCACGTATGAAAAATCCACGTATCATCATACTTCTTTGCCAGGTGATACTCATTCTCTGCTTAGTTATTCAGCAACTTCCTAAAGCAAAACTTCATGAAGCTCCAATGCATAGATTAGAAAGAGAATTCTTACTTTTACATTCATCTTTTTAAAGTAATCTTTCCGACTCCAATTTAGTGGTGTGGTCTAGCTTCCAGATTAATTTTTCCCCATTTAACCAAAAACAAGTGGACAATCATGGAACAGCACAACTGGAAAAGTAAATTTAAATCATTCATGCACTTAAATAGTGAGAAGATTATCTAGGAAACTAAAGAACTTAAATAGAAATTGACTTCACTGGTGAATTTCAGGAAAAAGAAAAGAAAATAATCAAAACAAGACCTGATACACTATCAAATATGTTGCAGTAAAAATTTACCATATATGGCATGTACTCTATTTCGTGATTTCCAGCACACCAAATCCATGGTTGATATGCTGCACTCTGCTCAACGAAACGACCCCATGAATCCCAACGCACACCAACATCATTGTACTGATATCTATCAGCATAAGAAAGGTCCCCAACAAATAGGACAGCTTGTCCTCCACCCTGCATATAATGCTCCATAGTCGAAAGAGAATTAAATGTTTGGCCCAGATCACCTGAAATGAAGAGGAGGGCATAAGCATATTGCAAATAGAAAACTTCATAACAAACCAAAATATATTTCCATCCAGATGTTTCCAAGTACCAAATGTGTCCTCAGAATAACTACAAGCATAATCCTTTCTCCCTACTCTAGATTATTTGACAGGGCATTAACACAATGTAATTTGTCTTTTTTCTTTTAATGTTTCTGCAGATCAGTGATCATGATAAAGAATACGCAGATATATAGCAGTTCAACTTAGTATCCAAAGAAAAATATAACATATACATCACACAAATATAAGCTCATAATTTATGATGACTACGTTAGCAACAACTACAAGTTCATAATATCATCATAACTGCTGTCACAGTATACTTGGTGAAGCTAATTTTACTGAATTTCTATAGTGAAACCTTAAATAACCTCAAGGGTTCTCTAATATAGAACTAAGCCAAAAACGAAATGCTAATTCTTCAGGAGATAAGAAAAAGGCACAAGGTAATTTCAAAGTTAAAATTTTATCAAGTATTAAAACAGAGACCTGTATTTATTGATATGGATTTTATTGCTTCTGATTTATTCAAACTCACATTTTGCATGAGTAACACTACTGGAAAGTTCAGGTATGAAGTCTGAACAATGTAACTGTATAAAGCTCGATCTACATCATGAAGCCTTATTGTTTAGTAACCCATCTTGATTTAAGGTTTCCTTCAATTGTGGTACTAACCACCCGGTATTCCATTGTGTTCATCCAAATTCATTTGAGTGACATAACAGAACAGCTTCTCATATTGAGGACTTGACAAGGTTTAAGGTCAATTAAAAAAAATTCCCAAACAACTCACCTATAATTCCAAATTTGTAAGGAGCATCTGGATCAACTCCTGGAGGTGTTTGAAACCAAAACTTCCGTGCAGAATCAGCATCTCCAATCTCATAGTAATACTTCGTGTCATACTAAACAGCAGAAAATAAAGATGACATCAATTAAACCTAACCAACAAAAAAATCTCAGTGCATTTTGAATGAATGCAAGATCCTGGATATTCAAATTATACATGCTCTGTATAATATATTGCACCTTGGAGTGCTGGTGTGTCACAGAGTCGATGCAATTGAAATCTACGTGCAAGAGTATAACAGCCTCAGATTCAATTGTTCTTCAATCAAATACTTAAATTTACTACAACTTTGTACCTTCGAAGGACATGACAACGTGCAATCGTAATTACCTCAAGGCCATCAATAAGACATTCATGGATGTAGCCAGACTTGTAGTCGTAAAATGTGTAGTTTTTAAAAGTCCCCTTAGCATTAAAATCATATTTTCCTTCTGATAAGCCATATTGCACTTGGCTGGATCCCAGTTCATCAGCTGTCACCCATGAAATTATAACCGCCTTTCCATCATAGTCACCCTGTGTAATGTGCACCTACAGCAGAAAGCTTGAAGTAGTTAATGGTCATGCAGGTGCATAGATTTTACTATTTCCCTCCAACAAAATGATTTACTTAAAAACTAAGACAGTAAAATACTAACAACTTATCGATAATTTACTCTACATAGAAACAAAGTTCCTAGGGACTTATTGTCGCAGGCAAAATCAGTAAATTCCAAGCCATACATGTTTGTCAGGACAAAATGAGAAATGCCATACTCAACTCAATCCAGTAGATATGTGCCTACATATTCAACAAAGTTCGAAGCCATTCCACCATGACAAGAAACAACAAGACTATGAACTTCATAAGAAAAAGGGCAAATGTTGAACTGTTTGTATTTCTTCCATCACGGCATATTCCAATGTCAAAATACAGTCCAACACAGAACTGAGTTACTAAAAGATTCTTTTTTTTTTTTTTTTGGCATAGTAAAGCAATTTACAAATGATTATGTAAACAACCCAAGAATCCAAAATCGTAGGGAAAAAAAAAGAAAAAGAAAAACTTACTTGTTGGGGAGCATTATAACCGTTGGGAACTTTAAAAACCTGATGATCAAGAGGGATATCCACAGATGGCCACTCGGAACGAATAAATGCACTCGTCACACCCTCCGCAACCCCACTGTGTATCAAATTCAATAAACTAGACACCACCAACAACATCAGAATGCGGGACACCATTTTGATCCAATCCCCCCTTTTATCCTGCAATATAACAAACTAAATTCACTTATCGATGAGACCCCTAACCCACCAAAAAAAAAAGGATAAATATTCATTACACCATAAAAAAAATAAAACAAATTGATGGACAGAAACTCAATTAGGAACAATAATTTGCATTGAACAATCAATCCTATTTTTTTCTTTTTTTTTTAAAAAAATGTCTTTATAGAATGGAAAGACATTACCTGCCTGAAATCATACGAGGGAAGAGAGGAATTTGGGTGAGTTGCGTCCCAGAGATATATATAAATAAGGAAAATTCTACCCTTCAACCATTTTCTCGTACTTTATCAACGTGTACAGTATAAAATTATATATATTAAAAATTTATATTGTACAAATTAATGAAATCATGATTTCTCAGTAGAATTTCCCGATAAATAATGGCAATGGAGAAAGAGAGGCGAGAGGACTCAGTGAGTTAGGGTTAGTTGATTTGTCGCTTGATAATTGGGATGGGGATTGGATTCACCAAACACAGATTTACAAGAGAAGCATCATTTGCGGGCAAGGAGTGCGCGTGGCGCTCTGTCATTGGATATGATGCCACCGACCCGTTGTTATGGGCGCCCATCGTTCAATCATAGCAGGGAGAAATAGTCTGTGGAGGCCTTGTTTGGTTGCTACTCAGGAAAAAAATTATATTTAATTGACAAATTCTTAGGTAGACCCGGTTTTTTATCGCACCCTATAGTGTGGATTAAATTTTCAAAAATTTATGACATCAACTGATGTAAGTAAAATTTTTTAAAATTTAATTCTGACTTACATAGTCTATAGGTCGGGATAAAGATCGGATCTATCGAAATATTTTCCTATTTAATTATTCGCGCAGTGCAGTATTTTAATAATTTCAAACAAAAATCTTCTATCCAGAAAATTGCTAGCTTTGTTCTTGGTTTTTGTTGTTGGAAAATACTTAGGTAAACCCGATTTTTAATCTTACGTGTAGACTCTGTAGTCAGAATTAAATCTTAAAAAATTTTGCTTACATCAGCTGATGTCATAAATTTTTAAAAATTACCACAAAGTTTGCAAGTAGAGTCAAAAATTGGATCTACCAATATAAATCTTTGCTTTTGTTGTTTGCTCATTTTTTGAAGTTTGCTCATTGAAAAAATAACTAACTATTGTAATACTTGTATAGTTAGTGTGTATATATATATAAATGCTGTCAAATTCAATGATTGTTCATTATTTACATTTTTTAACTATATTTTATTTCATACATTTTAAATGGAATCACTTTCTTTACTTCAAGGTCAAAGAAATATATTTTAATAGTAATATTGTAAATAATATATGTGGTTGATCATAAAATATAAGAATAAAATGTAGATCAAATCCATGGCCAACCTTAACCATGAAACCCATCGAGTATTATAAAAAAAAAAAAAAAAACATTGAGTATGCATAGTCAAATTTCGAAGTCATTAATTTGTGCAGCACAAGATGGTAGGTCACTAAAATTTGTGCTTAGTTGTAAATTACAACTTGTAGATTGTAATTAGGGTTATTGCATTTTGGTCCTCTAAACTAGGTAAAAATGTCAATATGACTACGGGTGGAGAGATGGAAGGTTGAACCTGTCCCATTACCCTTGAAAATATGTGTTATATGTCGTGTGAAATTTGATTAAAAATAAGTTTTATTTTAATTTTGTCTTCACAAAATTTTAAAATTTTACAACTTTATTTTTAATTTTTCAACGTTGTACGACTCACTTCGACCAACTCTATATATCATATAGAGTATGAAATTATAATTTTATTACACTACTATAATATTTTAAACCCTTTTTAAGCCCATGATCTATCAATTTTTTTTTTCTTTTTATACCTAATTTTACCAAATTCCATTATGGAAAAATACAAGAAGTAACAAAAAGTTTTTGGAGATATAAAGAAAAGCCACACATTAGGAAAGAAAAATAAATTAACCAAATTCAACAGATATGCACATATTTTTCTCCACAATAATTATGTAAGCATTATTAATTTGTTACAAACTTCAAAATTATATTATTGTTTTTTCTTTTTGTGATTTTAAATATATAATTTTGTCATAATTAATTAACTAATTTACTATATAAATCATAGATAAGTGACAAATTTGTTCGTTATTATTTCATGTAATGACTTTTGTTGCATTTAGAGGTTATTGAAATTATTTTCAATAAGAAAATGTACTTTTTTATTAAAATTTTTATTAGTTTGTTGTTTTTCACCTAACATAATCACTTATATTTAACTAAATGTAAAGAAAAATTTGTGAACTGATGTTAGAATTTGAGAACATAAAGGGAATAATTCTATAAAGATGATAAGTACAATTTTTTTAAAAATAAGAAAATTATTTGCCACTAATACATTTTTTGATGTTTTAGTTGTCTATTTATTTTTGTATTACAATTGTGATACTGGTCCTTTTATGATTAAAATACTTGTATATAGTTATATTTATATAATTCGTAATAAAGTATGCAAGTTAGGAAATTGTATGATTTTGTTTGAGTATTTAAATATTTGTACAATACAATATTATACGCTTTGAATGCTTGTACAATACATGTCTTAAAGCACAATGATAGATATTAGACCTAAAGTCCTAAAGTTATGTATAACCTTGTCCTTACTAATATCTAGTTTTGGATATGCCTCTGAATATGACCATACAAACTAAAAAAGTTTCATACTAGCCCTCCAAAATTTTTTAAAAAAATGGAATTGTTTCAATAATGACCCTGTAAATTGAAATAGTCACAATTTAACCCTCTAAACTAAAATAAGTGTTCCAATGAAATTTCATATAAAAAATCTCAATTATTTCCTCCAAACCAATAAAAGAAAGTTCCAATTCAGCCTTATACTTCAGTTTTATCAGTATTTTTGAATTGTAAGAATTTTAATTATCCGAAAACAATAAAAATAAATATTAATGCATTTGGCATATTATGTATGTTTATAATATAAATTTGCTTTAAAATATTCAAATGCATATATAAATTATTTTGGCATGTACAAATATAATTATAAAAAAGTATTCATATATTTGTAATAGAAAATCATTAATTTTGAAAAAAAAAAATCAATCCATATTCACAAAATTTAGAAATAAAAAATCAATTATATTAGAATAATTTTTTCAATTCGAAGATCTAATTGAAACTCTTACAAGGCCATATTAAAATAAAATTTTAATTTAGAGGGTGCCAAATTAACATTAACCTTTGTAATAAAACTGCATGATTTAGAGGGTGCCAAATTAACATTAACCTTTGTAATAAAACTGCAAGCATGCATGGGTTCTAGGAAAATTCTAACATGGACTCGTTTCACGATAGGTGAAATGAATATTTTGATCCACATTTATTCATATCACCCTAAAAAAGTTTATTTTAATGAATTAGAGTGATGTGAATGAATGTGAACTCAGGAATCCATCTCACCTACCGCAAACTGGATCCACATAAAAAAATTTTGAGCTCTATTAGTGATCTACGCAGCAATTTATTGGCATCGTGCACAAGAAAAGCACACTCTAACAATCAGAAATTTTTATTTTGATTAGAAACAACTATTAAGTACTAGTTAGAAAGGCACACCCTATAGATGTGGTAATTTTATAAAAAAAGAAAAAAAATCAAGAGAAAAATAGAAATAATGGAAATCTAAAAATAAAAATAAAAATATAGATAGTGAAAGGTGTATAGGAGAGAAGTTATATATTACAGTTATTTTCTTTCTTTGTATAAGGGTATAATTAAAAGTTAATAAGATGACAGACACTAAAATGAGGCTCAAACTTTATATATATAGTATAGATTATTTGTATTAGGGTATAATTGAAAGTTAATAAAATGATAGACACTAAAATGAGACTGAGGCTTTATATATAGTATAGATATCCATCAGTTGTTTATCAACCAATGAAAATTTTTTATTTAGAGTAGAGGACCTATTTTTTTTGAATAGATGATCTTATATTTTTTAAAAATGTGAAATCTACTCTAAATGCACGACACTCGTTAGTTAAAAAATAACTATTGCTTGATGAGACGTGGAATTTGGATCTTGTCACATACAGGCCTAAGGATTGGAGAAATGCAAGAAAACAACAAATTTTTGGTCAACAAAAATAAAGAAAATGGATAATTTCAAAAACTTCCTCTAAAGTTTAAACTATTATCATTTGCATCCATGAACTTTAAAAAAATCTTTTACCACCCCTAATTCTATATTTCTTGTAACACTTGTCAGCCCAACACATTAAAAAATTGATTTAAGGAGAGTGAAACTACTTTTCACCCAACTTTACCCCTAGTACAAAGTTTAATTGATTAAAGTAATTTTAGAAGGAATAATAAAGTTGGGGGATTTTACATAATTATTAGCAAATATCATTGGGTTATAATTTTCATATCCTTCACCAATTAATGCCAAAAAATATATTTTATTTTTTTATAATTTACAAGTTTGTGATTTCCAAATTAAAGTATCAATAATATTTTTTTATTATTAATTTATGTTGTGTATCTAATGTTCTAATATTCAAACCAACACACACAAGCACATTAAGGTGCACATAAATATTTGTATATTATTGACAAAAAATTTATATAAAATTAATTTTTTATGTAATACCTTTTAGTTTGTAAGTTTGTGATTTTTCAAACAAAATACTAATCATATCTACTATTATAATACATAGTGACTTTTTATGTGTTTCATATTTTTGTTTAGATCAACATACACAAGCACCTTATATATGTATCTTTTTGTAAATAAATTATTATTTTTCCAGCGAGAATATTATTCCTTTCAAAACCACATTACACCATCGGAGGCAACTGCCTCAAATCAGTAATGGCTACCTGTTGCAACCAATTTGGAAAATTTCATTTCCAAACAATAGAACTACAAAGTTTGATAGCAAATTGAGCTAAAACATGACCCACATAGGAAACTTTACAAAAACAATCTTTCAATCTCCTGATATCTTCAAGGATCACAGCCAATTGAGAGTCATCGTTGGTGTTTTTGTTGATTCTATCAATCACCTCTTTGCAATCTCCTTGAACTTCAATCTTTCTCCATTTTTCTTCCTTGGCCATGAACAGTGCATCTCTAATCACCATAGCTTGTCATCACAGCTTACACTTCTAGAAGCAATACCAGGAGATGCCCAAGCTGCCACCAGTTGTCCATTACAGTTCCTTGCAGCAATTCCCCCTCCACTTCTTCTAGTATTATGACAAACAGCTGCATCTGTATTGATTCTGACAAGTTCTTCAACTGGTGGTCTCCAGTGATCATTCCTAGTCTGCTGTTCAACCTTTTCCTGCAAAGCTGTATCTGCATTATTGGTGGAGGTATCGTATTCAATCTATTCATTAACAGCCTTCTAGCTCTCCTCATACCTCATTCTCCTTTACCATTAAATACTATTTCATTCCTGGATTTCCAGCAGATGTTTATGGTCAGTGTTATGTTATGGGCTTCCTCCTTTCCTCTTTATTGGCAACTCCCATAAGTTCATCCCACCAATGCCACAAGTTGGATCTATATTCCTGTATACCATCCCTCCAAATATTTACAGCATTAGAACAAAAGAACAGTAAGTGTTCCGCAGATTCTACTCCTTCAACAATCTAAATCCCACAGTATTTACATATTGGATCCCCTTGCTTGGTTCTGCTGTAAATCACTTCATTTACTAGTAAAATAGTATGAAGGCATTTCCACCATAAGTGTTTCAGCTTATGTTTCATATTGAGGCCCCAAAGAAATTTCCATGCCTTCGATTTCACCATACTTCTGCTTGACTGGTCTTGCTGAACAGGCTGAGACTCACTCTTCTCCTTAAATTTTTTTGCTTGGCAATATCCAGATTTTACTGTATAATGGTCTAAACTAGACAGCTTTCATACTAATCTATCTCTACAATCCATCATACTAATAGGAATTCTGGACACCAGTTTGACATCTTTCTCAGACAGCAGCTCCTTGAGTAGTGCCATATTCCATCTACCATTTTGAATTAGTTGATAGACAAAGTTGTAACTACAATTCTCAGGTTTAACAGAACTAATTTTTCCATCTTGTCGTTCAGTGATTCACTTGTCCTCCCATATATGAATAATTTTGCCATCTCCAACGTCTCTCTCTTTGTGCACCTTTCCTCCAACAATTTCCTTGAACTCATAATCCCTTTCCAGGCTCAGGATGAGTTACTCTTACGTCTTGCTTCCCAAACAAAAGAATTAGGAAAGTATTTTCCTTTCAATACCTTAGACACTAGCAAATTTGGTTTGGTTACCAGCCTCCATAGCTGTTTGGCTAAGAGAGCCTGATTGAAGCACTGTAGATCCCTGAAACCAAGTCCCCATTTTCCTTTCACATCAGACAACTTGCTCCAAGTTAACTAGTGAGTTCTCCTTTCATGATTTCCATTTCCCCACCAAAATTTAGCCATCACTGAGCAGATCTCGTTACACAAATTTTGAGGGAATTTAAAAACAGATATTGCATAGTTAGGCATGGCTAACAGAACTGATTTCATCATAACCTCCTTCCCCGCCTGATTCAACAGCTTGCCTTTCCAATTCTGAATTCTGGCCATAACTTTCTTTTTAACAAAATCAAAAACTTGATTCTTAGATCTTAGCCCACCACCAATAGTAAACCCAAGTACTTACTTTTCTTTTCAACCTTCATATTCCCCAATTTTGAAGCTATATTCCTTTGCTCCTCTGGATTCACCTTTCTACTAAAAAAACACTGAACATTTATCAGTGTTAATTAGTTGCCCTGAAGCTTTTTCATACTTAATCAGGATATTCTTGATGTTGTTAGCTTTTGCTTCATTTGCTTTACACAGGATTAGTAAGTCATCTGCAAAAAAGAGAAGGGAAATAGCTGGTCCTTGCTTGGCAATCTTTATCCCTGAAATCCGCCTTTTGTTTTCAGCCTGTCTAAAAAGACTGGAGAATCCTTCAGCACAAATTAAGAACAAATAAGGGGAAAAGGGATCCCCTTGCCTGATCCCTCTAGTGGGCAGCATATTACGACATTTCTCTCATTAATGTTTACAGAATAAGTCACAGAAGAGATACATTTTACAATCCAAGAAATTCATTTTTGATCAAAGCCCATTTTAGTCATCAC
Organism: Cinchona pubescens; assembly: GCA_025175665.1. Lineage (NCBI taxonomy): Eukaryota > Viridiplantae > Streptophyta > Magnoliopsida > Gentianales > Rubiaceae > Cinchona > Cinchona pubescens. The sequence goes on from JANKKI010000222.1 coordinate 427,222, forward strand.
CGCTAAATCCAAAAAGTTAGATACATTTTAAAATCCAAGAAATCCATTTTTGATCAAAGCCCATTTTAGTCATCACCGCTACCAAAAAGTTCTATTCCACCCTATCATAAGTTTTAGACATAACAAGTTTAATAGCCATATAACCCTCTTTACCACTTCTCTTGTTATTTAAAAAAATGAAAGTACTCATGAGCAATAAAAACATTATCAAGAATTTGCCTTCCAAGGAAGAAGGCAAACTGGTAAGCACTAATGCAGCTATGAAGTAAAGGTTTCATTTTGGCTACCAAAATTTTTGAAATGATTTTGTACCTCACATTGCAGAGGCTTATGGGCCTGAATTATGGTAACAACAAGTGATGGTCCACCTTTGGAATTAATGAGATCAAGGCTTTATTAATGGATTTTAGCAAGTTTCCAGAGTGAAAGAAACTCTGGATATCTTGAATAATATCCAATTTAATAATTTCCCAAAAATTTTGAAAGAAAATTGGGGACATTCCTTCAGGCCTGATCGGGGATTTGTGGGGTTGCATAGAAAAAATTACATTTTTGATCTCTTTCTCTGAAATAGGCTTTGTCAAATTGCTATTCATCTGGCTACTTATTGTTTGAGGGGATTCCTTCAAGTATTTCTGCAAAGTTTCCCTGTTGGGAACTGGTGAAGATTTTGGTAGAATACCCGGTAATCTCATCTTTTAACTACTTATCAGAATTACACCAAGAGCCATCATTTTTCTGCAATTTGGAAATTGAATTCCTTCTCCTCTTATCAATAACACTTGCATGAAAAAAATTAGTGTTCTTGTCCCCCTCCTTAAGCCATTTAATCCTTACTTTTTGGCTCCAAAAGATCTCTTCTTGCCTATAGGCCCTGCCTAACTTGTCAGACAAATCTTTCAGTACCTCATCCTTATTATTTTGGTTGCTGTCTCTGATCTCCTTAATCTTCTTTTTCAAACTTTGAATCCCCTTCCTAGCATTATTGTTTAGGTTTCTATTCCATTCCAGTAACTGATTGCTACTACAACTCCTTATCTTATGTTGAACTCTGAAAAATCTTGACCCATGGCAAAGTGTTTTCCAAGCTTTTTTAATCACTCCATCAATCTCTTGGTACTGAAGCCACTTCCTATCAAAAAGAAACCTTCGCCTCATTTCCTTTTTCTTGTTTTGGGTATCCAAAATCAGCAAACTATGATTAAAAGCCTCACATTCCAAATGCCAAACTTCAGCTTTATCCCAACTGATCCTCCAATCTCCACTACTCAACATTCTATCTAACCTTTCTTTAATCTCCCTACCATCTTCCCAATTATTCCTCCAGGTCAGGAGGGCTCCATCAAAACCTAGATCTCTCAGTTGATTAATGTCAATGAAACTGTTGAAGTCTCTAAAGGTCCACTCCTCTCTTACTACACCCCCCCACTTTTCCTCATTTGAAGTAATGTCATTAAAATTCCCATTCAGGATGTAGTATCTCTCCCAAAGTTGCTTCCTAACAGACAAAATCTTCCATTGGTTCCTGGCTTTGTTGTCCTAACTTGAGCATCCGTACTGGCATAAATAAAGATATTCTACCATTTTTTACCACTGTCCTTGTCATTAATTAGAGTCTCAATGGTGAAGTCAGTGAACAAAATATTTTCAACCGCAATATCTCTCTTCCACAAAACAGCCATTCACCCAGATTTACCCACTGGGTCAGTGATAAATAGTTCATCAAATTTAATAATCTACTTAACTTTATTAAGAAAATTCTTTTTGTTCTTAGTCTCACTTAAACAAACCATATTTGGGGAGTGGAGTCTCACAACATCCTTGAGTTGAGGAATTGTTAAGGGGCTCTCAACACCTCGACAATTCCATACCAAAACTCTCATTGGTACATGGGAGCCCCATTAAGGTTGGACTCCACCACCTCAATGTTCTCATGCCTTTGCTCCCTATCTTCTAAAGTCCTACATTTTTTCTGTTTACATGCTTCAATTATAGACCCCTCATTACCGTTATCCCTGATCTGCTCTTTCTTGCCTCTCACTCTTCTTTGCTATCCTCAAGTTATTGCCAACTTCTTCCAAAGGTTTTCTCATGCCAATAGCTTTGACCACGCTCTTCCATGTTTTGCTTGGCTTATGTATCACAATGTTGTCAGCATTCTCTTTATTGATGAGCTCATTTTCGGCAGAGAATTTTGTATTGGAGTTTATGCTTCTTTTAGCTCTTGTATTATCATCCCCAGCCAAATTTATGTTCTCATCTATTTGCATCCATTCTTCTTCATTTCCTTTGTTTCCTTCCCTTGTTCCTGACTTTCCACAATTTTTTGTATTCGTTCCTCCAAGTGGATTAGTTCCCTTCTCTGACTTTGTATTCTCCTCATCATCTCTGTTATCAATAGAAGATTTATCTACCTTTCCATCATCTCTCATGCTGCCCTATCATCCTCAAGACTCAACCAGCTATTATTTACTCGGATAAGTACCCATATTCGTACCATGACTTAATTCTTTACTTGTGGCCATCATTCTTGCTGATTTGTGTTACACATTCACACCCCTTGTTGGATCTTTAACATTGGCTTGTCCATTATCCTGATTTGAATTGGTTCTTTTTTCCTTTTTTGCTTTCAGCCAGGACCCAAACTTAATTAAGTTACTCTGAACATTAGTCAAAATATTGGTACACCCTTTTTCATTGTGACCAATCACCCCACACTTATAGCAAAAGTCAGGGCACTTCTCATATCTAAATTCAATCCATCTATTGGCTCCTCCCATTTTTGCCATTGTCCCTCTTATTAAAAGTAGACAGGCATCAAATTCCACCAGAACTTTGATATGCCTGCTTTCTTTACCACCAGTATTAGGAATATTGGCATCCCACATTTTGCCCAAAACACTACCAATCTTCAAAGATATACTCCTGGTAAGCCAATGTAATGGTATGTTCCACAGCTGCACCTAACTTTATTGAATTCATCTGTTTCAACTTCCAATCCTTGTCTCCATTTTTTTAACGATAGAATCTGGTTATCAAAAATCCATGGTGTTGCGACCTTTCAAGACTCTCTCCATGTCTACAGCACTGCTAAAGGAAAACTAAAATAGATTAACTCCAAGCTCAACTACCTCCATACCTTTGGGATAACCTCATCTGAGATTAGCAAAGTTCTTGATCCCGACAAAATTAACCATTTTCTCCTCAATTATTCTCCCAATTAAACATCTGCTTCATAAATTGATACCTTCTTCTGCTTCCTCCTCCCTTAATCTGATTCCTTCTTTCTTCTTATTAGACAACTCGAACTTGTCAAATCTTTTAACTAGTTCATCCGCCATGGAATCTTAACAGTAATACTAGTTCAACCTCTCAAACTATACTAGCCAGATTAGCAAGGTCACAAAGCCCATGACAGAAAGAGATTAAGCCTTACCCCAGAAAAGCAGAGCCAAGAGCTGGAAAAAGGTAAAGAGGCAAAAACACAAACAGATAGAGAGCAAATGCAGATCCAATAAAGCAGCAAAGAGAGCTAACACAAAAATAACAAGAGATGTGGCTAACACAAAAATAACAAGAGAAGAATAATAACGGTTATATAACCAATAATCTTAAGATATGCTTACCTCTCCAAGATGCCCAAAGTTTTCTTGCAAAGGAACTCTACCCTTTATGTAGTGTGCTAATCATTTGTAACAAGCTTCCAACAACAACAGGTCCACTTTGTCAATAATTTTTTGAATCTGTCAGCAACAAAGTCCAACAGTTTGACTAATGACTTCACTGAATAAATGCATTAAGAACAGGGATTAAAGTTTGCGAATCATGGAACATGAAAGTTTCTTTTTTTTTGAGAATTTAAAAGTTTTCAAACTTCTACAAAGAGGGGGAAAAGCTCTCTTGTTTGGATTTCATTCTTGTAAAATAATTTATTGAGAAATATGTTTTGTATTTTTTTTTTGTTTTGAGTTTATAATTTTTCATATAACATATACACACGTTACGTGCACACATATTTTCATAAAATAGTTGACAAAAAAATTATCAAAAAAATATATTTTAATTTTACATCTTTTTTGTTTATGAGTTAGCTTTTACGTGTTCAAATTTGTATTTAAATAGACAAATACAAACAAATTAAGGTGTACAGATATTTTTATATAAATATTGTTAAAAACCTAAAGAATGTCAAATGAAATTATCAAATACCTTAATAGAGGTTTGTGAAACTATCCTTTTAGTAATATGACTAAAGAATTAAGGGTATGTATGTCATTTTATGCACTTTAATACCTACTTTGGGACTCACTAACAAGAGAAGGGAAGTAAGTGATATTTTTAAAAGTTTAAAGATACTAAGTGATACTTGGACCAAGGAGTGGCATCTGTCCATGCAAGAATTTCTCAAAAAAAAAAAAAAATAGAAACCAACAAACGAAAATGTAGTTTGGATAGGTAAAGAGGCACCAAATTAAGGTAGGGAAAAAATTATTTAATTTGTACAATGGTTACGTAAACATGTGTTTTAAGAATGATTTTGTCAAAGAACAAATTGTTGCAATGTGATGATCAACTTGGCTCAATATTATGAAATATCAAAGACTCGCAGTTATTATGGTTAATTAAGAACCTTTGCTCTAATTTATGGTGTAATCTAGATGACATATTCCGTAGCACCAAATGTTTAATGTTCGAATATGCCCACCACTCTCTTTCTTAAATGATTAATATATATTTGGTTTTTTGAGTCGTCACGTCAAGTTGTAATGTTTAATAAACACAATTATCGTAATTAATAATTATTTCTATATCATCTGCGCCTTTATTTTTTGACCCTCGAGTAGTTGTGCTGATAAAAGTATAAAACCCTACTTGATTGGATAGTGAAAGCCGTGTAAGCATAGGAGAATAAATGCATGATTCTACAATATTAATCAAGTTTATGCTTTAAGATATGATGATGAAGTCGACGTCAGGAATTTAAATTTGAGTTACTATATATTCTATAATTGAATATTTATTATAAATTTTCTTTAAACTTTAAGGGAGAAAAAGGCTATTAAAGATGTTAAGAGAATATTAAGTAGGAAGAGAATAGGAAGCTCATGCACATTCCATTTTCACCCCCAACCTCCCAAAATAATAATAATGGACAAATATTATTTACTTGGGCAGTAATAAACCAATTAAAAAACGCAACAAACATGAATAAAATTAGTGCAATAATCATGAATTACGCATGTCTAACCCGAAACTCCTATCATGATTCTACTTTTTTTATTATTATTATTATTCATTTTATGTACTTTTATTAAGACTTGATCAGTCCATCAGTTGTACAATATTGATCTGTACACTACTTAAATGTCCAAATAATTTTTTATTTATTTTTGACACCGCGTTGGTTGAGGAATAGAAAGGTCGTGGATGGCTAATTAGTGACTCTTAAGAGGGTCATGTTTTTTCATGGAAATTTCTCCATACAACTTGAAGTTTTGAGTGTGAGTTCAACTTACTCTGTTCTTGGAAAATTTTTTAGGTAGAAGAAGTTGAATGTATCTTGTAATCAGGACTTAATTATATAATTTACGGTAAAAAAATTAACTTAAAATTAAAAAAAAATTATATAAATAAATAAAAAACACAAAGTACGTGATAAAATTATGCACATTAGTCTATTCAAAAATTTTAGTGGATAGTAGGTGGATTATTTAGTTATAAGTTGATATATATATATATATAGCTTACTAATCAATCGTGTTGTAATGTATAGAATCTTGAAAACGGCCCCAAAAAACCGACACTTACTGGTTCATGTCAATCTAATTGATTGGGAATGTATCAAAATGCAAATCATCAAGAAATTAATGAAGAGGCCAATGAGTTTGGGTCAATTGGTAAATACTCCATTGACCTTAATATAAAGAAATTTGGTTCAAATCTCACTTTCAACTATTCTTATACACATCTAGATATGTATAATAAAAAAATCGTCGTTATGAAGGTTGTAATTCCACTTAATAAAACAATTAAGAATCATTAATTATAAACAATTGTAATACCGCTCACTAAAACAATCAAGAATCATTATAAACAATTAATAATGAGGCCATGATAATGTCGTAACGTATAGATGAAAAACTTGGACAATAATTCTCTTCATTTAGGGGTATATAAAGAATTCTTCATTTATCTTTTTAGATGAGTGACATCTTAATAAATGCATAATTAAAGGTAAGATATTTATCAAATTATTATTTTTATAATTTTTTATGACAAAACTACATAATTTTCATTTTATTCTCCTTGATAATTAGTTAAATTTAAAACTCATTTTCATTTAAGAAAATTAATCAAATTATTTTGTTAAGATTCATAGTATTTAATTAAAAATATATGTAATTGATTTCTTGTAATAAATAAAAATTTATAACAAAAATTTTAGTAAGTCATTAAATTGGAATAACATAACATTATAATTCATTATATTTTTTTTTTGTTTCTTAATTTTTTTATATTTAAATTTGTTATATAAATAAAATGACAATTGAAACTACGTAGTTTTGAATGTTAAAAATAGTAAAATAATGATGCGGATAAAATCTAACTTAATTAATTTAAGTAAATAGTGAGGTGTCACTTATTTAGAGACTGCATGTACCCCTAAATGGAAAGGATCCATGCCCGAAAAACTTTAGTATGCTTGGTTTGGTGGTTCTCTATAGATTTTGTGACTATTAAATAATATGTATGGACAATATCATATCGAATGATATCAATATAACTTACATGAGTAATGTAATGTCACGTCATATTAATAGCTAAAGATATATCAAGTTTATCTAAGAATTTGTTTTAAAAAATAATAGAATTTATTATGTGATATATTAATAATCGGTTTGAATCATTAAAAATAGGGAAGAGTAAGTTTTAATATTGAAAAAAAATTAGTGTGAAGAAAAAAACAAAAACTACGTACACCAAGTCATCAACTACTAAATACTACTAATTGGTAAAACCATAGTCAAACTCGAACACGAAATGTAATAAGACTGGTCGTTCAAGTTCTCTTCTCACTTCACATTTTCATTCAAAATCTATCTAATTAATGGAATAGCAAAATAATCATCTCTGTGGTGTTAGCGGTCTCTATTTTCTTCCTCAATCATCATCCTTCTCACAGTCGTTTTCTATCAGAAAAATACAGGTTGAAGCCCTCTAAATCTTCAGTTCTTCATCATCATCATCATCTTCTTCTTCCATGGATGATGAAGGAGCTACAGAAACCAAAGCTACTTTCCACAACCATCAAAATCAAGTCCTCAAAGTTCTTCAAGCCCTCAAAGAAGCTTCTCACCACTTACAAACCAACCCGGCCGATTCCTCCTCAACTTCTTCGATCAAAGCCTTACTCGAGCTCGAGTTCGTGTCAGAATCGATTCTTTCTTCCGACCCACATCTCAAAACTCTCTCCTCTCACCTCTCCCAACTCAAAAATTTGATCTCGAGTCAGGAAAATTCGAAGCCCAGCAAGCACGGAATCGTATCATTCTTGACTAACCGAGTCAGATAACACGAGATCTCCCGCGTTGCAAGCTTGATCGAGTCCGAAATCCTCTAGGCCTGGATCGACAGGGAGACCATAATTAGCCTTTCTAAAACGTTGGAAGAATGGTCTAATTCTTCGAGAGATGAGGAGGGGTTGTTGACTCAACTGAGTCAATTCAGAGACCGACTCGCTCGGGGCTTTGACATAGACTTACAGGAGATGCTTTTGAAATCAAGATTACTCCAAGGATTGGAATCTTTGCTTTGCAACTCGAATGTTTCAAAAGGGGTTCGCGAAATGGCGGCCTGTAGTATAAAAGAGCTGGTACTTTTCAACAAGGATGTCTTTGTCGGGGAAGTTCTGGTGGGGGAGACCATAAAATCTTTAGTCTCGATGGAATCTTTGTGTAGCTTAGAGGTTATGAAATCTCTGATAAAAGCAATAAAAAGCCCATTAGTCGACGAATTGGAGTCATTTGGAGGAATATTAAAGATTGTTAGTACTCTGGATTCAGTTGATTTGGCTACCAAAATCATGGCCTTAGATTGCCTGATGGAAATGGGGTACTACGAGTAGAAAGGAGGCTATTGAGGCAATGTTAAATGCTGGGATAATCAAGAGACTTGTCCATTTGCAGAGGTCAGAATTTGGAAAAGACAAAAAAAGTGATGATTCTTTTGGAGGTGAGGAAATGAAGTCCTACAAATAGCTGTCTCTTCCTCATCCATCCATTTGCAAATTGTGTGGCGAAATTTGCAGTGCAGTTGGAGGTTGGTGAAGGATTGAGGCAAAGAGAGAAGAGAGCATTTAAGCAAGAAATATTGAATAGAATTAGAGAGGCCTCTGTTTCTGATGCCGAAGCTGCTACCATTATTGCTGAGGTTTTGTGGGGTTCTTCACCTTAATAAAAGTTTTAAGCACTCGTCAGGTTCATTTTTTATTTTTCATGTTGCAGATGAAAAACTGAGCAGATCAAGAAAGAAGGTAGGAATTTTTTTGGTGTAGTGATTCTTGTGAAAAGATTACTAGTATTATGTTGTTTGTTGTTGTGAAAAAATGTATACTTTTTTAGCTGCTTTTGTAATAAGGGATACAATAAATTGATTGCATGGGATTGTTGTTTGGCACATTTTGATTGAAGATTTGGGATTCGAGGAATGGTTGTTGGCTAATGTTGTTAGTCATGTGAGAGCTAACTTTGAGTTTTTTATTTATTATTTATTATTATTATTATTATTTTTATTTATTTATTTATTTTTATTTTTTTTGGTGAGGATTGATTTTAGTGGGCTGATGGAGTGATGGCCAAGGTGGAAACCTCCACAGTCCACACATGGATGGATACAAGGAAAAGAAAATAATAGAGGAGAAATTCATGTAATATTCTTGTGATTGAAGAATATTCCACACGAGTAGATGCAGTTTCTCACCTTTGCCCAGAACATTTGAGATCGTTTTGGCATCGGATCCGGTTATATTTTTTAATATTATACTTATAATACTTTACGTCATATAACGGGACGACACTTATTTTTAATTTAATATTTTTTTATATTAAAAATATAAGTATAAAGAGTTGGAGTGAAAAGAAATTAATGAAGCCTCAACCCAAATTGAAGTCAAAATCTAGGATGAGGGGTCATACAATTGATGTATTCCGGATATTCTATCTCAACTTTTATGTTAATTTATTGTATAATTTTTTGTTAATTATCGTGCAAATAAATATAAGTATAATAATTAGATGTCTCACTTTCTATACTATATGATAATTGGATTTATAATTAATTTATACTAGTGGACAAAGTAAAATGATATTTCCATTATTTCTTATATTATGCCCTCCAGCATATATTCAAATAGAAAATAGTTGGGTAGACCCTTCCGATTTTGAGTTCCATTGTATGAGAATGTTATTTATATTAATTGATATTATTTATTTTATAAAATTTAATTTATATTATAAAATTTACAAGTAAAGATTAAAAATTAAATTTATCTAAATATTTTCTTATTCAAATACGGTTGATTTTAATATTTTATTGAAGATTCTATTTGTCCTTTCATTATAATATGCGCAATGTCATATGACAAATATATATATATATATATATATATATATATATATATATATTATCAGAAACACAGTAGGAAAAATTAAAATGCCCGATCGGATGACTGGAAGTAGTCCATTGTACAATGAAAGGACAAACTAAAAAAATATATATATGTTTTGAGGGGGCAGTTTATATCTAATCACTGATTAATCCACCTGACATGAGTCTGAAATATATCAGCAAATTGATTGCAGGGCAGGGATGGAAAAACTATTAGGGTGGCTCGTGATCTTATGCTGTGTGTAATTATTTTGAAATTGGCATTAGTGGATTTTTTATATTATATTCTAATATAATTGCAGGATAATCATGTGATCAGATCCATCATGCTTCCAAGAAAAAGGAAAGAATCCAATTTTTCTCATTACTTTCTGGAAAATGGAAACTATCACATTTTGCTTTCAGTCTTTCTCCATCAATTTTTTGGCCTTTCCAAAACCCAAAACAAAAAAGGAAAACAAAATAGACTGGAAAGCCAGGGTTTCCATTTTCCAACCCAGTGGCAGATTTAGTAATAGTACTTGATTAAATCCCAGCATAACAATAAAAAGAATAGTGGATTGGTTCAAATAATAATTAAGACGTCTAAATTATTAAAATATTTAATTTTTAATTTTTAGTGGGTGATATCGCTACTATTAATTTCTTATTTTGACATCAGAGAAAGAGGACTTTCCTCCTAATTAAAAAAAAAAACCCATAAAAGGATTCATTTTGGTAGAGACAGGGTGTGGAGTCCATGGACACTGGGTGTGGGTTTCTTTTTCCTCGAAATTCTATCTAGCATAATATATTGGTAAAGGTGGAATTTTAGGGCTACATGATTATTCATTATCATATTTAATTTTTGAAGATTAAAAATGTTAGAAAAGTGTTTATTTAAATTTCATTTCAAAACCAATTAAAATTTCAATTATTATTAAAAGAATACTTAGTGCTAATAATGTGGTTTGTATTTATTCTTCCCAAAAAACACACACACGAAAGCCTATGAGATTGGAACATGTGAACAGCGTGGGGCTGCACAATAAATTTGTAAATGCATCAATTATTATGTTTGGGAAAAGCAAATTTATAAATGGTTAAAAATCAAACAAATCATTGCAACCGCAAGAGTCCAAACCAAGTCTTTGGGCCTTTGGTTTGCCCTCTACTTGTAATTTTTGGGCATAAACACAATTACTTCTTCAATTCATTGGCACCACATTTTCTTCATCGTCATTAACAAAAAATAATAATAATAATAATAAAATAAAAATAAAACGAAGAGAATAATCAGGAGAAAATGCTCATTGAAAAACACAGAGCAGTATTTTTTATACTACTGGGAGGAGAAGGCTTTTTTTTCTTTCTTTTTTTCTTCTTCTCTACCTTTCCGTGCATCGAATTCATGACTAATAGATTATAAAGAAAGTATTTTACCAATTAAGTTGCACTTCGATAACAAAGGAGAAGCTTAACAACACATGATCATTGCAAAAAGAAAATATCAGTTTACCTTCCATTCTAACTAAAACAAAATTCCAAGAACATCTAAGCTTGTAATTTCCTATACACTTTCACCTTGCTGTGCTCGGTGGATTTGGCAGATATTACAGCCAAGGTACTACAATATCATGTTGTGTATAGTACAAAACCTTGCAAGCCAGAGACCTATATCATCATGGTCTTGACTCTTGAGGTAGTTAGTATAACAGCATACAAAATCAAGAAGTGTATAGCTCAACTAAGATTATCCTCTTCACAAGCCTTACCAGTTTTGGTTTTCGCATTAATCCGTTTCAACAAGAACCAACATCACAAAATTTCCTCAGCTAAGATGGCCAGCCACTGAGAACCCATTACTCTGTTTAGTCATCATTGGGCTTTCTCCGAAGCAGAGTTCTAAAAATTGATACTGCTGCCACTAAAGCTAATTCCATACACTCCGAGCTACTGGTCTTTATGCAGAGCTGGCCCATTCTGCGACTGTTTATGTTACCATTCACAGACATTTTTGTACCATACGACTCAATCTGAAGTCAGACTCTAAATTTACACCTAATACTGCCTCCTTGTCCAAAGAAAGGACAGTCATTGCGAAACTGACCTTATTGTTTCTCACAGGGTAGTCTCTGCCTCTCAAAGTAGCTCCAAGGCTTCCACCATAAGCCACTTGCCCACCACCACCCATCTGACCAGCATTTATCGACAAATTCATCCTCTTTCCAATTAAGATGCTGTCTTCAACCTTGGCACCGAAAAAATATTTGTTCCCAAAAGAAGTCACACAAACACCACAATCAGTAAGGTTGTACTTCAAATTCCTCAGCTTTATGTTACTGTGAACTGTGCAAATTAATTCTTTTCCACCAGATTGAACATCAAGAGCGACACTGTAAGTTGGTCCCTTAGGATCCACATAACCTGCAGCACATTCAGATTGAATACTGAAATCTTGCTTGTCCTTGCTCATCTGTCCAGTGACACATGTAAAGACATTCTTTCTTATTTCTGCAGCAGTCTTTCCAGATTGATTCCGTCAAAGCCCACATCATGATCCCATCCATGAGGATCAAGAACTGGTCTTGCAAGCCACTGATCACCCATAACTAGGCAGCGATATCTATGTACTGGATAATCAGAATCAAAACTAGCAGGAACAGCCATATCTGGCAAGAGAACAGGTTCTGCAGCTACCTCCTGATCACTGGAATCATTCTCAGTGGCCAAATTCCCACTATGAGAACGTCTTTCCCTTTCTCTATGGGATTCTTCTCGCAGCTGTTTTTTCAAAAAGAGGGTCTCCCTGTAATCCAACTCATCCAGATATTGCTTCTTCTGAGAACTTTTCAGTTTCTCAAATTGAGCTTTTGTTAAAATACGTATTGGCGGTAATTGATCATACTCATCTTCTTCTTCTGAGTCTGAAAGAAAAATCTCATCAATTTTGTCATTTCTTTCACTAAGGTTCAGTTGAGTATGATGCTTAAGAAAGGAAGAGAGAAGATGAGGTAGAGAAGGCAGTCTGATGATTACTACTCAATGGTCCTAGTTGTATACTGTCTTCAAATTCCAAGAGGCTATTCACATCAGTCAGAACTTTGGTGCACAAGCATACTAAAAGGAATTGGTACTTCCACACCTGTCCATTTGGAAGAATTTTCTCTCCCATGTTATCAATCCGGCAACAAGGATGATTCTCCACCAAAATGACGGGATTCTCAAGTTTCGTGTCTGACACTGCCCGGTGGATGTAATGTTGCACCAAACCTGTGCAGTGAGTGATGAAAGAATCGTAGCTGACAGGATACCCATTGGGACCTTCAGGAAGTGAAGAGGAAGCATGAGTCATGATAAGAATGGTGTTGAACCATATTGCTGGACTAAAGACTTCACTTATAAGCTTCAGCAATGGGAAATCACTATAACCCATATTAATAAAGTCTAAGCGTTCAAAATACAGTATTATGTCTGGAGGCGATTTTCTCACAAATTGCTTCACAGAGTGCAAAATTTTCCGGTTTTTCCTCAAATAGAACTTGGTGACGAAGGCAAAAGGCCGGGAGTGTCAATGAATGATATTCTGATACCATTCACAGTTCCCTCAACCTCCTGAATGCGGTCAGTAGCAGGATGAAAAGCATCAGTCATAGCCTTCATTTGATTGAATATGGAATTTATAGTTGAACTCTTCCCAACACCGCTTTTGCCCAGCACAAGTATTTTAATCGAGAAATCCAGTTCAAAAAAGCCAGATACCTCTCTTTCTGCTGCAATTTCTCGAGCCCTATCAATTCTAAGATTAGCCCTTTTAAGATCTGATTCCCCTGCTCGAATCAAGGTTGCCAGTTGAAGCCGATATAAGACCTTTGACACCATAAGGTTATCTTGCGACAGGCCAAATCGCCTAAGCAGGCGGAAGAACTTAATTTGAAGACATTCAATCTTTCCCAACCGGTCCAACTTATTCTCATCAATGCTATAATCAGTCCGTGTAGAATTCTGACCTTCAATCTGCTGCGGATCGACATGACAACCTGATCTTCCTGATTATCACCCGAAGTGCAAGGGGCTTGATTTGGATTCTCCTGATTGAATCTGGAATGGCGATAAGAACCAGCAGAAACAGGGACTACGATTGAGTTGGCAGTGTCTGCTGAATCAAATCAACAAAAGATTAATAAGAATAGATACTGGCCAAAATGCATCAACAGAGAAAAGAGAGAAAAAGGTTTGGTGGGTAGGGGGACTCATGTTGAACTGCGGTCCAGAAATTTTTTTTTTTTTTTGAATGGATTCATAAACCGTAGATCTATAGAAGAACGCATGAATAGGACTATCAACCTGACGTATAATCTGTTATGGACTATTGAAAGCATTTAGTCTCTCATTTAGCCATCATAACGACCAAAGAATTTTCACCAAGAGAATCTAAATGAAGTAGTGAGAAGTTTGCCAATGACCAAAGGACGCAGAAACTTCAAAAGTTTTGTGGATATCTAAAAGAAACCAAGAGGCGCCATTAAAAACAATTAGCAGCAAGTAACAAAAAGTGGAAACTTTGTATCCATAACTGGAATATGCAAATCATATCAAAAGAAATAGTTAACTTCACCAAGCAGGGAAATAAGCAACAAGCAGTACTTCTAATTTGAAAATTGGACACACCTAAATTTAAGTCTTTCTAATGAAAACAAGTTGTAAAGAAGCTCAAAACAAAATAATTAAGAGCTGGCATACTTCAAAAGCTTACTGAATATATCTTACCAAGTCTCTTGCTAATAATCTTATGAAGTTTAAATGTATATAAAAAACTCTACCAGTTGGACAAACAGAAATCAATACAAACAATTCCAACTCTAGCTATAAACAGCCAACAGGTAAAACAAAATCAAAGCAATAAATGAGATACAGGACATAATTCACATGACCAGAGACAATAATCTAACAAGGAGATCATTTTAAGATCCTAATCATAGAATTGTTACTTGCATACAAACATATCAAATAATGGGAAAATGAAATGGCTACCTTCGTTTCGATAGATCTCCTCGTCTAGGGGTCCCTCTGATAGAAAGCTGTCAGATGCTGACAGCGGCCTAGATGTGGCTAATGACTTGGATAGTAGCTGTGATAAAACCCGATCCTTGATGCTCATCATACTTCCTTCATTTAGATCATTACGGTGTAAGATTAAGTTTTCCACCCAGAAGCAGTAAAATCAGATAAGAAAGGAAATATGAGATTCTGATAAGACTAACTTCGCAGGAGAAGTAGAATTGCGCACACAATTAAAAAGGCAATTCACTATTAGCTCTGTAGACCAACTTGTAGTAAGAAATGCTCCAACTAAGTATTCAACTACCATACATTTTTAACACTCACCTTATCGTTTGTGCTAAGTGAACGAACATACCCTATGTTTTAATTTCTCAATTACTTGTCTCAGAACCTTTAAGATTATGCTAAGAAACGAGAATACTCTAAAATTTTATTTGCCAAGCTGTCTTATATAATACCCAATGCAAATCCACAAAAGTCAGTCATAGAATAATTTCTCGTATCTACTGTATAACACTGAAGCAACACTATAGCTCAGTAGACCTTGGTTCCTTCACAGCACCCTCCACCACAAGTTATCCACAACCCCAACCCCCCAAATGAAAAGAACCTGAAAAATTCTGCAAGAACACCCCAATTACATTATGACATTATATGGAACACATTAGCATTTGAAAACCACATGTATCATCTTGACGTCTGTGTTAGCATTTGAAAACAAAACGATATGTCTAATTAATCAGTTCTGACTGGATCATGGTAATTTTCATACGAACCACTAAATCCATTCTCATCGAATATCTACATGCCACTAATTAGTATACCTAGTGTACTCTCAGTATTCGATTTTCTTTCAGCCACAAGCACGTGTGTACGTATTGTTGGAGAACTCTCAAGTGTTCGTTTACATCATTCTCTCTCTCTCTCCCCCGCTTTAACTTGAATCCATTATACTGTTTTCAGTCACAAAACAAGTAAACCTCAACTAAAAGTTCATTCACTTTTCACCCAATCCTCGGACTTAACAAACTTTTTTCGAACAAAACTTTCCATAGCAAAACCTAAGTCAAATAAACAGTAATATCAAAAGGATTCAAGTGTTTACACATTTTCATTGCTCTAATAAACTTCAAACAAGAAATAAAAACATACAATTCACAGTCACCCCTCTATCTCTGTGGTTTTCCACCCTAGGCTCAAATAACAGCAAAATACTCGTTAAATAAATGAATACAAACAAAAATAAATAAAATAACAATAAAAAAAATGAGAATTTGATAAAACATTAAAGTTTAAGAGGTAATATTTTACCACTTACCTGATTCGCACATGAATAACAAATCCCAGCTCGTATCAGCGTTCAGTTAACCCGAATTTTCGCCTGCTCTTGTTCAAATCCAGTTTATCAAGAAATTTAAGTCAAGCCCACCAAAGAAAGACTCTAACTTTGGATGAAAAGAACCTCAAAATTCCCAAAATGATAAGCCCATAAAATACTATCTGGTACCGTGCAAAGAATTTCAGAACCTTAGATTCATCAGTTAAAAACTTTTGGGTTTAAATCAAAATTGATTAATGTTGAAAAAGTGACAAAAATTCGAAGAAAAAAGATAAGTTTATCAAAAGATAAAACCAAAAACCGACCTTATGGCTGATACTTTTTCTCCGCCTCGTAACATAATACATAATCGTCCAAGGTTTACAGATATTCCAACTACCTCCCTCATAGTTTTCAAATTAACACTCTCCTCCTTTGAGGTTTAAATGTGTTAGCAAAATGATTTATAAAAAACACAAATGAGACCCTCTTGATAAAGTCAATTACTAATTTTTAATTTTATATATTTAATCGAATTTAGTTCATTTGTTCACGAATGTAATAATAGATCAAAAATTTTATCATTTTATATACTATTACCAACAATCTTGCCTCAATTACTAACATAGAAATATTAAATTTTTACTTACATTTGTATGTGAAATAAAATTACTATAATATTTTGAAAATATTTTACTTCTTGCTTTTTCGATTTTGTCGTTTACCAAAATTTATTCATAATTTTGGCTTATTAAATGACAAATATATACCCTTATAAGACGAATTGAGGATGCTAAAGAATATGAATGATAAGGGGGGTAAAACACTAGAACAGCAAATTTTGCTCGTTAATCCATCTAACATAAATACGTGAATCCACTCTACATCACGCTTTCTCTTGATCAATCATGTAGATGCAGCATTCCATCATGTAAATAAAACTGTTTAATTGGAAAATTTTATTTTGGTCACAATTAATTATAGGTATATTCAGTAATTACCCTTTAATCAATAGAAATTTTTTATTTAGAATAAAATAAAAGATCAATTTTTCTGAAGAGGATAGTCTCTTATTTTTTTACAAATACGGCTCCCCCACCCGAAATGAATGGTGCCTATTGATTAGAAAATAACTATTGAATATGTTTAATAGTTACTCTTACTGGAGGTAAGATTTCTCTTGTTTAATTTGATCATTCATCTTTGGGAAATAATTAGGTAACAGTAACCACGAGATCTACAAGTAGAATCCAAAACCGAGTTTATGGTAATATTTTCCTTCTTTCTTTCTCTTTTTTTTTCTTTTTTTTGTTTACTGTTTCCGCGTGTTTTTCTTTGCCATGGAAGAATGATAATTTGGAAAAAGAGATACAAATTATTTCCCATTAACCGTCCTAAATTAAAAAAAAATATTAGCTATTATACTGTCAAAATAAATTAGTTTCGTGAACATCTAGAGTATTTGTTTTAGTACTATAATTAAAGTTTCTTTGTAGTTACAGTGATATCGGGCATTTGAGTTGTAACTAACAACAGATTAGTCTCAAGAATTGACATTAACCATTGGCATTAGCGTGTCAAATAACAGTTATATCAAGCACTTATTTCGCAATAACGAATTTGCTAAAAGCATAACTCATGTCTCGTGCAATTACAGGTTACAACACATAAAACACTAATTTTTTCTAACCTCATATAAGGTTAAATAATTCACGGATAATTTCATAATCCGTTAGAAGATTTGTACGGTACAAATATTAAAAACACATCGTGTTATATTATACAAATATTAAAAATACAACGATATAATATCCGAGCCATAACATTTTCCATTAGTTACACAAACAGTGGACAAATGAAAATTATGTCACCAAACATCATCTTATTTTAACTATAAATTCTAAAACAGGATATGCTAGGAACAACACTACTGAGTTCATATGATAAGTAAAGATGTATTCGTATGACCTATACCGAATAAAACTTTGCTGGTTTTCTCTTCCCAACAAAAGAGCAGATTTGTCTGGCTGTATCACCAAGGAAGGAACTGCCAAACAGAGAACTATCTTCATAAGCATGTCCCCGCCCCTCCATCCTAAATTTTCCAACCATCAGAAAACAATTTGAGTAACTGTTTCCTTCAATTGCCCAAGAATAGGAACCTTTATTCCTCACTGCATGAAATAAAAATATACAACTAATAAAATCAAATCATAACTGACCTGTAGGGTTCTCAAATACGAGTCTTTATGGAACAATGATGTTCATGAACTTTCTCTTAGCAAATGCCAACCACCATTTATTAGGAGTCCCGTTGTGCCTGTACGCGACACTCAATAGTCTACCACTTGTTTCCTCGCGAATTTGCCTCAGATAATTCCTGAATAGCTCTGTATTTCAATTACCGTAGTCAAGTTGAAACATTCATCTTGTAATCACAGTTGAGCAAATACAAAATAAAACATTCACCATGAAGTTCATACACAATTTCCTAATTCATGCTTTTATTCTTCTTTTAATAATCAGTTAAAAGTTCATCTTTCTTACGTCATTAACATATACAGGCGATCTTGTTTAAACTAGACAAATTTGCAGATATATAATGACACTTGTGCATTGAAAGATGAGCCACACAAGCAGCTCTGACAGATCTTACCGGCTTCTTTTTGAGATTGTGGTTGAGTAAATAACCCTGGAAAGGGAAAACCAGACTGGTGTACTCCAGGGACAGGGACCTTCTCCAAACCAAGGTTAATGATTGCTTTTGTTCCTTCGGCCAAAGTTCTGCAACCTTCTAGCCTCTTTAGTGCCACATTTATGTACAATGTCAAATAAATAAGAAGCTTATCAGCTGAGCTTTTGATATCAAAGTTTTTGAAGAAGACATTCGCTCTAAAAAATGTGATTGCTTCATCAACAATATCAGTTGTATCTGCATATGGTGAATAATAAGCACTAGTTTAGTCTTTAATACATCAATTAAGCACTAAAGAAAGGAAAACGTTAATCCCAAAAACTCAATAAAAATAAAAATAAAATTACAGTAAAAAAAGAATAAATTCTAACCCTGATCTGAAACTGGAGCAGGTCCCTTTATATGACTTTTTAGAGGAAGAAGAGGGCAGCCACAAGCTTTAGAAATCCCTTCCTCGTCAACAAAACTGGAGTGATAAACCTGAAATGTAAATTATTACATAAATCTCACAGCTAAGACAAGTTGAATGTCTCTATAACATGTCTTTCGGGGATTCACTAGTGACTGCTGATGCAGTGGCCTCATCATTACATTCAAAGAAAAGATTAATGTAATTAAATAATTAAGTAATGAAACAATCAGGGTCAATTCCAAAATAAAACCACAAAAGAATGGAAACCAAGAAAAAAAGAAAAAATCCAACCAAGATCAAAACTTTATGACACCAAAGTAAAATAGCCTTCAAGGCATCCTCTTGATTCTAGTTTCATCAATCCCATCCCTCATTTAAAGACAACAAGAAAATTTCTTCAAAGAGCATTGAAAGAAGTCCTCGATGATGCTTAAAAATACTCAAAAACTGAAACAGCATATATGCTTAGATGACTAAGAAACACAATTTGATGTCCAGAAACTAGCAAAACTGCAACCTTAAAAGTTGCAAATAACATCATCCGACAAGAAAGACCTCATTGCTTCATAGTAATAGACAATCAACATTGCAAGAAACATTACAAACAGAATAACAATGCATAAATCTAAACGTTTGGAAAACACGATCACTTATTCAAACTATAAGTAACATTTCTCATTATTAACAATAACCCTTTAGCTTCCTTGCAACAACCAATTAAATAAAACACTTCCTTACATCAAGTTCAACAGCACAATTACTACCAACTGGCCTAGCTTTAAGGTCTTGTTCATATCATCAACAAAAAAATGTATATTTCCCAAAGGTTTCGACCATATCTGTGTTTTTTTTAGGGTAAAAACATCTTAGCATCAAAATTCCTTTTTTTATCAGAAAAATCAAGAAGTATTATGAATATTTAAAAATGATCCACACAAGAAAGCACTAATAAATCCAGCCAAGATCAGAACTTTATAACACCATTTTCCACTCATATCTGGACTGAGAAATTTCTTTCTTATTTTTTTGACCATTTTCTTCGGGGACAACCTACCTATCCAAGAATAAACTAAATTAAAAAAAAAAATACAATTAAAGAAAATTGGAAAAAAAAAAAAAAAATTCACCAAATACCAAAGAGCCCTTAACGGAGAATGATTCAAATGGGTAATTATCTTACCATTTCGATTATTCCACCTCAACTTTTATGGTACTTCCACAAAATTAATGAAGCAACTACTTCTGCATTTTGCAATACCATAAAAACAGTCATTAGTTTACGGGGGAAAAAATCTATTTTTTTTGTTAAAAAAAATACATATTAAACACAAAGTTACCTGAGAAGAAGTCTGCTATACTCCAGAGCTTGTTAATGGAAGGTGAGACATGGTTTTCTTGATCTGGTCTTATGGAGAAGATGTACCCGACCCGACTACGGTGGATCAGAATTTAGAAGACCCGACAACTGTTCCAGAGTTGGCAGGGCTAGAAATGGGCTTAAAAGTGTGAGAAGTTGAAACTGGGCTTTTGGGTCTGGGTTTGTGTGAAATTTGTTGCTATTAGGAATTCTGTCCCAATATAATATATTTGTCATATTTAATTTTTTTTTTTAACGATTTAAGTTTTTAAAATTAAATTGTTTTTATAGATTTTTTTTAAAAAATTTATATAAATTTTAAATTTTATGTTATAATATTTTATATAAATTTCACTTTTAATGAAAAAAATTCATAAAAAATCAAATAAATTTATGATTATTAATTATAAAATTGATCGATTGATCAGAAAAATTAAACTGTGACAAAATAAGTAAAACGGATAGAGTATTATTGGTTGCCTAGGAATTAATCAAAATATGCTACAAAAAATAGTTTGAAATAAGTGGAAAAATTTTACGTTCATTCCATTGCCTTATACTTGTGCAGTATTATAAAATTTATACTATACAAATTTTTTAAAACTAATAGCAACCAAAATCAACGGAATGATTACTTCTGACTTGGAACTTCCCAAGAAACTTATTCCATTAAAATTACATTTTATTTGGGTGGAATTAGTGGGAGTTGGAAGAAACAACCAAGGCAGACAGGCTCCCGAAACAAGCATTTCATTCTCTTAACTTCTACTGCTTTGCTAGATCAACAAAGTTGTCATCAAACTTGGAAGCAATTCATTCCCAACCATTTAAGACACGTCTAAATCATTCAGCTTTTAGCCTTTCTTTCTTCATCAAAGGAATAGAATTTCACCATTCGGATCAAAAGAGTTAGTATCATCCTTTCTTGAGAAAAAAAATCAAAATGATTAAGCAACAGATTGACATTACTTGTAAACAGTAAATGGTTCAACTACTAATACAATATTGCTCTATCCATTTCCTCCTAGAAATAAAGACAGAAAATAGAATCCCCTAAAAAAATCCCAACATGGTGTTTTTTTTTTTTTGGGGGGAACTAAAGAAAAGGGCCAAATATGGTCTAGCAGAAAAATTACAACTTGAAAGACCAACAAGCCTTTAAGGCCAAAGAATGAAATCATAGAAACTACCTGTACATGGGGGTATCCTAATTTTATAATAATTGCGAAAAAATGCTAGTTATAGGTGGTTAAATTAAGTCCGAAAACGATGATGTGAACATGTATGGGAGGTTGGCCAACCCTCATTAAGGGTCCTCTTTGGCAAGCAAGCTCATGAATGTCCTTCACAATGTCAAAAACTGCATCAGGTTGTGCAAGTTTGAGAGCATTTTCTGACATTCTCTTGAGCTCATCTGTTTTTGTGGTGAACCAGTCAGCTACAATTCTAGCCGTTTCCTTAGGACTCCTGGTAAACACACCTGCACCATTGTCAACTACATATGGAACATTTCCCTTTTCCTGCATTGCCACAAAGTTACACAAGATTTAATGCATGACAAGAGTTTGTATAACACGAAACACTTTGTTTCGATCTCTTACTTGTCCAGGAATGTAGTCGTTGAGGATAATCGGAAGCCCTCTGATTAATGCTTCTGTAATTGTACCAGGTCCTGCCTACAAATCCGAAATGGTAAAAAAAAAAATTGGTCCAAAATCATTGGCAAAAAAAGTCAGTTTTGAGATGATATGAGATGCAGAATTCAAGAACTTACTTTTGTGATAATGCAATCACAAGCACCCATCCATTTCACAAAATCCATTTGTTTCTCAAATCCCCTAACCTGTATTGAGAAGTAAGTGTGACTTCAAAGATTTTGGTTTGATTCAATTTCAGTGTAACGAACGATTTTCTTTCCAAGTTGCACCTACCTTAACTGGGATTTTCCATTCAAGTAATCTTAATGTGTTGGCTAAGTTTTCATTGCGTCCGCATATGATAACCAACTGGCCAATTGGTTTTCCAAGTTTGTCATCAAATAGAGATTCTCCAAGAGCCTTTGCAGTTTTCTTCACAGGCCCCATCCCTTCACCGCCTCCCATTAGCAAAACTGCTGGCAATTCTGGATCCATCTCAAGCTCAACTCTTAAGTCATCCTGTACAAAAGAACAAACCACAAACCAAATAGTACAAAGATTAAGAATGAATTGATAATGAACTAAACAGATAAGAAATTTTGCTTTTGATTATTGCATTCACCTTCGAGAGAACAGCACGACAGAAAGAAGGCCTGATAGGCAAGCCAAACACACGAATTTGGAGATTCTTCGAGGCCATCTAGCAATGCCCTTTTTGCTACCTCCTCTGAGGGACAATACAATCTATTGACTCCTGGATGAAACCTAAACAAAAACAATGTGGAAATTAGGATGAAAGAATGAAGTCATGAACATCAGGATGCAAGAATGGAATTTAATTGCAACATCTGATAAAAAAAAACTTACCATGTGCGATGGCAAGTATTGAGGTCAGTAATGACCGTTACAAATATCACTTTCTTCTGTAGGCCCTGCCATTTAAGAACCCACAGAGGAATATGCTGCATAAGAGGATGAACACTACTTGATAATGTCTGGCTTGTACTCCATTAGACCAGCCTCTACTTCCCTTCAATAAACAACAAAACAATAATTAGAGAAACCAAAAATAGTATAATGCTTAATAATGGTTCTCTACTTTTCTTCTAAAAATTAAAAAAAAAAAAAAATCCGATAAATTTGTATGATGACATATGATTGAATTTCATATGTAGCTCTTAAACAACTAAACATAATTTTACAAAAGTATTGGTTAACTTTTTGTAACTTCCGACTGGCTAATAAAAGATACAAGTAGTTGCTGACAAGAAACATCAAACAAAGGGGGTGGGAGAAAGACATTTCGACATCAACCCAAAAAAAATAAAAAAAAAAATCAAGCAGTTTAAATGGTCATATGAAATCATACTTTGCATAGAATGCTGCAATTGCAGCAAGATAGAGGCCGTGAATCCATCGAGGAGAGGTACTGTGAAATGCAACATTCCAAAGTTGCACGTGTTTGATCATGAACTTGTATTGGTTTTCCATATCATTCAATGGCCAGCCTGTGTACTCCTTCCAAACATCCTTCACAATGATCTGCAATACTTTTCACATGATATGAATTAAACAAATCTGAATCCCAAATAATAAAAATTACCAAATAAGATACCATTTTAAAAAGTAGAAAGGCCTGGAAAAGGTAAAAACAGCAAACACATATACTTGTTCTGTTTTAGAAAGGTAAAAACTGTCAGCTTACTGCTTTTACTTTGTGGAGGAACCTTCCCAAAAGCAACAAAATGGATGAGGTAGGCAGATCTTAGAAGGACAAAGGACACAACACAAGTGATCATAAGAATAAACATCATAGAGCCCAAGTTTCAAGGAAACTTCGACCAACGTTACAAGAGGGGAGAGAGGCCAACAACTTACAAAAACTCCAGGGTGAAAAATTCAATCATTACTGCTGTGTTCTACAATCCCATAGCAACTATTACGTTGTGCTTTAAACACATCACAATGTAAAGAGACAAAGCAAATAATATTATACTATATAATAATTTAAAGGTATAGTGAAATTTTTCCCGTAACAATTTCTCATACATTTATAAAAAAAATTTATAGTTGTAAATGCGAAAAGCACCTAAAATA
Source organism: Cinchona pubescens (assembly GCA_025175665.1). Taxonomy (NCBI): domain Eukaryota; kingdom Viridiplantae; phylum Streptophyta; class Magnoliopsida; order Gentianales; family Rubiaceae; genus Cinchona; species Cinchona pubescens. Next base: position 451,447 of record JANKKI010000222.1, read on the forward strand.
GTAATCCAATCAGAAAATGAACCGGCAAACTAAATTGAAAATTACATTAAATACTGTCCTAATTCATCAGACAATAACCATTATTTGCACAATACAACATATAACCATGAAAAGTAGTGCTATAAACTCACCCTATAGAAGTATTCATCACCAAATTCCAACTTGAAAGCATCCCTGATAGCCTCAGCAGAAGCTCTATGACCACCTCCCGTATCACTCATGAGAATCAACACATTCTTTGTCCTCTCAGCACCAATCTGCTCCATTTCCATGTTCCCATCTTCATCTTGAACCTCATACTTGGCCCTTTTCTGACTACTTCCTCCAAATCCAGACACGCCTACCCTCCGAAACACCGTGTTTATTGATTTCCTTGGCGATGCGGCCATCACCATCTCTATTATAACACAAGTTTTTTTTTTTTTTTAACGAAATTTATATAACTTTATGCTTGTGTCTTGATGAAAAAGATTGAATTTTGACAACAACCCAGAAAAGGAATTCAAAAACCCAAGAAAACCCAGGATTTAAATCCCTTTTTACGTAGGAGGGTGATGAGATTTTCTTTCTGGGGAGAAAAACAGAGTTTTTAATTGCAAGTGTTGGCAAGGTGGTTGGTTGTTTTTTTCTGTTATATAAAGAACAGCTGAACAGGGGGAAATGAAAGGTGCGAATTTAGATACTGAGAATGATGCCTTGGGAAAGTTTTGGTTGGCTGTTTGAGAAGAATTTGTGGCTTGCGGATTTGCATTTTGGGTCGGAATGTTCTGATGCGTTGATTCGAATCTTTTTAAGTGCAACTATGCATCTACAGTTGTACTTGGATTATATGATTATTATTTGTTGGTGTGTGTTTTTTTCTATGTTAAGATTTCTGGCTTTTTGCTAATATGTCCGATATTCTTGGGCATATTACCTTTATGCCCATAGATTTGAAATTTTTTTTCTAATATTTATGTCCTTTGTTTCTCCCTTGCATTGTCTAGCGTTTGGATGTTTGTATAAGGGGGCTTCAACAATAATCAATATTGACATTTGTTGTGTATATAGTACTAAAAAAATTCTGTAGTCTGTCACGAAAATTTCGTATTACACTTAAAAAACTTATATAGTATAATATCTTTTATATTTTAAAAATTTATATTATATAAATTTTAATAGCTGTGTATCACAATAGTATGAATTATCTAACAGAATTGTAAAACTACTCATAATATTGTTACTTTAGAAGATTGTGTTATGAAGTTATGTACGACACTTCATCATTATTTAAGATGCAAAATGTAAAATAATTTACTATTAAAAATAGTAAATAATAATAATAATAATAAATATTACTATTATTATTATCATGAAGAAACAAATCAAGTTACACTCTATATGGATTAGAATTTAGAGCTTATTGTAACATCATTGTACTTGTATATTTTGCAAATGGCTATTGAAAGTAGTTTATAGGTTGTGATACTTGTTTTGTAAGAGATTTCAATGTTTCCATATTTGGATCTTATCCCTCATTTGACAAAAGTATTACTAAAAATAACATCCGATTTTGGTGTTGTATCATAAATAAGATATAAAATTATAGAATTTGAAAGCCAAGTGAAAAAAGATAAAAGAGGGGTAGAGAAATAATTTGAGATGGAGGATTTAGCATTTGATATTTTGTGTTGGATGACAATTTTCTTTTGAAACAAAGACACACATTCATGAATATGTCCTAAACGAAATTAAGTAGAAAGCACCCAAAAGTTAAAGAGTTAGGAATGTATCTATACAATGTAATAAATACAAAATGAAAAATAAAAGTTATTGATGTGTTATTAGATTTGAAAAATAAGGAACGAAATCCAATCAAAGATTTAAAATTGCGAGCTGAACATTTAATAATGTTTTGACACGTAAACTGATTTTGAAAAGTGGTTTGTAATGTAAATTTGTAAAGTATTTTTCAAGGGGTGAATTGGTAAAAACAAGTTTTTAAGTTTCATCAAGTGACATGCATGGACCCCATATTTGAGAGTGATGATTCGCAAGTTGGCGTAATCTGAGCTGGATGAGAGACCAAGTCAGTCTGTCATCCTATGGAAAAAAACTGGAATTCTTTATTCCATTACAGCTATGGGTTCCAACCTTTTGACACTAAAAATACTTAGCTAAGAAACTGAAATACNATTTTTTACTAATCTCCTTAATTACCAAAACGCCCTACACAATCATTTTTTAGCCAACTAGTTCGGGTATTACAATGTAAGCAATATAGTAATTTAGCATCCGTGTATGATTTTTCAAACTGTGGTCACCCTCATGTAAAATTGTACTAGTACTTAATTATTTGTTCAAGTGGAATACATCATATTAATTCCTATGCCACTTTCTTAGTTGTCGTATTGAGAATCTGTATTAGTATATGATTAATAACCTCAATCAGGTTAGCATTCGGGAATTAACGAGTATTTAAATGGATTTCTACTTATTATCAATTTTCAAATTCAACTTTTTTCAGTTTTAGATTTTCGGAGAGGACAATAAATTTCACAAACGTTATGGAAACCAAATGAAACTCTGCAAAATTTATACCAAATAAACTAAGGTTAATTACATTTGGGGCAGTAACCAAGTCTCAAAATTTTGGCTCGTTAAATAGAGGGGATTATTTGTATTCAAATCGAGTTCGAACCAGGAGGATCTTAAAGAGTGATGATCAAGTTTGGCAAGAAATTGTTTGGTAATTTGTTTGATAAAAGATTAGTTTGGCTCTTAACTTTCGAGCCAAGTTTAAATACATCCGTAATTCGTTTGTTTGTGACTGTCACTATAATTTGTTGTTTTCTTGTCCAAATATTTTGATCTATAAGAGTTTAAAATTCAATTATGATGGTTAAAGGATGTGATGTGGATACCTATTATGATTGTTTAGAAAAATGATTTGTAACTTGTGATTTAAAATACATACAAAAATTAGGAAAGAGAGATTCAATAAAGAAAGTAGGAAAAATAGAAGATATTCTATACAATTAAATTGGCTACTTCTAAATTTCTATTTTACGTTCACGAACTTATCAGTTGAACAGTATATGGATTATACTTGACTCGTTAAAAAAGTCGAGTCTCAAATATTGTAAGGATTAAATTGATAACTCAATTAATAAATTTGAACGAGTTTGTTTCAAATCAAGTTCAAATTTAGTTACCAAACTACTTGTGTTCATTTATAGTTCTAATTACATTTACCTCCTTTAAGATTTGGCTAAACTACCACCCAAATCCTCAGATATATATAGCAAAATTACAAATACCCCAAAACCCTCACCTAGTATCATTACAATTTTTTTTTTTAAACAAACATTACGACTTTATTATCTCCAAAATTGCAAGTACCTTTCTTCTTCACTTGATATTCATCTCCTCTGTGCAATCAAGATTCTACATAAATCGTATGGTTGATTTATGGATTGAGCATTCACAAAATGGGCACGGTGGAACAGCATCATATACCTGCTTCCACAAAATTCATTAATTAATTATTTTAATATTGCAGTCTATTATCTGTAATGAAAGCATTTAATCTAATCTGATGATTAAAAAATTAAAGAAAATGTCAACATTTCTCAAGGGATTTCAATGCCTTGATTCATACTATTGGTGGGTCAAATTTTTTTTTATCTTTAGTCAATTTCAGAGGGGATAGAAATGACCTATTGTGTGCCATGGGGAGTCATCAATTTCACTCTATACATTTTATCTTCATAGGTAATGATAAAAAGCAATTGTTCCAATAATGCTTTTCAATATGTAATGATGTGATCATTCCTTCTTCAAATCCTCTATTATATTTACTTAACATCCTTGTTATTTTGTTATTTTATAACGTTAATTACTATTTTAAAGAGAATAACCAAATTACATTGAAATTGAAATACTACTATATGAACTTATCTTCTTGGGTCGTTTTATGTGATCGATAATTCAACAATAGAGTCAAATGAAAAAATTAAAAACATTAAAACATACGATAATTCTATAATCTCGTAATTTAATTATATTGTTGTACTTGAAAGATTTATATAATATAATATTATGTGTTTTAAAAAATTATACGATGAGTTTTTAAAGTAGTGTTAAAGATGATTCTGTAACGAAATTGCATAATTTCCCTAAAACATAAACGTATGTTAGAATTGATACCTCTTCTCCAAGGATGATGTAAAAGAATGCCTTCATTAAGGGAAGGAAACAGAAAATAACAAGGCCAAGGATGCATGCCAATGCCAAAGCACAAGAGAATAGGAAAATATCAAAAAATAAGAAAATCCCCGAAAGCCTGCAATATCGAAATGTTAAAAAAAAAAAAAAAACCAATTAAATAGTAGAATTATTTTAATGAATCAAGAATTCAATAAACAATTTAAAACTCCATGTGGGTCTAATTATTACCAAGTAATCTAAGGAGCAGACTTTCCCGACCCGGCGCCGGCTCCGCTGCTTTGCAGTAGTAGACAAATTCTTGGTCCGAACCCATGCAAATGCCATTTTTTTTTAAATTTTTTATTCTGGGAATATAATAGTTTTTTTTTTAATTATTATTATTAACATTGGAAATCAATCTTGCATGGGTTTTTGGACAAATGGAATTGGAAATTAATTAATCAAATCAAGAAAAATATTGAAGAATGGAGTTTGGAGGAGAGGCAAATTCCTCCAACTCCAAAACAAAAATTACAAGGGTTCTTTTGAATTTAGATGTTATTTAATTATATGTCCTTTTTTTTATTATTATTAAATTAAATGATATTGAATAAGAAAAACCTAAATCTGAACCACAGGTTTTGTTTTCTTGGGTTTGTGCCAAGTGCTGATTTTGTGATCTTACGGATTAAGATTTCGCGTTGACTTTTATATGACCAAATTTGGCTGCTTAAGGAATTTAATTTGACCGTACGACATAATGGGAAAATTCTTGAATATATCAGTTTTATAGTATAGTATTATAAATTTCGTGATTCATATTCTTCTACATCATCCTTTTAAGTGTGTAAGAATTTCCCAACATAATGTATGATGAGGAAATTTTTAGATGAATTCAATCCATAATAGGTGACATGGACTCTTTGATTCAAATTCAAACACATCACTCTATTCTATTAAAATAATTATTTTGATAGTGATATGATTGAATTTAAATCAAAGAATTCATATCACTTACTATGAATCGGACTTCGCAGGCATGTGTGAAAGAAACAAACGGCTGGAAATTAGCCCAGAAATAGACACACTTTCAGTTTCAGCATAAATTATTCTCATGGAAAAAGTTATCGCTGCCGAGATTGTTATAGTAATTTACATCAATTCAACTTTCAACGTTTTCTAGGATGAGAATAAATTAGGGAAAATTGCCAAAATAGTCCCTCAACTTTTGTACTTTAGCCAAAATAGTCCCTCAACTTTCTTTTTAACCAGAATAGTCCTTCAACTTTTTTTTTAGCCAGAATAGTCCTTTAACTTTTATTTTTTAGCCAAAAAAGTCCTTTTATGGTGTAGTCACCATAATTTATTTATTTATTTTTTTTATAAATTTCACATGAAAGAACTATCTTGGCTAAAAAATAAAAGTTGGAGGACCATTTTGGCTACAAAAAAAGTTGAGGGACTATTTTGGCTAAAGTAAAAAAGTTTAAGGACTATTTCAGCGATTTTCCCAATAAATTATAGCAAATGTTATTACCACAGCAAAGTGAATGAAATAAGTGTAAAATTAATGATCAAAGTACTCATATTCCCTATTATTCTTTCTCAATGAAAAGAGTATTTCAATTATTTCACAACTGTTTTGATGTGGAATAACTTTTTCAGTAGCTAGACAAAGAAGAGGTGAATCAACATAAATGGGGATCTCTATGGTATTATATTATTGTATTTTAAAATTTGTACTATAATATCTTAAAAGGTTCATAGAATTTTTCTAAAATGTCTTTTCATCTAACCTTCTATAAAACAAAAAAAGATAATATCCAATTGAATTCATGATTTTGTGACTAGTATTAAATTTTAGAAATTGCTATTTACATCGATGTCATTTATTATACATAGTTTAATTCATATCATATGAACTACAAATAAGGACAAATAATAAATCTGGTCTACTTAAATATTTTTCATAAACAATAACCTAAATAGTGTTCGAGCAAAACACACATAGAAGTACCATTAAAAGCAGGGTACATTCTGAAATACATATTCACCAAATGGATTGATGATTATTTCTCCATCAAATACTTCAGTATAAAGTATGAAAGCACAAAATTGTACGATAATACTCCACCATTAAGAAAGGGGAGCTATAAAACATACCACTTAACATACATTAGCAGCCTGCCTATATTCTTCCATTCTAGCATTTTTCTACTAGTTAAAAACTAATCTCCAAGATAAAAAAACTCAGGCCTGTACAAAATCACTCCTGTCGTAATGAAGCATCACCCTGGGTGATCAGCCTCAAACATGTCGGACAGGGAGGATCCATTTGAGCTTCCTGGCATGTTCTCTGCTCCAAACAGTCAGCATGGTAAACATGACCGCAAACTAACACGGCCACCACAGAGAGATCACTAGAAGAACCAATGCCTCCACTGATAAATGGCTTCTTTCTCAAGAGTCTCTCACATATTCCGCATACCATCTTCCCCACACCGCGAGATACCGAATCTGTTCTAAATGAACTTGGCCCGATTTGCTTTCTGGTTTTAGAAGTGTTGCATCCCAACTTTCTGAAAAATGTAATTTTCAAATATCCAGGTGAGAAACTTTTGTGAGGGCAAAAGATATAGTAGCATTTAAAAGGCTCGGACAGAATCCGATTAATCAAGCAAACCTGTATGCTGGCTGGTGTCATTTGAACGGTACTTGTTAGCCAACTTGAAGAATATGTTTTCATCAAGTGGAGGAGTAACTTTTTCATGTGAAGTTGATGCATTGGCACGGTTGGCCGAGTTTCTTCGATAATACTTGCGGCTACAGTAACGAGGATTCCTCAATAACATAGCACGGCTAAAGTGCTGGTGGTGAGCAGGTAACTCGGAAACTTGTGGTAACTTAACAGAGTCATCCATGATTTCCAGGATGGATGAAATGGATCCTATTGCACTGCTTTCAACTTGATCAGAAGATTTCTGCAAGAAAACCATGAAAGACCAATAAACAAGCTCAGAGAGAGAGAGAGAGAGAGAAATTTTCTATCCTGCCAAAAGAAAGAAACAACAGAAGCAAATTTAAACATCAAATTGCATGAAAGAAGAGCTAGAAATTTTTGGCTGTGATAGTACAAGATGACTGAATATATGAAATTTAAATTTAACAAGGATGCACGTAGGAATGGAATAGGGGTTAGTATCGGAGATTAAGAGATACCCATAAGTGAAAATTTTAAGTATTTAGGATCAATTTTTCAGAATGATGATGGTTTAGATTGAGATGTTACACATTGGATACAAGCGGGTTTGACTAAATGGAGAATAGCATCAGGAATATTATGCGACCGCAAAATTCCTTTACGACTTAAGGGTAAATTCTATGGAACGGCAATTAGGCGAGCGATGCTTTATGGGTCCGAGTGTTGGGCAGTGGATTACACACATGAGCAAAAGATGAGAATAGCAGAAATGCGAATATTAAGATGGATGTGTGAGTACACAAGAATGGACAAGATATGCAATGAGCATATTCGTAAAAAAATTGGAGTAGCATCTATTTGATGAAAAGATAAGAGAAACACGCTTAAGGTGGTTAGGTCATGTGTTAGGATGACCAGTAGAAACGCCTGTCAGGCGAGTAGATTTTAGAGAGAGTAGTCAACATAAGAGGGGTAGGGGAAGACCGAAAAAGACTTGGTGGGTAACTTGTAAGAAAGATATAGCCTATCTAGGAATTGAGGAAGATATGGTCTATGACAGAGTGCAATGACGTAACAGGATTCATGTAGCCGACCCTACTTAGTGGGATTAAGACTTGGTTTGTTTGTTTGTTATAGTACAAGATGACACTGTAGGAACTACCCACCCAAACAAGAAAAAGTATGAAAAAAAGTTGATCTAAAATGTGAACTTTACATTATAAATCCTAGTTAACTTTTTGGGACAAACAAAGAAGGAATGGCAAAACCTGTCCTGATGATCCTTCCATTTTAGATGAATGTGGAATAACATCTGCAATATCAAAATGAAACATATTTGTGAGAGATCATTCAGATTACTTAGCTTCAGAATTTTTAATTGCAGCTAGGACATAGTATGTTATTCTAGAATACAGAGCAACTGTCTAATAAAGGTGATGAAAAGATTTGAAATTTCATAGCTAAACAATAAAAAATAATACATAATATGACAAATTACAAGAAAACTCGTATTGGCATTCATATTAGAAACCTTCTGTAGGGAAAAAATTAAATAAAATCAGCTACTCAAATTAACACCAAGGATGTGCTACACACATTGGATAAACAGTCAAAAACTATCCTAAAAAGTTCTTGCTATTTAGAAACAGACGCATTTCAGAATAGAGCTCAGTCAGTGTTCAACCTGGTGCAACAACAAACTAGGCGAAAGGAATTTAAGAAGCGTCCAAGTCAATTTGTTCAACAAAGTGAATTTCCTCTATACAGAGCATGATCAATCTATCAGGCCACTAAAGTTTCTCAAAATTTGAGTCGACAAGTATTAGATGCCTCTTGCAATTTGATTAACATTGACTAAAAGCTTGTAGTAAGAGACAATTAGCCCGTTCTATCAATAGTTAGTGTTAAGTACTCGAGTTAGATTGGAATGAATAAGAGTGTTAACTAGTACATCCACATCCTGTATAACGAGAAAACAGAATTCACACAATGGACAAGTTTAAACATTTTAAATGAACAATGGCCAACTAAGATTAAGTTCGAAAATAGTTTCATAAAAAATTGAGAACTTTGGTGGCCACATAAATTAGAACTGAAACATCGACCTTACTTCCACTCTCAACAAAATAAGGTAGGCAAGGAAGGCTTGATGTTATGGCAATGTCAAAATCATGCATCAAACAAATAAGTATGTATCGTTATTCAACAACAATGGCTACATATTTGAAACAAGGCAGGTGGAAAGTTTCTATTAATAAATAAAACAAAGTTTAAGAATCATCCCCTCGCAAGATAAAGATTTCAATCATTAAAGGGTAGAATGTGAAAAGTTCTAAAAGAGAATAATCTTGCGCCATCAAAATCAGCTCTAGAAAATAGCGCAAGTCCAATATTCCTAAATAAGAACAAGCACGATAGTGGCCATGATGCACAACTTAGGACTCTAATTTGTGTAATATACAAATCCACTAACAATCACAGCTCAAAGGTGCCATTTTTCTCATGAGTAGTCTCTTGGTATTCCGTCGATGGATATTTTTGTTTCATAATAGTTCCCAAACTATTGGAATATTAACCAAAAGTCTAAAATAACAGCTCCAATAAAGTTTCCCTAATACTATATTTCTATTCCAGTTGAAGATCAGATTTTTAAGCCAAAAAAAGGGAATGAACAAAGAATTATTTCCTCACCAATAAAATTCATAACATGCAAGCTTTCTTTAACTACTCATAAACATATGACCCAATCACTCTAATTAATTAAATACAGCTCAAGATTATTCTAATTTTCTTCTCAATAATCATTATACCAAAAATCTCTCATAAAACAATTTTTTCCCCTTATGCAGTTATGAAAACATTAATTTTTTGATAATCAGAAGCATTCCCAAAGTAAAATCCTTATGATCAGAGCAAATGAACCAAAAGAAAACAAAAACAAAAAAAAAAAAGAAAACCCAAAAAATGGTTTTATTGAAATTAGACAAGAAATGAAAGAACGGAAAAAAAAAAATACCTGAAGGAGGAGTATTTTTGGGGTCAGCTCTTCTCTTTCTTTTTCCCATTTTTTTTTTTATAATTATAAAGAGTATTATATATTTGTAGTATTGAAAAGCAAACCAAGAAAACAAGGGGTGTAGATGAAAATGTTGCAATATTCCAATATATATAGATGTATAATTAAATTTTTATAAGAAATGAAAAAAGAGAGGAAATTAATGGCTGAAATCGCACCAAATTGCACAGAGGTTTTTGAAGGGTTGTTGGATTTAATAAAGAAGCGAAAAAGGGTTTGTGGAATAGCGATGATGGAGCAGGGGACACCGGAGGTACACTCAAGAAATTGAAAACCTACACTCACTAAAACCTTTATGGAATTTTTATAATTTCGCCTGTCTTATATTCAAGAAATTTTTTTACTATTTATATAATATAAATTTTTAAAATAATATTATTATAGAATAAAAAATAATATCATTACGTTCAAGAAATTAAAATCTTTGTAAAAAGTAAAATCAGTGAATTCTTTTATAACATTGTAGAATTTTTTATTATTTTATTTTATTGAGAAAAAATATCAGCAGTTACTTTTTTTTTTTTTACAATCTAAGGAATTATATCAATTTTGTGGAATTGGATCAATTTTGAGGAATTGGGGCTTAGTCCATTAAATTTAAAGTAAGCTTGGGTCCAAGTTTGGTCTGTTAAAGCCCAGAGTTACATTTAAATATATTCTCATTCTCGGCTCACACTTTTAATCGGGTTTGGGCTGAGTTTAAGTTAGCATAATCTCACTTTTACACTGTTATTTTTTTTTTTTATTGTAGTTCTTTTATGAAAGTTTGATATATTCTTTAAAAATATCAAATTATTGTAATTACATTTTTTAAAAATTTCCAAAGAGTTGGAAAAACAATAGTGGGTTACTTAAGGCCGGAGGAGGAAGATTTTTCGGCCCATTTATGGGGCACGGGCCTAAATTTGGAACATTAACTGCAGGAAATATCTAAATATTCCAAGCCCATTGACTTGTATTACTTGACATTTTTCCTTCCTAAACTCCTCTCTGGTTTTATTTATTTATTTATTTTTTTGTCTTCATTGACAAAAAAAAAAAAAAAAAAAATCCCTCCATCTTTTACGAAAAATTATCAAGTCCCCAATAGACCTGAAAAACAACAATTAAACTACCCGATACTTAAATCAAATTTTATTGTAAAATGTTAGACTTTATTAATCAAGTCAAAATATCTAACATAAATAAAATTTAGTGTTCGTTCATACATCTAGAATAGGGTGGAATAGAGGAAGGGTAAAAAATACATTTAATCTTTAAAGTTTGGCTTGTTGACATTTTGGATCATCAAAAATTCACAAAATATTAATTACGTCTCTTATTTTTCAAGTTTCTATTGATTTAGAACAATTGACCAGAAATATAACATAATTTTAGTCTTCTATGCATCTTCTTCGACAAACATTTCATTATTTAGCAATAAACTCTAAAAAATTACCTTCTATCTTTTATTTTCTCTGGACCAAATCAAAGAAATTGCTCTTTCTCAGAAATTTTAACAAAAAATTATGTTATTTTTTTGTTAATTATCCTAAATTAGTAAAAACTTGAAAGATGAGAGATATAATTTATTTTTTGTAAAATTTTAGAGATCAAAAGTTTTTTTTTTTTTAACCCGTAGAGGAAATACTAGGCCATATATTGGCAAAAGTTGATCTTTTTTCGTGCGTGATTTCTTCTCTCATTTCCGGTTTCAGATTTACTTCACTGATTAATCATTCGGTTCCTTGTTGCGTAGAGCATTTTCTACTTCCAATAATTTTGTGATTCATCAGACAAATCTGTAACATCCATCCACGATGAATACATTTTGATTGGAACACATGACACTACTAGCAAGGAAAAATAATCTAATCATTTTCCCACAAAACCATTTTCTGGGTCTAGACTTTTCTTGTCTGGAGATTTTTCTAAGTTGAATCTTCAATTCTGGTGTTTTTCACTGCTTTGGGACCACAGAATTTGCATTATTTTATGGTTGATTTTGATGTAATTGATATGAAATGCTAGATAGTAAAGAAAAATATTTCAATAGATTCTGTTTTTATCCATACTGTAAATTTAGGGACATAAATTTTACGAAATAAAATAAATCTTAATTATAAAATTTACTGGTGAGATTCAATATCATACCTATTTGAATACTTTTCTATAGACATAACATTCACAACACTATTTCCTTTGTTCATTCTGTAAATCAAATTCTTGATGCTTGATTTGATACCTTAACGAAACATTTGTTTGTTTAATTCTTTTTTTTTTTTTTTTCAAATAAAAAGTTATTTTTAGCTGTTACGACAATGCATGTTGTAACTCAGTTATGAGCTTATAATTTCTTTATTAGTAATATCTTTAAGTTTTTTCAAATATAACTTATAAAAGAAAAACAAAACAATTATTTTCAATAGACAACTCATTTTTTCAATAAATGATAATTTTGATGCACTCTTTTTTTGAATCTTGCCTAAGGGCTAAGAGTAAAATTATTGCACGTAACAAATTTTCTAGAATACTTGAGAGCAAATTTCTGTTAGAGATGCAAAAAACTATAAATTTCATCAACCACACTTTTTTGTAATTTTGATGATATCCTTCCTCAGTAGTTAACATCCTTAAGATGATATTAGTGGTACTTGTTTCGCTCGTTTTATAACTTTCTAAGTCATTTATTTAACAAATTTCCTTTTATTATCCCCCCCAAAAAAAAAAGAAAAAAATTTAGCAAGTGACAATTCTATTTCTTGACGACAATATTGTTTAAAATTTGCTCCTTTTTGTGTAAAAATAATTTTTAAAATCTAACTATATATAAAAGTTTAAGACAACTATTTTTTGTATAATGTCAAAATTACTATATTTCCTTAAATACCCTCATAACTTATCTAATAAATAACTTCTCATAACTTCCAAATTTGTATGGATTTTAAATTTTAAAATTTCATCTCCTTTTTTTAAAAAAATTTGCACACACATAGTTGTGTCAAGGTTTGTAGAATCGGAATCCTACGTAGGATCGTTTTGAAAGTTACAGGATCAAATCGCAGATAGGATCGTAGGATCATCATAAGATCCTATCAAAATGACAAAAATATAACTTTTATTTATTTTTAAAGCTAATATTCAATAAAAACTTATACAAATAAATATAAAATTTTAATATTCATCATGAAATAAGTTTCTTTAACTAAAATTTATAACATTTGACATTATATACTCGTATTGTAAAAAGTTATGCGTTATCGCAAATTTAATACTATTCTTTAATTAAAAACTAAAAAAATAATATGAATAGTATAAATTCATAAAATATAACATTTGAATGAAAAATTTTCAAAATACTGACTTAATTTCAGTAAATATATACATAAATTACATGACTAATGGCAGGCACCAACTAGAGTTATCTATAATAGCGATCATACCTCTAGGATCGGGATCGATTTTATAAATTTGGATCATAGAATCGTAAGATCGTAAGGGTAGGATCGGGATTCTAACAACTATGAGTTGTGTGCCATTTACCACAGTTTAAATAATACACATATATTATGCATTTACACCTGACGGTATAAAATTTTTTGTACACTAACAATACAAATTATCATATTTCAACCGTTACATTAATAATAAAATGAGAGACTTACATTTTATTGTCAATCTAACGATTAAAAATAAAACTCCTCGTTACAAAATTTCTAACCAAGGATGACACTCCTGAAGAATGCCACCACCGAACCAACTTTCGAATGAGCATCAAGTTCAACCTAAAAATGGCTCTGACCGACTACCCAACAACCATATGGGTTGGCATTGGCGAATGGCGATGGAAAAAATTTAGATAGATTTGATTTTTGACTCCACTTGTAAACTTTATGGTGTGGATTAAATGTTAATATGGAATTTATGACATAAGCTTATGTAAGTAAGATTTTATAAGATTTAATTTTAACCGCATGATTTACAGGTAGGACCAAAAATCGAGTCTATGTAAGTATTTTCCAATGGCAATAGGAAAATACAGATTAACATTCATTACTGTGCCCAACTCTTTCTCTAATTAGTCACAACAGAAGGTCAGATCTAAGGAGGGGAAAAATTCTGGATTTGTACTCAAATTAAAGAAGGTGGCCCTTTGGGTCCACGGACCATCCACGACAGCAGACGCTTAACCTTCCATTCATTTGCCAACTAGTGGTCTGTTGTCTGTTCTTCTTCAAGATGACCTCGACAAACAAACCACATCTTACAATACAAAACAGGAATAACGAATGTAATTTTATAAGATCATAAATTTAAAATTATTTATTATAAATATTTTATGCAATAAAATAAAATAATATTATATTACCTGTCTTGATTTTAGATATTTGAATATTTTTTATTTAGTTTTTCTTTATTCATTGTTCATTTATTTGTATTAAAATAATTAAAATTTAAAAAAATAATCTGAACATATTATTAGTTTTATCCCATGAAATAGATCATTATATCCAAAAATTAATTTATTTAGAAAAAATATTTCACTGTTGATTATATTTCATATTTGGAAGGGGCAAAAATTTTTAAATTTTGATGAAATATAAAATAATTTAATTAAAAGGTAAAATATCAACTTTTTTTTTCTAAATACAAGGCATTTATATAGAACTTATTCAAATTGTTAATGATTTTGATTTTTTAAAATATTTTTTTAAAATTTATTTTTTTAAGGATAAATAGAGGTTTTTTTATTTACCCCTAAATGGAGATCTATTTATCCTTAAAAAATAAATGGAGAAATAATTTTAAATATTTAGTCCAATATCTAAAATCAAGGATCCTTTAGAGAACATAATTTAATTTTCTAAGGATCTTTAATTTTAGATATTTAGTCTAATATAATTTCACCGTTGAATTATATTTCATATATTAGTACGGTGCAAATTTTTTTTAGATTTTGATGAAATGTAAAGTAGTTTAATCAAACGGTAAAACATTAATTTTTTTCTATTTTTTTGCAAGACGTTTATATAGAATAGAATTTAAATTATTAACGGTTTTGATTTTTGAAAATATTTTTTAAAATTTATTTTTCAAAGATAAATGGAGACTTCTCCATTTACCTTTAAATGGAGAGGATCTTTGGTCCCTGTTTTAAATATTTAGTCAAATTTTGTTCCATATTAATAACTTTGTCGTATTATCAATTTATATAAATATACTTTTCGTAAATATAGCAAGGGAACAAAAAAAGAAAAAAACTTGAAATTGGAAATTACACGCAGCATTATCCGTTTTGGAGGTTTATGCAACCTCTGAATAGACTCAACCAATCTCAAGAGCCTCTCAAATCCTTTGCTAATTATCTCTTCCAAGAATTTTTTTTTTTCCCTGTTTTATTTGGGAAGCATCTGATAAAGATTGTAAAGCGACAGAAGAGAAGGGCAGGCAAAGGCATAAAGCTGTTACGCCATGTATTTTGTGGTCAAAAGCAAAATTTGTTCTTTACCTTTATTTGAAGCCTTAAGTTGCCCGCCCTTTCCTGCTCAAATACATGACAAAATTTAATCGTGATCATTGAACAATTACTTGACATTTTAATAGTTATTTTAAAATTAATGAAATTTTTTTATTTGAACAAAATATGACCCTCCGAATTTGTAATAAAGTGGATTACCCTAACTCATTCCTATTGGTTATTGAAAACTACTAGAATATCAGTAGTTACTCAATAATCATCATAAACCTTCTCTAAATACATTGGATACCTTTTCTTGTTTTTAAAAAAATAAAATGCCTCGTAACACAGTGTGATAGTTAGCTTTAATCTACTAGTTTTTTTTTTCAACGAATTAAAATACTCATTCCGCATTTAAATAACAATTTATTATTATTATTTATAAGCAAAGGTATCCGTCGGTATGGAAATCACCACTTTAATTATACAAATTCTTATACAATCATTTCGCAAACTAGTAAAATTAAAGTTCAAATTCATAACTAGAGCAAAAATAAAACACAATTCGATCCTTTTCTTTCTTTCATTTATTGGGGTGCGTCAGGAAGAGGTGCAAAGATATAGCAGCTTTGCTAGTACTGGTTGCGATTGACTCAAATAGTAAACATAACTTTTAAATTATTAAAAAATTTAATATTCAATTCTGGTTATTATTAATATTTTATTTATTGAGTAATTTATAAATACAAGGATAAGTCGGTAACATACATCGATGGCCTACTCTTTAACCCTAAAAAAAGGCTAACTACAACTAAACTTTTTTACTAAAAAATAAAATAAAATAAAAATATAAGTTCAACCGTTGCTTTCCTTGTGATGGTAGAATATACGATCCTACTTTATTGCTAATCCTTGTGTTCTTAAGCGTTAAGCTTCTAGGTGAAATGAAACAGAGAGAAGTGAAAGAAGAATAATCACATTTCTTTTCAAACTTGGCCTTTTCTGTCTAGCGTGATGATCAACAGTAATTACTGCTTTTCTGGTTTGACACCATCTTAATCTTCGGGTTAGTCGCTACAAACTGAATAAAATTGTTTAATATAGAATATTAATCAACGTAATTGTCATTAGATTTGATAATCATCATGTTATCTACAACCAGCAGCAACCTAGGTACCTAACTTTTGTAATTGTGCTTGTTTTAGTTGAGACTTCAGAGTCCATTATATATTCACTTTATAATTTTCTCAACAGTTCCCTTCTTTTTTCACGTCACGAAGATTAAAAAAAAAAAAAAAAAAACGTTTGCTGATTATGAAAATTAGCGAAAAAGTCATTACGTTAAAAATGGGGTGGTAGTCTTGGCTTGTTATGACTGCATTTTTTTTCTTTTTTCTTTTTAAAAAAAGAAAGAAACACCTGTGGTTTTAGTGAGGGTGTTTACCTTGATATGTCGATTTGAAAAATTCACTGAATGAGTCTATTCTAATTCTTAAAAATAGGGTATAGAACCGATTAATAAAACCGGGTTAGGATTACCATTACTAGATTGGGTAGCATGTCGAAATTAATAGGGGTATAAATGTAATTAATAGTTACTTGAAACATTTTTTTAAAATTTTTTGGCGCTGAAAAAATGAGATATTGGACTGGATACGACCCACGTTGACAGGGTACCCTATGTATGTGTATAGAGTACCAAGTTGCTTTTTCTCAATTTAGTAGAATCGGATTGGATCGGATAATATTAAACCGGATCAAGTACCAGTTCATGAACATCCCTAGTTTTCATTTAAATTGTGTTTGAATGATAGATTTTAATTAAGTTGATCTAAAATAACATTAATTTGAATTAATTTAAAATACACTTATTTAACTATTAAAATTTTACTCTCGCTTATTGATAAATTTTAAACATACAACTAAATTAATTAATTTATTTAAAATCCAAATTCATTAAAATATAAACGCAACCTTACGGAAATAGGAGTTGGTATATGGTTCATTGAATGATGATTTGGTCTTATCACGGCAATAACAAGGTCATAATATTTGGGGACCATTGCTATTCTTTAATACAATGGTAGGTTGAGTTTTGAAGTAATGATTTTGATTTTAGCCATAAATAGTTTGCGAATAACTGAATTTTAATTGTTATGCTCAATGCACTTTAAGAATTATCCATTTTTTATTTGTATAATTTTAATAATCACAAATACAATTATTTTGTGATATGATAAGTTACAAAAATTAATAATTATAATTTACAAATGATAATGTAACTTTTATTTACAAGTCACAAATACCATTTGTGACTTTGTAGATAGTAATCATCATTTGAGAGTTACAAAGGAAAATACACGTCACATTTCAGTTTTGTGATTCTCAAATGATTGTCACGGTTTACAAAGTCGCCAAAAGTATTTTTGACTTTTAAATAAATGTCACACTATCATTTGTGATTTAAAATTATTAATTTTTGTGACTTTTGGTATCACAAATAGATTATATTTAAGACTTTTTTACAAAATAATATGTCTCAAATGATGATTTTTCTTGTAGTGATGAAGAATTTGAATTGTTACAATTACATAAAGAAATTTTGTATGCCTTCAAAGTTCAAACCCCAACCTACCTCTAATTTTATGTTTATTTTATCGACTTAATTATTTTACCAATATATAAATAAAGTTGTATTTGATTAAATCACAACTAATTATTGGTAAAGCATACGTACTAATAATTGGAAAATACATATGAGACTAAATGTATTTTCTTACAAATATTCAAGCATAACACGATTTGTCATCTTATTATTCGTTTATTTTTCTTTGAAATATGTTTAAGAATGAAAATTAATAAAATGAAGTTGTACTCCACCTTCAAGAAATGAAAATCATAAAAAAGGTAATTAAATAGTTAAAAAAAAAAGAAAGATTAAAATAATAAAAAATAAAATTGGAGGAGATTCTTTTGCATGAAAGGTGCGTTTTGACGAATTTGATGCTCCTTTGCAAGTTTATCGGATTAATATGCCACCTCAGCTAACATTCATTGGTGACAAGGAGAGAGGACGAGATAATATTGAAAGGTTCGTTTAAGGCAAGTAATAATTATGGCGAAAATCGGATTTATATAATTATTTATTTTTTGTATAAAAAATATCGGATTTATTAATTTAGTTTTGGAAAAAAAAAATCGGATTTATTCGTGAATTTAGTTTTACCTCATCTATTGTTGAACTAAATTGCTCCATCCTCGTCACTTTTTAGTTGGGGCCTATCTTCTATTAGTAATAATCTAAAATTAATCTCTGACGTGTAAGCTTATCCAATTCAATTGTCAAATTAAATTCCTCTAATTAACGTATTAATTAATAATTTCTTACGTTTCATCTTCTTAATCTTTGATATAAAACACCAGTCAAATTACATTTTTTAGTTAAAATAAATAATTGCATATTTTTTCATAATTAAATCTAAAATGATTTATCATATTTGTGCTGTCTATGTAGAATGTTTAGATATGTATTACAATGAATTTATCATGTAAAAATTAAAAATAAAAATAAAAGGTTTTAGCTGTTGGAAAACTAATCCGTCCCTTTAACCTGTGGGAATATATAATCAAAACAAAGAAAAGAAAGCATTGAAAGTAAAACTAGTTTAAGCTAGTGCTTAATCTACTTTGTCTGAACCTTAGGCTGTTTTACATCATTACATGCGTTAATCACTTGGACACACGTTTCTTCTAGTATAATCCATTAATATTAAAACTAGTTATTATTATTGGGAATTCTACCGTCTTTTTTAGAAAATTATTCTCTTGACTTTAAAAATTTGTACAGTACAACATTTTAAAATATATGATATTGTACTATACAAGTATTTAAAATACAAGAAAATACTTCTCTAAAAATAACTGTAAAATTTATTATTATTATTATTATATATAAAATTTTAAAATTAAAAAAATAAATTTTTAAAAAAGACGGTAAAATTGACCTAGAAGTATTAAGAGTAGATTCTTTGCAAGTGGTAATTTGTTATATAATTAATTAATCAATTGACTATTGTATTTGGACATCCTTTTACATTTTGTCATGTCACGTGTCCCATGCATTCACATTTGTTTCGATGGAGGAAGAATTCTCATCTAATCTTTTTACAGGCCCCAACTTTTGGCAGCCTAGGACATATATTTGTTAGTTTGGTCCTTATCATTAAAAAAAAAAGAAGTTTAATAAGGTAAAGGATTTTGAAATTTTACTTCCACCTTGATACACAAAATCCATGGGTAGATTATATATTCAATAACAACTAGTAAAAGATAAATTGAAATTGTCATTGGCTACAAAGACTACCAACTTTCTTTTTAAGAGATTATTTAGTGTCTAAAACTTTAAGACAATAGGTAAAAAAAAAATTACTAGTAAACTAGTCTTATTGGAAAATTTGATAGTTATACAACAATTATTCTACAACCATGTTATAATACTCTCAAAGAATTAAACCATTACTAAAATTTAAAATTTAGATTATTTTATTTCATCTAGAAACCGATGCACAATTAGTGAATTTTATAATTTAATTCAACAAGAGTAATTTCGATTAAATTTGTAATAAAAAAAAAAGCAAATTAACTAGCACTAAGTATAAATTTTACTTAATATACTATTTAATAATTGTCTGGTTGAAAATTTGAGTACATATGTCAAATTTTACTGTTATCGGAATATTGTGCCCATCATATCAAAAAAAAAAAATGATACAATATAATCTGTTTCTTATACACATCTAGATGTGTATAAATCACATATATTTAGAAAATATGATATAGATATTTGCATGAACATATTGAAAATATAATAACTTCTCAAATTATTATTTTGTATTACATTTAGATTACGTCTATAATTGCTCAAATTGGTGTAATATTAGTTTACAACAAATTCATAATGAACCATTAATATTATAAAAATATATAATAAAAAAAACCCGTTAGTAAATAAAGTACCGCAACTAATTTTTATTTTCAAATATCTTTTGTTCTAAATAGTAAAAAAAAAATTATTACTTTGTGTATTAAATTGCGAATAAAACCCACCAAACAAAACTTTATTGAAGGAGACAAGTCTTCCTCACCAAATAATTAGGTACTTTCACTTGAAGTGAATGATTTGAAAGAACAAAATATATATATCATTTATCATTTTCAATTAAGGAAAAAAAAAAGGAAAAGAAAATAATAGACAACTGTAACTAAATGGATAATATGGAATATTCTTTCCAACATAATTAAAAAGATTAATCCACAATTATGTAGTAATATCATTTTCTACCATTAAAAAGTATTCACCTCTATTTCTCTCTGAGCATATAAATATCAGTCCCTGGACTCCTCATTAGTCATTCCGCAGCTTCTCTCGTCACCGTTAAATACGCCGTTATTTTCATTCGTTTCTTTTCTATCTTTTTCTTGTTAGTTTCATTGACGGCGTGAGTCACCGCCGTTGAAAGATAGAGAGGGAGAGAGGATGGGAGCGGCGATATTGCCAGATCTCGCGACGGAGATTCTTATTCCGGTATGTGCAGTGGTCGGAATTGTCTTCGCGCTTGTCCAGTGGCTTCTCGTTTCGAAGGTGAAGCTCTCTTACGACAAATTCGACGCCGCCGACGGCAAGAACGGCTTCACCGAGGCTCTAATTGAGGAAGAGGAAGGCATCAACGACCACAGCGTCGTTCAGAAGTGCGCCGACATCCAAAGCGCCATCTCCGAAGGTATAACATCTATGTCTGTGCATACACGCGCTAACATGCATGTATATATACGCAAACATACATGCTTATACATACACATATTTATATTTATACGTTACGTGATTGGATGAGATATATTTTATATTTATATATTTGTATTTATGGAGATCCGGAAGGTTATTTGGGAATGAAGATTGAAATTTTCCGGTTTTTTCCCGGTCCGGAGAAGTGTATTTGAGTCTTTGGGTGAATTTTAGCTTTATTTACCATAGATATCTATGTATGAATGGTTATATTTACATATGGATGTTTCTCACAATTTGAAACCTATGTATAGATACCTGTTTATTTTGTTTAATCTGATGTCAACACTTGCATTTGATGTATTATAATTTTTTTTTTAATTAATATGAAGATTGTGACTTTGTACTATTTTGATTTGAAATTTTGCTCTTAATTGGACTTTTAAAAAAAAAAAAAAAGAGGGAGAGAGCGAGGAAATTTCAAGATTTTATTTTTTCCAATTGGAAGATTTGTATTTTTGCAATATACTTTGTTCTGTTTATGGTTTTGGTGAAGACTTGTCTCCTTCAATAAATATATTTATTTATTTTGAGACTTGTCTCCTTCTATAAAGTTTTGTCTCCTACAAATAAATATGTTTATTCCTCAAGCTTTTGATGATTTATTTTGAGAATTAAGAGCATCTATTTTATTTATTTATTTATTTATTTATATATATATTTTTTGTCATTCTTGCTTTCTTCTTAGTTTTCCCCTCATTCCTTGTATGCTCAATAGCTTTTCTATTTTTTAAATTGGTGTTCAGATCCACCCTACCCTTTTTTTTAATGGTTGGTAGTACTTTGTTATGGGCCTTATGGCATGTTGTGTTTCATAAAGATCTGATTTCTTCTTTTGTTGGTGGTTGCTGTCAAATTTTTCTACCAGCCTCAAGACTTTTTTTTTTTGGACACCACACGTGTGTGCAGACTTATGCTTTACTCCTTGGTCTTTGGTCCTTTTTTATGTGTAATAAAAGAAGACCCGATTCTTACAGGTGTACTACCTTAGAATTATGTAGCTGTGGCTGTGGGATTAAGCCAGTTACTCATTACTAATCTCAGGCCCTTGTTATTAAAGACAAATTTTGTAACACAATTTATTCCCATGTTTTTCTAATCAATAACTGTTGGTTGGAATCTATATCCTTTAGATTTACGGATTCATGTTCAAATTAAATTACTGCTGGTGCTATGACATGACCATTACTATCATCACTTTTGTCTTCACTGCCATCGGCCCATCATCATATGCTGCCTGTATATGTCTGCTTTGTCCTTATTTTATGTAACAGTTAAATGACTCTATCAAAATGGGAAATGGGAGCACCATTACTGGCTGTCACTGATTCCAAATTAATTTCATTAGTTTTGTTGGTTTTCCTTTTCCATAGCAGATCAGAATGTAAAATTGAATGTGTGTTGTACTTTGGCATATATTGAGGCCATATTTCTCTCTTGTATCATAAGCACGGGGATACTAGCATATTGAAAAACTGGAGGAGGAGAAATACAATGAAAGAGTACATACTGGAAGTCGAAAGATGCAGCGTTCCTAGATAGTTGTCTTTCAATTATGATTGCACCACAAAATGACCTCAACATAACCAAAACAAATACTTCCAGTTCTTATGTTTGAGTTTCTTGCTTGATGTGTATTATGAAGTACCCGTCATTGATCATATGTCAGACTTTAGAAAGCACGTACTTTTTGTTCCGTCATTTAATAATCAGATTTGTTTAGGAGTGATTCTTTGATTAAGTTACTCTTAATTCTTCATTGTTATTTCTTGAAACTGTTAGTAATTGTTTAGATTGAGCATTTGAGTATTCGTGTCAGATTTGGCAACAATTGATAACACTGTTTTTCAATATTTTGACTTCTTTTCTACATATGAAATGGTTTTGAATTGCTCCCCCAATCACCTTCAGGCATTTTGTTTTGCTTTATCTGTTATGCAAAAATCAATCTCCTAAACTTGTCTGAAGTGCATATTGCTTGTTCTAATTCTATTGTTTATTGATCTCACAGGTGCAACCTCCTTTCTCTTTACTGAGTATCAGTATGTTGGTGTTTTCATGGCTGCTTTTGCCATTTTGATCTTCGTTTTCCTTGGCTCTGTGGAGGGTTTCAGCACAAAGAGCCAGGCTTGTACATATGACAGTTCCAAATTGTGCAAGCCAGCTCTTGCAACTGCTGCCTTCAGCACTGTATCCTTCTTGCTTGGTGCTGTTACCTCTGTGCTTTCTGGTTTTCTTGGAATGAAAATTGCAACGTATGCAAATGCCAGAACCACCTTGGAGGCTAGAAAGGGAGTTGGGAAGGCGTTTATTACTGCATTTAGATCTGGTGCAGTTATGGGTTTCCTTCTTGCTGCAAATGGTCTTCTAGTACTGTTCATTTCCATCAACCTCTTCAAATTGTACTATGGTGATGACTGGGAAGGCTTGTTTGAGGCTATAACTGGATATGGTTTAGGTGGATCTTCGATGGCCCTTTTCGGACGAGTTGGTGGAGGTATCTATACCAAAGCTGCTGATGTTGGAGCTGATCTGGTGGGTAAAGTGGAGAGGAACATACCAGAGGATGACCCTCGGAATCCTGCGGTAGGTTATATTGAATAAATGATGCCTGGAATTTCATTAACTTCTTTGATTGTCAAGTTGTAACGTGCAGAACATTTCAGGTGATCGCTGACAATGTCGGTGACAATGTTGGGGATATTGCTGGCATGGGATCTGATCTCTTCGGATCTTATGCAGAGTCATCATGCGCTGCCCTTGTTGTTGCTTCCATCTCCTCTTTTGGAATAAATCACGATCTGACTGCCATGTTGTATCCTCTTCTGATCAGTTCCGTGGGTATCCTTGTTTGTCTGATCACCACCTTATTTGCCACTGATTTCTCTGAAGTCAAGACTGTGAAGGAAATTGAGCCAGCATTGAAAAGGCAACTTATCATCTCCACTGCTTTAATGACAGTTGGTATCGCAATTGTTTCTTGGGTTGGCCTCCCATCCTCCTTCACCATATTTAACTTTGGTGTCCAGAAGGAAGTTAAGAGCTGGTAAGTTTGTCGTTATTAGTCTAATTCTTGATACATGATTTTAGTATTTTCTATGATTAGTAGCTTTCTTTTGAAGCTCAAGCCACTCATTTGCATTTGGGCTTTTGCCTATTATTTCTTACCAATGCTAAGGACGCTTTAAGTTTTGAAACTGTTTCTCTTAGGCTCCAAAAGACACTTTGAAGTTTTTCTCATTTTTCTTTTTTCTTTTTACAAATAATTATTTTCCTTTAAATTAAATTAATGGGATGTTAAGTTATTCACTCATCATTTGTGTTTGTTGAGCATCCAATTCCCAAGACATATAAAAAGAAAAGATGAAAAGAAAAAGAAAACTTCCGAAAGCATCTTTCAAGCTCTGACGTGATGCGAGTTTGCAGGCAACTGTTCTTATGTGTTGCTGTGGGTTTGTGGGCTGGTCTTATCATTGGGTTCATCACTGAATATTATACAAGCAATGCTTACAGGTAAACAATTTCCATTTTTAATATTTTGTCTTGCTGTTTAGTCAAAATGATATTTAGCCTTAAGTTGGGGTTGTTGCATGTTTTCAGCCCTGTGCAAGACGTTGCTGATTCCTGCCGTACTGGAGCTGCTACCAATGTTATTTTCGGCCTAGCATTGGGATACAAATCAGTTATTATTCCTATTTTCGCCATAGCAATCAGCATTTTTGTGAGCTTTAGCTTTGCTGCAATGTACGGTATTGCAGTAGCAGGGCTGCTGCTCTTGGAATGCTAAGCACCATAGCTACTGGATTAGCTATAGATGCTTATGGCCCCATCAGTGATAATGCTGGAGGCATTGCTGAGATGGCTGGCATGAGCCACAGAATCAGAGAGAGAACTGATGCCCTTGATGCCGCAGGCAATACCACTGCAGCCATTGGAAAGGTACTTGATTCCTTCTGTTAAGCACTCACAATTGATGTACTGGTTATCCGGCATGCTGTGTGTGGATGTGATATAATTCTGATATCCTTGTATTTTTTATGGACGACAAATGGGACCCAAATCAAATAACAGGTATCTTATGTAGTAGGAAGGTCTTCCAAGAATAATTGTTATCTACAACCTTTTTCAGATGCACATTCTTCCCACTCCTCCTTTGTTCTTAGGCTTGTATAGAAACTTCTTTGTTCATCGACAAATGTTTTTGTTAGTCGACATAGTTGACCTGAATTGACTCTTCTTTTATGTAGGGATTTGCGATTGGGTCTGCTGCCTCTCGTCTCCCTTGCCCTCTTTGGTGCTTTTGTTAGCAGAGCTGAAATTTCCACTGTAGATGTCCTGACGCCCAAAGTTTTTATTGGTTTGATTGTGGGAGCAATGCTGCCTTACTGGTTCTCTGCCATGACAATGAAGAGTGTGGGCAGTGCAGCTCTGAAGATGGTTGAAGAAGTACGCAGGCAGTTTAACACCATACCTGGTCTCATGGAGGGTACTACCAAGCCCGACTATGCCACTTGTGTGAAGATTTCTACAGATGCTTCTTTAAAGGAGATGATTCCTCCTGGTGCTCTTGTCATGCTCACACCCCTCATTGTAGGAATCTTCTTCGGTGTGGAAACACTCTCTGGTGTCCTTGCTGGATCTCTTGTATCTGGTGTACAGGTAATGTCACAAAATTTTTTCCTCATCTAGATTTTTGGCCTACTTAAGTAGTGGAGTTGTTCACGTTATTCATCCAGATATTTTACCTACTTAAGTAGGGGAGTTGATTATTTAAGAGGTTCACCTTGTTGTAATAAATTGTTACAGTGAATGACATGAATAACATATATGTATGTGCTTAAGAAACTATAGAAGTTATTTGTCACTGATTATGATAAGATGGCTCCTTTAAACGTGGCCTTTCCATCTCATTTTTCCTCTTACGTATTACAGCCATAATGTTTTCTATTGTGCCAATACATCTTCCATAAGCGTCTTAGGTTTACTATTGGACTTTTTTTGTCTCTGGTTTACAGATTGCTATATCTGCATCTAATACTGGTGGTGCGTGGGACAATGCAAAGAAGTATATTGAGGTATAATTTCTGAATTGGACCTCATCTTATATTCCTATTTTTGAGTTTCATGCATGCATAGGGTCCTAATGCCCTGCAACTGATTTTGGAATCCTAGGCTGGTGTGTCTGATCATGCAAAAAGTCTTGGGCCTAAAGGATCTGATCCTCACAAAGCAGCCGTCATTGGTGACACCATTGGTGATCCTCTCAAGGACACATCTGGCTCCAGCACCCTCCCTGAACATTCTCATCAAACTAATGGCGGTTGAATCACTTGTATTCGCTCCCTTCTTCGCTGCTCATGGTGGCCTGCTCTTCAAGATCTTATAGAATTGGAGCGCGAACTGTATTACTGATGATCCACCTCTAATTGTTGTCATCTGATGGTCTTACCTGAAAGTCAGTCCCACTTCGGTCTTGCCCTCTTCTTCTTCTAACTTCATTTTTCCGTTTGGTAGCTTTCAAAATTGAAGTAATTTTAAAGGTTTGGGCTAGCGGAGAGAAGTTTTTACTAGAGGGTTAATGGTGTGGTGTTGATCATGATAATTGTCAATCTTGTGAGGAGCTGGGACAGCATTAATGTTCTTAGAGTAAATGAACAGCTTAAATGTTTACTACACCTTCATTGTGTCGTAGTGTCGTCCCATTTTTCTTTGTAAGGAAAATTGCATCATCCCTCTGCTGTCAAGTTCTTGGCATTCAGTTGGTATCACGTATTATTTGACTACAAAGGGAAGTGGGCTTTTTTTCCACTTCAATTCTCTATTGGGCTTGAAAGCTGAAACACAGGATACTTCATCACAGAAGCAGCACCTATTGGCAGTCTCATTCGGAAACTTTAAACTTGTTCGGTATAATTGCTTGTTTTGTACAGAACAAATTTTAAAGCACAAATTTTAAAAATTTTTAATGTACCAAGTTTTGAAGCACAAAGATATAATTTCGTCCGTCTCAATATATTTGTAATGTTTTAATTTTTTTTTTTAACGACTCAGGTATTCAAAATTCAATTTTTTGTAGTTTTTAATTTTTTTTTTGTTAAATTTTAAGTTTTTTTTTGTTTTTTTGTCATAATCCTTTACGCAAAATTTTTGTTTATTCAAAAAATTTTACAAAATTTCAAAATGTATAAGCGCATAAATTATTAATTAGAAAATTGATTTGGTTGAGAAAAGTCAAATTGTAGAAATATAAGTGAGATAGATGGAGTAAAACATCTAAACTGAACTCAGACCTGCCACAACAAATGCTTACTTTCATTCAAAAAATTTCACACAAAATTTAAATAAATTTATATAAATTATTAATTATAAAATTAATTTGATTGAGAAAAAATTCAAATCGTGAAAAAATAAATGAAACAAAAAGAGTAAAATAATAAAATTCAATTCAACCATGGCCCAATTAAACTTTCTTTTCAAGTCAGTAAGTGAATAAAACAGTACAACCCAACTCAACCATGCCACAACAAAGCTTCCGTTTGGACCTTCCTCTCTTCCCCCGTCACGTGTACACCACCCTGCTACCCAGTACAATGTTATTTAGGCGTGCACGTAATGATTTCCTAAACCAAATTCTTCTCCTTCTTTGAATGAAAAATTATTATATGAATCCAATTTATAATAGTAGAGATTAATTTTTTGATCCATATTCTTTTACATTAAAAATAAATTTTTTCATCAAGAATTATATTTCACCTACTATAAATCGAATTTATGTAAAATTTTTCTACTTTTGATTTACTAAAATTTCTCCCGTTACTTGGACGAATTATTATTGAAGTTGAACTCTTGGTCTATCTACTGCATAAAGAAAAGAAATGAAAGAATCCAATTTCTCCATCTCCATCACAGTTACGTATTCTTATTATCCAAAAATTCTTGAAATTAATATCAAAATCGATAACGAACTATCTCTAACACTGGAATGTCCTTCGTCTTCAATCTTCCAAAGTACTTGGCGCGTATTATTGGTTGGAGAGATAGAGCCCACCCTAGACCTAGAGGCACTAGATTTAAGTAAGACGTTGAATGAGTGCACACGTATTATGTAATTAAGTTTGACCAGAAATGGATAACTAGGAATCCACACAGTAAATTTGTTTGGTTACGAAGGAAAATGAGTGAATCTTCTGTATTATTTTTGGATTTTGAAAAGGAACTAGGCAAATAATAATAATAATTTGTTTTTCTTTTAGTGTGGAAATCTAAGTGTTTTTTTTTTAATTCAAAAAATGTGGCAAAAATGAAAAGGATATGGTAAATGGAGATGTGGTAGCTAGAAATCCAAAAGAAGTTTGCTCGGTTTGGATTTCTTTTTCTATTTTTTTAAATAATATATTATAATTATTTATTAAACACTTCTTTCAATAACATGTTAAAATATTGTTACAATATTTATCCTTCACGTGGATGGTGATTTTTTTCATTATTCTTCAAATATTTTGTAATAATATTTTTATCACACATATTAAAAAGTTGTTATAATAATTTTAAAATAATATTTCCAAATAATAAAAAAAACTATTTTGAATAAAATTCTAAATATAAAGCAGTTTTAACCAGAGTCAACATCTAGTACAATACTAACGATTCACTTTTGTATGTCAGCTCTGACTCGCACGGCACGCCAGCTACTGCTGCTCATCTTTCAAATTTGGAGTTAACAAGTCTTTCTTGCTTCCCTCCACCTCCGACCTCTTCTCGCCGGCCGGCCGACCGACCGACCGACTGACTGACTGACCACCCATTCTTTCCTCCATTTATATATAAAAAAATAAAAAACAATCCGCCATGCTTTCTTTATCCTCCGTACAACCCACCAGGACCTCCAAACCACACCCCTCCGACCTCCCAAAACTTCCCTTCTACCGTTTACACAATCAACCCCATCCCCACTACCAATTCTCTTTCTTCCCACCAGCACTCCACCACCACCGCCGCCGCCGCCACCCCGCCTCCCTTCGAATCCGTGCCGTAGACGCAGCTCAACCGTACGATTACGAAACCCATCTCTCCAACCGCTTCAGCCAATCTACGAAGCTTAAAATCGCCATTATTGGGTTCGGTAATTTCGGTCAATTTCTCGCCAAAGCTTTCATCCGGCAAGGCCATACTGTGCTCGCCACCTCCCGCGCCGATTACTCCTCCCTCGCCGAATCTCTCGGCGCATCCTTCTACTCTGACCCCAATGACCTCTGCGAACGACACCCTGACGTCATCGTAATCTCCACCGCCATTCTCCACACCGAAAAAGTCCTCAGATCTCTCCCAATTGAGACATCAACGCCTCAAACGCAACACCCTCTTCGTCGATGTTTTATCGGTCAAAGAATTCCCAAAAAATATTTTCCTCCAAGTCCTTCCTGACCATTTCGATATCCTTTGTACCCACCCAATGTTTGGGCCGGAGAGCGGTAAGGATAGTTGGAGGGGCCTCCCATTTGTGTTTGAAAAAGTTAGGATAGGACCTGAGAAGTCTAGGCAATTAAGGGTTGAGAATTTCTTGAAATTTTTTGAGGAAGAAGGGTGTAGAATGGAAGAAATGAGCTGTACCGAGCACGATAAGTATGCCGCAGGATCGCAGTTTATTACACATACAATGGGGAGAGTGTTAGAGAAATTGGGTTTGGAATCGACCCCTATTAATACGAAAGGGTACGAGACATTGTTGAATTTGGTGGAGAATACTGCGAGTGATAGTTTTGATTTGTATTATGGGTTGTTTATGTACAATAAGAATGCCATGGAGCAGTTGGAGAGGCTTGATTTAGCATTTGAGAGTTTGTAAGAAGGAGTTGTTTGGGCATTTGCATGATGTTTTGAGGAAACAGTTGTTTGGGAAGGTGGAAGAGGGGGTGAAGAACCCGATGTTGTCGAAGCTGCCGAAGAATGGGGCTGCCTTACCAGCTCCTAAATCAAAAACTGTGGAGATAAGCAACAATTAGGATGAGTTTATGCAGGTAAAATTACTTTTGTAGGTGTTGATCCTTGGATTATATTGATAGTCTAATTTATTTTTTTGGCTGTTTATAGTTTTCAAAGTTCAAGATATTTTTTTCATAGTCATTATCTTTCTGTATGATAAGCAGTAAATCTTATGAATTGAATCGTAGTTTTCTATTATTTATGCTATTTTGATTTAATGAACAACATGACTTCGTTAAACAGCTGAATCTTTCTAGTACCACCTAATGTGTAGCTTTTATGTTGCAATTTATGTTCCCCTGAGTATTGGATTGCGGGGATTCATGTTGCTAGTAGGAGATGTAATAGGGCAGTGGAGATATATTTCAGAATAGCAATTTTTGAATGTTTGAAATCTAGTTTCTTGCTACTTATATCCTTTGTTAAAATACTAACTAAAAGTTTGGTAGGAGAAAGAAATCTAAAGAAAAAAACTTGCATGCTAATTCTGAAAGAGATGCATATCATAGTGAAGTAGTTGTTGCTGAAAGAGCTATTTCTATTGAGTCTATGTACAAAATAAAACCTTTTCGCTGTATCATATATAGGACTGTGAACTCGGACTCAGTTTTGTTGGGGTGATTACTCTGTGTATTTCCACTACATCACGCATGAATTGATCAATAATCCCCTACTCATGCCATATGCGCAATCTATGTTCTAGAGATAGACTTTCTAGAGATCAACTTTCTGGGAACATTTAGGATAGCAATTCTAGAGGCTTGAAGTGTACATTCTTCCTTTTCAAAAGGTAGTCTAGGAGATTTCTTTTTATGCTACAATGCTGGAGGAAATTTTCATTTCACTACGTGTTTTCTTAAGTCCATACAGATCCGCATGTGCATACATCCCAGTGATGGAAATCTTCAACTTTTTAATTACTCTACTTGTAAGAAAAGTGTTTTGTTAAGATTGGCATCATATTTGCCTTTTTCTATATCAAATGCATTTATTTTGAGTTAGCCTTGCTATGGTAGTCAGCCTTCCGGTTGCTAATGAATGTTTGATTGACTTGATTATTTGTATTACAGAGATCCTGCTGTCTATTTATCTGATGAAGTTAGAGCCATTATTTATCTGCCAATGGATCCAGTGCTGAAGACAATCATTGGTGTATAGATGCCCTTATGTGTTGCCTTCAAGTTATATTGCAGTAATATTCTGTCTCCATTTAGTTCTATGTTACAGGGAAGTTCCCCCAGTAATACCTTTTTCCTTGTCGCCCATCAGCATTAGCCTAAGACTGTATTGGAATGAGAGGTATTTATTCTATATGGTATCAGATTAGAAGTTCTCATTCTAGGTCTTTATGTTGTGAACTTTTGGAATCATGTCTGCTGTACTCTATATGAAATTTTTTTAAGGACTTGTGGGTAGGTGACTGTCCATACACAGAAAGCTAGCTGTATTGGTGTTCTCATTTGTTTATCATGCTAGTATTCAGTTCAGTCCAGTCTGGACTCTGATGGCACATACTAGTTTATTATCACAATGCTCATTGTGCTTGTTGCAAGTGAGTTGCATCTGCTGACAGCTGTGACTCCTATTGTATTTCCTCTTGTAGAAATTTGAAGGCAGTTCTCATGGGACATCTTTTACTACACGTTTTGCAAATGGTACCTAAAAAAGGAGGGCAAACTAATTATGCTGAAAGCCCCCTAATTGACATAGCTTATTTCATAACCCCTTATTATTTGTTACCTAAATTCCAGCTTATTACACTATTTCCAAAAGACCCCTAATCAATACAGAAGGATCCAACATTGACCAAACAGTGGAATCACTATTGGTCTCGTGCGCTAATGTACATGAAAACCGTAACAAGCCGTGCACGTATCTACTCTTTTGTTGGTTAAAAGCTGAAAGGACATTAAATTGTCGATGAATTAATGACATGCAAAAAATGGCTCAATGAGAGCTTTTCTACTCTCTTGGTTCTTATCCGCAGTTATTGCTTTTCATTGGAATTGCAGCATGAAATATATAAAACGTCATTGTCTGTCAATGATAAAACACAACATCAAACTCAAAACCTCATCGTTCCAAAAAGTAAGAACATCATCATCATTATTAAGGAGAAACAACTGAAATTCAAAACATCAGAGGTGAGTTCTCTGTAGACTATAGTTTAACAGCATCAATTGGCCTCTTGCCTTGCTGGTAGTACTCGAAGTAAATTTCACGGTAGTTTTTCACCGTCTTATATAATCTGGGCCTCGTATCATCGATAAGCGCCTCTATCGGTCCGATCTCCTTTCCTACTTCTGGTGCACAGAACATCGCCACGGAGATCCTCTCCTTGTCTGAGTTTGTTACAGCCCTGTGAATCGGGCTCTTGAATATCTAACCATTGCTCATCATCTGCAGGTAACCCCTTAGTTTAACACAACTCATCTGGGAATTTTCTTGGCAGAAGTTTTTAAAATTTCAGTGTTTGAATGCAAATGATTGCATATAGACATTTACCTCTATCTGATCACCGACGTTAACTAGAAAAGAACGAGGCAAGATAGGAACTCGAACCCACTGATCATCCTTGAGGAATTGAAGGCCTTCTACTTCGTCGTCCTGCAGGAGAAAGGTAATTGCTGATCCATCTGCGTGCGGTTTCAGACCGTGAACAAGATCAGGCCTCGGACACGGAGGGTAGAAGTTATATCTAGTGTACATTATTGGTCTCTCGCCAAATTGGTTCAGAAAACTGGTTTCTTCCAAATCCAGTGCTTTTGCCATGAACTTGAGGAGAATTTCGAGTAGCAGTTTTAACTTTGTTGTATACTCTTCCAAGATTTCCCTGTTAGAAACAGAAACCAATTATGAAAAGTCTTATAAATTTGATATTAAATCAATCAAAAACACAGACATTTCCTCTGACTATTAGAACAAAAATTGCAATATTGTCTTGCTGAAGTTTCCTTACCTAAAAGATGTTGGACTTTGAGGCCAATAATTTAGCTTTCGGTCATCTTCTGGACTGACTACAAGGTAAATCCTGTCTGTCCAATCCAGAGTTTGATTCTTATATAGAACCATATCATTACCATATCCTTCAATGTCATTTGCTCCTCTGGTGTACTTCTTCTTGTCTTCCATTGGTAGCTTAAAGAACTGTCTGCCATTCTCTTTCAGTTCATCTATCAAGGAACTTTCTATTCCATGGTTTATAATCTGAAATTCTTGAAGTTTCATTTCAGTATCGACAAAGAAACTAGTACTAATATAGATAAGAGAAAATCAAAAGGACATCGATAAATTATACTCTTTCCGTCCTTCTGTTCCATTCAAAATGTCATGTTTATGATTCTTAATTGTTCCAAAGAATTAGTCTATGTTCAAAAATGTCAAACATCAACTTACATGATGTGTTTGATTTATGGGTACGAAAGGAAAAGAACGGTAAGAATGATATTCATAAATGTTGCTTGGTTAATTACTGTATGAAAATTATTATATGAGAATAAAAATATTAAAAAATATCTGCTTTCATTCTTTACTTGTGACATAAATTTTAAATTTGTTAATTTATCAATATAATAAAATTTATTCCTTATTTAAAACAAATAAATAAAGAAAAATGATAAAAAATATGATTCGTATTTCGATTCCGATTCTTATATACAAACCAAACGCCTCCTTAATTATTACTTACTATTCAGGTTTAGTGGACATGTTACACTATTTAAATTTTATATTTTGGAGAGTGAAAAATTTTAAACAACTAGGAGTATCGTTATCAGCTTATTATTCTTAAAAAAATTGGATTCTTTATGGAACAAAGAGAGGCAAAATAGATGGAATGGAACAAGAAGTCAAATAGAACAGTAAAAATATATCAATCAATGTTGTTTTGAGAATCGAATTTGAACCTGAAAGCAACCCCATGAACTGAGTGCCGATTGAAGTTTTTGGAGTTCATCTGTGGTAGCTGATGAAGATGACAAATGACTGAAATCAATAACTGGGATGTCCATAAGTGGAAGGGAGGAAGTTATGAGTCCATGTGGGGTATCTTTGCATATAAATCTCTCTGGAAGTTCACCATCATCCTCTGCCAATTCTTGAACCAGCCGGTGGCGATCTAGTTCTGCTCCGGCGAGAGGAGATAATCCAGAGCCTCCTGACATGATGGTGCCAAACCACTTGGCAACAAATTTCCAGTCAAAGTTAGCCTTCTTGTTCAAATTAGGCAACTTGGTTATGTCAGATTTACAACGATGGACGAAATTATAGAAAGTGGAAGAAGAGAGAGAGAGAGTAATCTACTGAGGCAAGAAAAGAAAATGCTTAATTACAGTTTGCTTTAAGACGGTTGTAAATTGTTCTATATATTTATTTTATTTATATATTATTCTTAAAAATCTAAATAAATTTAAAATTTTATTCAAAAGAGAGTAGTTGAAATATCGTAATTATTCTCAATATTTTAATACTCTCAACCAACATAAAAATATGGTGAATTGTATTTTGGTATTTGGTTTTATTCTATAAGTAATTTTTCAAAAGTAACAATCTTTTTTTATTCAATATTATTGAAAAAAATTTACTTTTCAATATTAATTGTATGAATTAGTTTACTATTTTGATGTTTTTTCTTCGCATTTATTTTTTTAGCATGCTATCACGTACTTATTCTGTTAATATTATTTTTATATCTACATTAAAATATTTTATTTATTCAATCACATTACTTTAGTTTTATTAATTTTTATTTTATTTTCTCTATTATCAATAATTAATTCATCACTTTGTATTTAAAAAAAATCACATTATTTGAGTAAATATACTACTTTGAGATATAATCAATATATATTTTAAATAAATTTAGAATAATAAATTTAATTTATTAGTATCATTTTCAAATTTAATTATAGAGAAGAATTTTAGGAAAGAACTTCACAAGGTGTAACTAAAAATATTGAGGCAATTATGACATTTCACTATTTTCTTTAGATGAAAATTTTAATTTTATTTAATTTTGCGGGTAATTTGTAGATAAAACAAATATAAGAAACAATTTGCAACTGTTCCCTAATTACAAGAGGCAAACTATAATTAAGCCAAAAGAAAATGGCTTCTGGAAAATTTTTGGATAAGGCAAGGTATACTTTGTAATCCATATTTATCTACATTATCAACTTATGAATGAAATATTTTAATTTTTTATTTTTTAAAAGAAGTTGATAAATATAAATAAATATGAATTATTAAGTATACGGTGAGACTTTACACCTTAATCGATATAAGAATTTTTTATTATAATGTCTATTAAAATAAATATTATATTAATCTCCTCTTGAAGATTGAATATAATTCTTTATTAGCACTAGTTTCCCAAGAAAACTGCTGTTTTATAACAGTAGAATAATTTAGGAGATAGTTAACTGTAATTTACGTACCTAAACTATGATATTTTTATACTTTACATCTCAAAGTATTAA
Source organism: Cinchona pubescens (assembly GCA_025175665.1). Taxonomy (NCBI): domain Eukaryota; kingdom Viridiplantae; phylum Streptophyta; class Magnoliopsida; order Gentianales; family Rubiaceae; genus Cinchona; species Cinchona pubescens. The sequence goes on from JANKKI010000222.1 coordinate 487,150, forward strand.
TTTCAGTAATTAATCACTTCTAATTTTTAATTTTTAGCATATTACACTAGTGAACACTATTAATAACTCATATATCCTCATTATTTTATCTAAATTTTAAAAATACAATTATTCACAAACAAATTAAGTGGCATATATAATCATATAAACTTAAAAATGCACACAAGACAATACTTTGTTTATGCGCTTTGCGTGTTTATGTGTGTGTGGTATTTTACTGTAACATTGATATATAACTAATATAATATTTAAAATATTTCATTACTTGATAAATAGATCATATCTGTATCACTGTATTTGATCTTGATTACGGGGTTGAGTGTGAACTAATAATTAGAGGATAGTTTAAAAAGTTAGGTAGAATAATTAAGACATACAGTCACTAAAAAGTGTTGACAGATGCAATGTGTTAAAAACTAAAAATTGACGGTAGTTAACCTACTCTCCTAAAATTGATACTTTAGAGTATAAAATGTAAAATCATTATAATTTAAGACTGCAAACTACAATTAATCCAAAAATTTATCAAAGAAACTCGATTAAATGGTCAATGAAGCTGAATGGTAAGCTACAATAATATATTCCTTTGCTCCTATTACAGAGTAAGATTCCGTAGTGCAGAGTAACTACGACAGTAATTAAGATAGTTAAAAAAATAGTGTGATTCTCTATTTTTCAATCATTCAATAATATGTAATATTTATTTTGTATTGCGGAATGTGTAGCAAAGAATTTTTTCCAATTACATATGATGCATTTATTTGTTTTACTCCTTAGTACCGAGTAGTTTCTTTGTATTAAGTAGTACAATACATCTTATCTTCATATCAACCCAGTGATTTAAACTCTCTTCAGCAATATCAAATCTTGAGAGCATCAATCACTCTGTTCCCTTTATTATAATACTCATGGAAAAAGAAACCAGCATAATCCACCACTTGCTTATATTATTAACCTTGGCCTTTTCTCATCAATAAGCCCTTCTGCTGGTTCAATCACACATCCTTTATCTGGGGTAAAGAAAGTTGATATGGTGGTGATCCTCTCTGTTTTCGAGTTCTGCACAAACCTATGAATGGGACTCTTGAATATGCCATTAGTCATTATCTGCATGTATGAAAGGAAGATATGTAAAAACCCCAGTTGTTGAAACAAGAAGTAGGAGATAAATACTCAAAAAGCAATGCATTGTGTGGAGCATCCTGGTTCATTTGAAGCTTTTATTCGGCATGGCTCAATAACTTTCGACCCTGAATCAGGGTGCCAAAATGCATAAGCCAAGCAATTAGTAACTAATGAACCGAACTCCTCCACTGCGATGTGGGACGGGACATTACATTATTAGTTTTACCTCAACTTGGTCACCAATGTTGACTAGTATAGCTTGGGGATCAATGATGGGAAATTTGAACCATTGATCACTTAACAGGATTTGAAGGCTTTCCACTTCTTGCTTGTCTTGTATGAAAAAGGTCAATGCGGATGCAGCTGAATGAGATTTGGCAGCAAGAGTAATCTCAGGTCCTGGACATGGTGAATAGGAGTCGAATCTTGAAAGCACAGTTGGGCTTTCTCCATATTTTTTCAGGAAGCAGTTCTCTTCCAAGTTCAGTGATTTTGCCATGGCCTTGAGGATCAATTCGTTCAACTTTTTTAACTTCGCCCTGTACTCCAGCAAAATTTTTCTATGCAAAAAAATAAAGAATTACACTGTTTGATTAATGGTTAAAAGAAGTTCAAAGTGGTGTTTGGTTATGAGTGGAAGGTAAAAATGAGAAGAAAATTAATAATAACCATATACATGCAATTTAATTGAATACTATGACAATTATTTTATACAAATATAAGTGTTAGAAAATTATTTTTTATAACAAATTAATCAACTAATTAACATAAATAAAACCGTTTCTATTACAAATAAAAAAAAGACCATACTTATGACTAGCATTTAAATTCTTATTCTAACGTATATTTACGATTCTCATTTAAATTAAATTTTCAAATACAAACGAAACAGCTCAAAGAAAATAAATCTTGGAGCTCAATAATTTGTACTAGTACATGATAAATAATTTACCTGAATTCTTTAGGATTTTCTGGCCACGATTTCAATCTCCTTTCATCTTCAGGATACAAACTGAGATATAACCTGTCATTCCCATCAAATTTCGGATTTCCAACAAGTAATTGATCATTTCCAAAACTCTCAAAATCACCCGCTGGTCGTGATGAGTAGTATTTCTGCTTCTCTCCCAGCGGAAGCGAGAAAAACATTTTAGTAACATCGTACAATTCGTCAAAGATCGAATTTTCTAATCCATGATTAACAGCCTGCATCAGAAAGATTGATTATTAATTTCTAGAAAATTAGTAATTAGCAACAAGAATTAATTTAAAAATTAAGAATTAATTGGAAAAATATACTTCAGACCTGAAAGCAACCATATATTGTCAGAGCTATTAGCGGAGTTTGTTGAGTTCTTCGTTGCCTTCGGGTGATGATGGATTAATCAGTAGAGAAACATCAATCTTTACTAACTGTAGCAGTGGAAACGTGGCAGTTCCGTCGACTTCATCGGCCGGCGGGGAATTAACGGTGGAGGATGGTATGTTGACTGCCATGAATTGCAGATCCTTGGTAGTGCTTGTGATTCTTATCAAGGAAGCAACGTAGCATTTGAAGTTGAACCTGGTAGTTTAGTCAAATTGAGGTTAGCCTGAAATAGTGTGTAAGAATTGTACGAAATTACATATTTCTCCCTCAAGCGTTTTTTAAATTTCAATTATATCCTTATAAAAATTATGGCTAATGTTATTACCACCGCGCAAGAAAGTTAATGCCACTGCAAAAGTTCAATAAAATTACTAAATTTTTGTTGGCATCACAGGGAAGGGTATTTTAGTCTTTTTGTTAACAGTTTTATTCTTTGATGTGGCAATATATTTGTCAAAAATTATAGTTCGTCAGTTATGCCCTAAAATTTTTACAAAAGGTATAAATTTGTCCCGAAATATAAGATTATATAAGTCTAACCCTATTAGGTCTTGTTGCGTCCGCTCATGCTAATCATTATTACATTCTATCTCTAGTTTGTTGCTATTGTGGATTTGTGATCGACTTATCCATAATATTAAGAATTTTAATTTGTTCTTTCCTCTTGTAATGTCTGAATTACTTTATATTGTGTTTGGATGGAGGGATTTGGGTGGATTTAATTTGAAATCTTAATCTATAATAATTTATCCAAATAAGTTAATTGATTTAGTTGTGAATTTGAAATCCACCAACAAATGAGAGTATGATTTTAATGGTCACCCAAATTTAATGTCATTTCAAATTCACCCAATTCAAATCCACCCATCCAAACACACAGTTGCTTATGTTAGGAGGGATAGGGAAAAAGCCAAGAACTCACAGTGCTATATAATCCATATGACAACAAAAGTCTCTCATCTTACCAACAAGGCAGATATAATTTCAGATAAGAAAAGAATTGGGTTGCATTTTACATATAACTTGGATTATTTATCTGTGGAACCAATTTTAGCTCCATCTGTTCTCTCAACTACAATCAATCTTGCCTAATTACAAGCTTGAAGAATAATATATGGTATGTGAGCAAATACAATAGAGTAAGGAGCCACAGTTACAGGCTCCGATACATTTGCAGATTGCGGTATCATTTGAGGAATGTTCCCATATTTATCCACTGTGAGTTCATTCCCATTTAGCAGCATAATCTGGCTGTGTATGTCTCCATCCTTAGCAGTCAAATGGTACTCGTCCCTTGTGAATAAGCCTGTTTTCTTATGTCGCGGTAACTGAATATACTTTGTTCTGGGAGGATGTCTGTGTTTGTTGTATCTGTGGGCTACTGTACCATTATGTGCCAGTTTGACTTGTACAGAAGTGTTACCATCTAGGTTGATCAGCAGCAAAGTGATACCTCTCTGCAATGAAGGGATCTCGATTAGGTTACTGATGTTTGTGAATTATATTGAACATATTGATTGCAGGAATGAACTTACAGACTGCTTTGCACAATGAGCATAAGCACGAATTTTCTTTGTGCCTGTAAAGTTCGTTGATAGAACGTTCCTTCCCATTAACTGGTGCCAGAGAAGAGCACTGAGATAGAGAAGGCAGAATTTAGCCACAAAGTGATAGTGCTTATAATATCAACACTAGTAAGAACACCATGTTAATGTTGTTGACTAGGCCTATTACCTATAATAATCTGGATTAGGTACAAAATTAGTGGTATTGAGCAAACCATAGTTTCCACCAATCAAGGTCTGCCTGCAGTAAGTCTTTGTATTATAAGCTGATGCCATTCCAAGTTGGTCCAGATACCTGTAAATGATATCCACACAGAATTATCAGACAGAAACAATTGACGACAACCAATTCAAACAGTTTTATCAGAACTCATTGTGGATTACCAGAAACTATACACAAATGCGTTGGAGACATGGTTTCGGCCTACACTGTTGTATGCCCCTCCTGCCTCACCAACCCACGCAGATGCAGAAGTCCCAGAATTCTTGAGAACATCCTTCAGTTTACTAAATGTATCAGCCTCACCATCTAGATATGATGGATCCAGAATCTTTTCAACAAGGTGCTCATCAACTCCTATTGAGTAAGGAAAAAATTCAGGTAAAAAGCAGGACCACATTGACAATCCAAACATCCAAGTTTTTCCACTATCTTACCTGGTCCTAGATTGTATATATGGTGGGTGAGTACATTTACAGTATTATTAGTTTTGTGTATAAAATTTGTAAACCAGTTGACATCAAAGAATCCTCCAGGCGCTATAACGATTGGCTTGTCTGCAACACCCTTGTAAATTTCTTGCACCTTGTTGTGTAATACAATTGTATCAGAAGCATACTGATCAGCTTCTACTCTTGTACCAACTCCACCCCCACTCAGTTCATTCCCTGGCCAAAATAGTTAATCGAAAAATTACCCTTTCTACTCTATGAGAAACTAATCTTCAGGCTGAATTATCATTTATACGAACCAAATTAAAACAGAAAAGAAGCATTTATGCAGTAGACTAACTATGAAGGGTGACTGGTCTTACCAAGTTCCCAACCGTAAATGTTGTAGCCCTTTTGGACCGTATAACTTATAAAAGCTTCCGCATTTGAGGAATCCCAAGCTCCAACAGCTGAACCATCAGGCTGTATTGTCCTCCCATTCAGAGCATTCAAACCAAAAATAATTTCGGCTCTGGATTGAACACACAAGGGCATATATTAAGTTTCAACTTCAGAGTAAACAACGAAAAATAAAGGTCAATTCATATATCTAAAAACTAATAATGGTTTTTTTTTTTACCCAGATTTTTTGAAAAATGCATTTAACTGATCCCATCTGGACAAAGGGAGGCACCCTTGAGTGAAACCAAACAATTCTGAGGGACTTCTAAAAAATGAATCGCAGGGTTGATTTGTCTGAGTTTGATATATGACCTTATCTTGCAAGTGTACCCCCAAGTCTAATCTTTAATGGTGAAAAAGCTGCAAAATGATGAAAAAAATGTATAACAACTTTATCTCATACTATAATGGGAAACATAATTCATATTAGAAGTTAAGATGCTGTAGTTTAGTGATCAAAAAAGCCAACAAAGTTAACACCTTTTATTGCGTTTAAGAAAATTATGTTGTTGAGATCCTGCACATAAAACAAATGAAAGATCAAACAAGTGTATAAAATAAAGAATATAGACTGTAATATTCATATTAATTCACCACGGCATACAACTGTCTAAAATTCTTTAGGATAACTTGAAATTGGTTTACAACATCTCTCCCTGTCGGCAAAATGAAATCTTTCTGGGTAGTTATCACTACAAAGGTCTAAAAACTCATAATCCCAAACGAATTTTCTAAAGAAAAATCTGCTTACTTTTTTGGAATTGAATCAAAGAAAGCAAACAAAACAACAGAACAGAAAGTTTTTGGTTGTTAAGATTGCAGAAGAACTCTATCTCTTTTGCTTGCAGAAAGCACTCCTAGCATCTAAAAGCATTTCTAACAAGCCCTCTAGACTAGTATAAAAATCCTGCTATATTTTTTACCCTGAAAAAAAAAAAAAAAAGAATCCAAAGCTGACAAACAAAGCCATATCATCCACTTATCACATACAATATCTATTCACAAAGAGTAAAGAGATCAAGAACAATAAAAACTAACACACAAAATTGCAAAAACAACATGAATATAGAAAGGATAATGTAGGAAGTAGCTAGGAAGTAGAAAGACAATACGAGATTGAGGAGAGAAGCATGGTCCCAGCTGCAAGTTCCATAGTCACATTTCTCAGGTGGCCACCAATCCAAGGTAGCACATATGAAGTCCTCATCTATTTCACCAATGGAATCAATCCCATCTATAAAAACAAAACCTTGGCTCGTTTCTCCTGTCGAGGCATCCACAATCTTCGAGTACGTAAAAATCGAACTTAAACTAAACAAAAAAATCCATAAAAAATAAATCCTAGATGCAATACTAAATAACCCATTTTTGAAAATTGAACTTTCACCACTTCCCCTCAGAAAAATGCTAAGCTGGGGTGGTGGGTGGTGCCACAATTTTTAGCCATTGCGGGGTTCCTGTTAGTTTATAGTACTACTTTATAGTAGCAAAAAAAGAAGGTAAAAGGTGTAACACATTAATGTAAGTTGTTTATTTAATGAGTCATAAATACATAAGATAAAATTAAAAAATAAATGTTGTTGGAGATATTATAGACTAATGTAAAGATTTCTTGGCTGGTGTAAAATTTATAGTGTAGCAGAAAACTTGTGTGATTGGGCAAATCAGTTGGGGGTGGGACCTGTTGTGGATGTGCTTTGCTTGAGGAAAGTGAAAAAGGATTGCTGAACTGAAGGGAAAAAGATAAGCATGGATGTTTTTGGTGGGTTGGGTTGAGACAGGGTTGGCTTGTGGTCCATTGTTTTTTTTTTGTCCTTATTGACATCTGGGTCCACATTTGGGAACGTTCTAAGAGACAGGACAAAGGAGTGGTACATTTTCAATTCATGATTCAAATTCAACACTCAATTAATGTAAGATATAAGATCATCAATCATCAAAGCTTGCTAGTACCGCAAAATTGTGATCTGGTATGAGAATTCTGGTGGATTTGGTAGGGGTTAAAAGAGGTCAATTCAGGACTAAGATGTATATTAAATATCATAGGGGAATTTAGAGAAATCACAGAGAAAGAAATAAAAATTTTAGAGTAATGTAAGTTATTTCTTTTTTTCTAAGGTTTACATATTCTTACAAATTACCTATCAACAGTAAAATGAGGGTAGTGACATATTGATGGCTTACTCTTTGAGCTAACACTAATCGCTACTATTGAGTGAATCATACTCACATATTTAAAAAGTTAGCATGGCACAATATCATATATTTTAAAAGTTTGTATTGTAGTTTGTGGTTTCTTGAATGTAATTACCTCTAATTATAGAAAACTATTGAAGTAGATTCGGTATTGGACTATGTGTTTTCATCTGTATATCTTGTATATTAGATTAAATTTTATAAAATTTTACTTACTTTAGTCATTTATTCCATCTGATTTTATCTACATTACAAAATCTAGAAGTGACCTACACTTCAGTTGCACTTTACCCCCTAAAATCAAAAATATATATTTTACTCCCTCTTAAAGATTCGATTTTTATCAAATTCTTAGATGAGAAATCTAAGAATTTTTAAAGATTCCATTTTTACCAAGTTATTCTTAAAGAGAATAACTTTGAATACAAATTCTTAGAGGACATTTTTACCTAAATAAATATCCATATCATCTTTCTATTATTGTTTATATGATGAAATTTGTTTAGAAGAGACAAAGTGTGCATTATTATTTAGGTAACAAAATACAAGTGAGTGTAAATTTACAGGATAAAATGTAATTAACAGTAATTTATATATGTATGGGTCGAGTCGTAAGGAATATTCATCCACACATAAATAGGAAAATGGTCAAAACCATAGACTGAAAACAGCAAATCACTCGGTACATTATTGAGCTCCGGTACTAATGGACAAACAAAAAAGTATTTGTACAATCATTCAATTAGTAAATATAGAAGTTAATAATTATGGTTCACGACATAACTCGTGAATATGTTCACGGACGCTTTCGTTGTACAGACTACTACATTATCTATTGTCTGCTGCATAAAGTTCATCTAAGTTGGCATTTATTTTACGATAATTAATTGCATATTTAGGTACACATGATGCAAGACTTGCAAGTTTTGAATTTCCAGAAATATGTTACATTATATTTGAATCGGTAGATTTGAATAAAGATTTTAAATTTATCTATTTATTAAAAAAATTTGTGAGACTTAAATGGATGAATCACTCAAATCAAAAAAAATGAGAAATGAAAATTTTTAAATAATTTTTTTTAATTTGAGTGTATTTAAAATTCTTAAATTTTTATTTTACAAATCTTTGTAATAAATAAATAAATTTAATTTTTTACTCAAATCCATACTGTATAACTCCAAAATAATAATGTTAAATTTATCTCAAAAGATGGAACTGCCATCAGTTCATGACTGACAAAACCTAATTATTATGATTCTTGATTTTATATAGGAGGAATCTGCTTTCTTATATTATTTTATTTGGTAGAAACTTGTATTTTTTATTTGGGAAAATCGTTGAAATAGTCCTTAAACTTTTTTACTTTAGTCAAAATAGTCCCTCAACTTTTTTTGTAGCCAGAATAGTCCTCCAACTTTTATTTTTTAGCCAAGATAGTCCTTTCATGTGAAATTTATAAAAAAAAAAAAAAAAAATTATGGTGACTACACCATAAAAGAGACTTTTTTGGCTAACAAATAAAAGTTAAAGGACTATTCTGGCTAAAAAAAAAGTTGAAGGACTATTCTGGCTAAAAAAAAAGTTGAGGGACTATTCTGACTAAAGTGTAAAAGTTGAGGGACTATTTTGACAATTTTCCCTTTTTATTTTGTTTCCAAACCCAGCACCTACTTTCTCAAATTATGCATCTAAATTGGGTTACGTACCCACTACACCAATGAGTATATACTTTGTATCGTTCTAATTTTATCGAATGTCCCAAACACTACTATATGTACATAATCTGACACATATATACCTATTCATCATTAGATGGGAAGTAGGCTACACAAAAATTTTGGAATATACATAAGAAGAAAGGAAAAAGGAAGAGCTTCTTTTGATTCATATGCTTGTCTTAATCTAAATAATATAGTTAGATTTAATTTGAATTTTTTTTTTATATATTCTTATTTCGAATATAGGTTCTTCTATTTTATTTTTTGCCAAAAAAAAATGTGCGATTCTGCATTAGGGGTGTTCATAGTTTGATTTAACCGAATAAATTGATGCAATCAAATTAGTTTAATTTTTAATTTTCGGATAATCAGTATTTAAATAAATCGAATAAAAAAATTAATTATATAGTTTGGATTTGGTTATTGAAATCAACAACTGAAAAATCTAATTCTATTTTTTATTCGAATGGTCAACACTTTAATATTATATATATATATATATATATATTTTATTATGTTTCAGTTTCTAATTTTAGTTTTAGTAGTTTTAGGTTTTTGTTTATTAATTTGATTAGTTTTGTATTTGATTTTTAAGTTAACTAGTGAATTTTGGTTAATTGATAAATCAAAAAAAAAGTTTGAGTTCTAATTCAATTTTAATTTTCTTGCACCGATAATCAAAAGAACTAAAATTACTTAATTGAATTATCGAAAAATAGATCGATAAACACCGTAGTCCGCATCTTCACAAACACGGCATTTGAATTTGACAACAATAATTGCCATGTACGTACCGTTTTTGCAGAAAGTATGCATGCTTTTTTTTATAGTTGCTTATAAGTGAACCAAACATCTAATTTAATTTTAGTTTTAAATCGGTTGTTTGTAAACTCGAGTTGAACTTTGTTGTATTTGTTGCATTGTATCATTAGGCCCAAAGATTACCGAGTTTAGGTAATAAATTTGCAGTTTTGATATGTGCACACACACAACTAGAGTCACGTATGAGAAAAATTCTAAAATAAAATCAATCTACGATGTTATATTATAAATTTATTCATCTATAATAAGTCACGTTATTCAATTTGTTTGAAATTTATAATATAATACCATAAATTTTGTTATTAATTTCAAAGAAAGGTCTATATCATTTTTCAATTCGATATACGTAGAAAGCTAAACTTCACAAGATTTTTTCTTTTTTTTTTTTTTAAAAAAAAAATCCTTCAGAAGTTGCTTTGAAGACGGCTATAAAATGCCAATAGACTCTATTTCCGTAGTCAAAATTAGACTTATATTGCATGAATAACATTTCTTTTTTGGCTTTGTTTATTCAAACAGTTTTTTCACTTCGTAGTGGGCTGCATCTCTCGGTTGAGCTTTTTCTCTTTTCCTCCTTTTGATGCCAGGGGCGGATGGTGAGGAGGACGGTTCTCTCAAGATTTTTAAAATTATATATATGTATATATTTAAAATTTTTAAATTATTATTATATTATTATAGTGAAATTAGACTTTATTATTCTTTTTAAAAATTGTAGTGAATATAAAAAAGTGTTTCTTAGGCATGTATTTATATAATCTTATCTTTCAAGAGTTTTAAAAATATTTTATTTTTTTGATATTTTTTTAAATATTTCAATAATTCCCTTTAAGACTTTATCCCGTAAAATTTTATAAAAATTATAAAATTGTTTCTTCAAAAATATGTATATAATTTTTATCTCCAAAATTCAACTTTTGAATCCATCCCTATTTGATACTTGCTGTCTTTTGTTTTACGTAACTGCCGCCTGCTGTTTACTTTGTAGAAAATTTATAATTAAAAAAATGTCACCTAAATAGTGAACATTACTCATTCTGTTTAAGATAGAATTATCCAACAACATCAGGGTTTGTAGACGAAGGCACTTCATTTATTATTTTTTATTCTTTGCGATTGAGAACTAATAGTCTAAGGTTGACGACAAATTGTATTTTCGGTGTAAGATGCTTCTATTATAATTTGTTAAGCCAAATGTTTATGAGTTCGAGTTACTAGTGACTAGTGAGGTAGGAGAAAAGAAATTTTTTTTTAAAAATGTTTTGAAGATAAAAAAAAAAAAAAAAAAGATTGATATTTGAGAAGATTAATATGGAAGCAACCTATCGGAGTATGGAAATACGGAAAACACGTGTCCAAGTTTTTATCTTGTCCAGCGTGTACGATTTTACTGTACATTTTGTAGTATATATTTATTCATATTCTTTAACTTTTTTAAAAAAATTAAACAACCCGTTTGGATGGGTGGATTTGATTTCAAATTCTCAACTCAAATCCATTCCTCTATTTGAATAAAATATTAGTTGGTTAAATTTCAAATCATCCAAAATTAAATTAGACTTTAATAACTAAAAATCCTAAATTTTAAATCCATTCCAAAACTTGAACCATTTCAAATTCACTCTCAAATCCAAATTCAAATCCATCCATCCAAACACAATGATAAATTAAAATATTTCATCTACAAGTTAAAAAGGATGCGAATAAATGATTTGTAACACAAAATGTATGATGGGGCGTATATTTTAGTCTATATAAAATTTTCCTTAGTAGTAATAATCTCGTTTCTGTTCTGTGATTAATTCGTTAAGCTCACCATCATGCTTTTGCCAAAACTACTTTTTATATTTAGTAGTTGATCGAAGTCAAATTTGTTTGGTGGTCTGTTTTCTGTTCGATTTCTCTGATTCATTTGATTCAATTCAAGTCAAAGTTCAAAATTTTGTACTAGTTTTAGCTTATTCTTAATGATTTTAATTTATAATAACACCCCTTTTCCCATCCCTCCCACCTTCACCCACCCCTAACTGGATTTGGTTTAGGTTATCAAATTTTGAGTATTAATAATCGGACAATTGGATTAAGTTTTATTATCCCATCAAAAAAAAAAAAAAAAAAAAAGAAAAAAGAGGGATGAATTGAACAACAGAAGAATGCAATTAGAAGTCTCATTCAGTGGAGTCCCCGTCCATGTCTCGCTCCAAAACAAATAGGGCCTCTTATATATTCAAGAATGCATATTACTCTAAGCCAACTTCTTTAATCATATGATTAATAAGTTTAATCCTTTGTTTGTGTATAACTTCTCCTTGTCATGCATAATTGTCCTTAGTGGAGATTTAGTTTTATCCAGAAAGAAATTACTGAACAATCTTTTCTTGCTTTTTCATCAAACCATGGTGGATTCTTGTCATCATAAGAAGTAAGAACCAATAACAAGATTTTTTCTTACCTACCACCAAAAAAAAGAGAGAGGGACAGATTTTTTCTTTGGGCCATTCATAGATTATTTTATGACCTGAGGTCTAAATTTAAGGCCCAATAATGAGAAAGAAATCCGGATTCCGGGCTGGGCCCACTCTATAAATTTGCATTAAATTAAGAAAGAAAATAAAATTCAACCCAAAAAAAAAATTAAAAAAAAATGAAATGCTATTATGATTTATGTCTATTGTTTCTAAACGTTAATAATATGGATTCTGAAAATCTCCCACAGAAAACAATAAAGGACTATCCAGTAAATATAATAAGTTAATTATTTATAGTATAAGAAAATAAACCATAAAATAGCAAACAATCTCTAATTCATTGCGGAAACATCAAATTGAACGTAGACAAAATTAGATAGCATCACCCAAGATTACAAGGCAACTTATACCACAAAAACTTTAAAAAAAAAAAATGAAAAATAACCAAAGCTCCTAATAGTGTTTGCCCGTAAAATTTTTTTTTTCGGGGGCAAATAATATATATCTCGCCATAAAATTTAGTCATCCCTCTTGGACGATTTTTCAAGCATTTGAAACATCTTATTAATGAAAAATAAATACTCCTAGCAAGTAAAATAATACTATCATGGATGCAAAATGACCGGTGCAGCCGGTGGAATTAAAGGTTGATTAGCAATTCCGGTGCAAAAGCTCTTGAGCAAAGGTGGGAAAAAGGGGTTAAGAGGGAAGATTTTGGGCCAACAATTATCATCCACACCAATGAGGGCCTTGCAACATTCAGGTTGCCCAGTATACGCGGTTGAAGACTCAAAAACGAAGTAACGAGTTCTTCAATACAGCCTTGTGTACTCACCACAGATTGCAAGCATGGCAGCCCAAAGCCCACCCCAATTAGGTCTACGGTTCCCATACATGGGGCGGCCCAAATTGCTAGGCATAGAACTACAAGCCCAAGTGTAGATACAGTGCATGATCCAGACATTTTGTGAAGAGGGATGATAGAAATACTACGAAATTGTAGTGTTTGTGAGGATGATATAAACTCTGTGGTGGGATGGGTATATATATAGTACTAAGATATTAGGCAGTTATGTCTTTGAATTTCTAATTGTCTTTTTTTAATTTTTTTGTGTTTAAGTTTCGATTTGTTTGCAGGCTTTAGTGCATTCTCTAATGCTGTTGTCTTAATTAGTAATGGAGGATGTTACGAACAATAAGAAAAAAATTAAACGGAAGATCAGTAATTTGAAGCTTTTTAACTTAATTTTGCTTTTAATTCCATTTAACCCGTCATTTGAGTTGTTAGTTAGTATAATGTCATGAATGGTACTAAAAGTTAGTAGGACGTTTAAAAACAAAATTTGTGGGTTTTAACTTTCACCTCAAACCAGAATAAAGTTCGGGTGGAATCTATAAATTCTGTATCTAGTAATTTACGATGTAACATTCACTTCATTTATGTAAGATTTTTCTGTTATATGTAGTCCTAAATTTGGAAAACAATACGGAGATACACGCACTATAGTTCAAAGTAATCAAAATCAAAATCATATATAAATATTAAGAAACGAAGAACTTAAGGTTGTGTTTGGATGAAAGAATTTAGAAAAGAATTTGAAATTTATCTATTTTTTTAAGAGAATTTTAAAATCAAAATGAAATTCATCCAAATTAAAAAATTATTTAAAATCCTTCATTTTACACTTTATAGCTAGGATGAATTTAGAATTCAAAATTCATTCCTTTTATCTTTACAAATTCATCTAAAAAAATTAATAAATTTCAAATATTTCTCATAATTTCTGAAAATCCAAACGCAACTTAAAATTCATATCTCTTCTACACAATCTAGCCCTGTTTAAGAGACAGAAGTGGATGTCCAGCACCTCTACCACTTGCTTATAGAATGGATTTCTCTTATAACCTGTGATCAATATGGAAATTGGTGAGATTGCATTTCGCTGCCAGGAATTTTTATGTTCTTTTTTCTATTTTTTAAATGTATTTAAATTTAAAAAAATTGATGATATATATATATATTTTTTTAAATTAAACGTTTTATACAATAGAAATAGTGCTTTAGATTTTAGGTGACAATATATAAAATTGGACTATTATTAATTTAAATAAATTAATTTACAATTTAGATGCACTAACTAATTGATTTATAAATTTAAAAACATTTCACAAATAAAATTCGAAAATCATGATAATCTCTTTTTGCAATATCGTTCGATTGCATAGGATCATAAGATCTAAGATCTCACCGACCAATCCAATAATCCCATCTAATTTTAAATTTTATATGAGATCCTAGTCTTTTAGATCATCTAAGATCGTTGGATCGAACAATATGAGATCGAGATCAAGATTTTGGTGACTATGGTGGTTTTGAATAATGTTTAGAATAAAACCAATTTGGTTCCATGCCCTTAGGTATCATCCAATTGGGTTTCTTATTCATCATAAATATCAATTTGATCTCTCATTTAAAAAAATAAATAATAATAATAACTAATGTAAGAATTATGATGAAAATTATAAATAAATTAACGGAGTATTTAATAACACATTTATTGTAAGTTAAAGGCTATGCGATTATAAAGTGCCTTGCTCTATTAGTTTGTATATGTTTTTCACCACAGTTTTAGATTGGTTAATTTTTTTAAAAAATAAGAAGTTATTATAATAAATAAAAATTCGTGTAATTGATATCTTAAACTCTCGAAGATAATAAATTAAATTATTCTTTTTCGAAATAATGGACTGCAAGAAGGCCTAAGATGCTTTGTTCTAGTCAAATAAATGCTACGGAATTGCTTATCCGGATTTAGGATTAGCAGTTTTTGGGCCAACAACATTCATTCATGACTTAATTGGTATTCCAATTTTTCTACATTTTTCTCCTTTTGACGAGCTTTTTTTACCCCTTTAGACCCAAACAAGAATGAAAGACAGCGAACCCATTTTGCTAAAGCCTATATCCACCAAGGTTCACCACACATAGTCGTGGATCCGATCCAAAGA
Organism: Cinchona pubescens; assembly: GCA_025175665.1. Classification (NCBI taxonomy): domain Eukaryota; kingdom Viridiplantae; phylum Streptophyta; class Magnoliopsida; order Gentianales; family Rubiaceae; genus Cinchona; species Cinchona pubescens. The sequence continues at coordinate 502,538 of JANKKI010000222.1, forward strand.
AAATGACCAGTATACTGCAAAGGTCGTTGAGACTTGAGAACACAAACTTGAGCTGAGCAGAAGCCTGAAATTCAGAGAAAGAGAGGATGCTGACTTTCGATCCGGAGGTCGAGGAAGAAGTGGATTCCGGGGTGGGCTACGAGTGTTTGGAAGATTCGACGAGATTAAGGAAAGTGAATTTGAGGGTGGCGAAGAGGGCAAGAGAGGAATTTGGTGTTGAGAGGTTTTCTGAGGTTGGGAGGTTTCAGGAATGTGAGGACTGTGTTTGAGTGGAATGGGGTGAAGTTGGAGGTGGATGATAACAAGACTGTGTATGACTTTGGGACTTGCTATGAGATCGAATGCGAAAGTGGGAGCCGGAAAAAGTTAAGGGGATGATTGAAGGGTTCTTGAAGGAGAATGGGATTGAGTATTCGTATTCACAAGTGTCAAATTTTGTGACTTTTAGATCTGGAAAGCTGCCTCAGTAATCAGTGTGAGTGTATTACGGTTATCTTCTCATTGTTCTGTTGATATTGTTAGTGTAATCTGTGCAAGTGTTCCGAGTCTGGTAGAGTTTGTCAATAGGTTTTTCTTAATGTTTATGATTTGGTGAGTGATTTTGCTGATACTCAACTTATGGTGAACAAGACTGGGAGTAATTGTCACTTAAGAGCAATTTTGTGGTAGATTATTGTTAATTCTTGTGGGGCTTGCGATTTTCGAGGTGTATTTGTGTGTTTGTTAATTGTTGAGAACTAGCTTAAAGCTGTTTTTGTTGTGTTATCGGTAATCACAATATAATTTGTAGAATGTTTATAATGGAGGTGAGCCAGAATGGGGCGTGAACTATGACAGTGTATGTTGCATGTTAGTTTCATTTATAAAACGGAGTCATCTGCTAAATGCTTATGAATACTGATGAAATTGATTGGTATTAGATCAACTTCTTTTGTCTGTTTGGATTTGATGGGATCATGGGATACCTATAGGCCTTTATTATGTTTCCAGCTAAAATGTTTAAGCCAATGCTATTTCATAATTGAGATGGAAGGATTAAATTAGAATCAAGTAACAAATTTTGACAGGATACAGGTCGAAAATTTTGCCAAACATGATTTCAAAGGAAGATGTTTTATTCAAGTGTAAAGTGCTTGCTTCTAGGTGTGATTCTTTTGCCTGAGATGTTGAGATTCATTTATGAATCTATTGTTTTCCAAAATCTTCCATTTGATTTTGTTCAGATAAGTTTTCTTGTCTGCTTCTTAATCTGCCTGAATTTATCGGCTTAAACTTGAAAATCTATCCTATAAGTAATAGCTTTGTTATACTGAAATAGGACCAACTTTCTTCCAATCGTTCGTTGTGACTGGAGATATTCAATAACTTGCTCATTACTTTATTGTATCTTGTCATCTGAATCTTCCTCCCCCGGTCAAAATGTGTATGTATGTGCTGTTGTTTAAAAACATTGTCTTGTTTTCAGTTTAAGCTGGAAAGGATGGCTAAAATGGATGTCTTGAACCCCGGGTTTGTGCCTGGTTGGTATACTTGCCTCACTCTGCCAATCAAGTTGGACCTTATAGCTAGTAGAATTTTTAATTTGATTTCTTAAATGTAATTGTTGCTTTTTCATAAATTGTTCATCCTGCTATAATGTTCTGTTGGTTTTATCTGTCCTTATGTCGCTATTACTTTTCCGTCTTCAGTTGTTTTTGGCATTTTCTTTGGTCTTTCCATCTTTTTTCAATTTTATCAAAAATGAACCCCGTAAGAATATTGATCTTCATGAAGTTCTTCAAGTGCTGGGCTCTGCTCTTATCATTTGGGCGACATGAGTGCAAATTCCTCATCTTTTGAAGACTTGTATGTGGTGTTGGCGTTTTCAGATGTTCTTGTCCTTCAACGAAATCTTTGTAAAAGCCCCGGAACTGCATTTTTTTTTAATATCATGGCACGCATGAACTTGAGGTTAAGATAGCCAATGAAATTCAAAAATCCACCAAAGGTAGATTAGGAAGCCCTCTAGAATCTTTAGTTCCTGGCTTAATGAGCAAGAAGTGTGTGCATTTGCAAGGGAGAGTTAACATTTTTAATTAAAGGTGGAGTTTTGTTTGAATTTGATTCTGTGCATATTGTGATATTTAAGATATCAAGAGCTGTTTAAATCAGTGAGAATGGGCTCTACTGAAGATTCAGTGTGAGCTTCTTGTCACGTTGTTCCCCATTGGATACCATGACATGGTTACTTGTTTGCTTCTGAATTGGAAATCTTGTAATACGATGAAGTAGATAATTATAAGAAGCAGTTCTCACGTCTCTTGCATGTGAAATCTGTGACATTCTTTATTCTTGTTCCCATCTTTAAATCTACATTTTTGTGACATTTAAATAGTACATTCACCATTTTGAATTTGAAAAAAATGTTCTCTGCAACGTCATTAAAGCCACATTGTTGTCTCAGTCCTGCTGGTTATTGTAACATTCCGGGTCTTGGATGGCTCAACAACTTTTAAACAGTAGTTCATAACTTAAAGTGTTATAAATAATATTTTCTTTCACAAGATTCGTTTTATTATCAACTGTAACACTCCGGGTCCTAAGTTGGTCTAACAACTTTTGAGTAGAAACAACGGGTTTAAAATGTTTAAGTCAATTTGTAAGTAATTCATAATTTAAAGTGTTATAAATAATATAATATCTACTCCTACTTCTGACGTGGGACGGGATATCACATTGGTTACTCTTTGTGGATGTTTACTGCCTGCACTGAAGAAACAAAGAAAAATGCAATAATGAAGCAAGGAATTCGATCCTTCAACTGCTTCGTTGTCTTAATTTTACCCAGGTTATATTTACTGATCCTCTTTGATGGAAATGTTAGCATAAATGAATATTTCAAAAGAATTTCTATCCCATAATGGAAAATATAATGAACTTTACAACACTTTAGTGGGTTTGTGATGAAAAGAGATCTCACAAATTGCTGTTTTACGATTTACCTTTTACTTTACTTGATCAGTCTTGATTATCAAGTCTTCTAACGTTCCCAAATACAGCCCTTCAGTAGTTGTTTCAGAACGCACAAAAAAAATTAACTATCACTCCCTCCCTTTCTCTGCTTAATTACTGGTTTCATAATTCTGTTTTGCTTTCTTGCTCCCTCTAGTTTATTAGAGGAATGCTTGTTTTTAACTATCACTCTCTCCCTTTCACTGATTAATAGCCATAATTCTGTTTTGTTTTCTCTCTCCCTCCAGTTTACTAGAGGAAGGCTTGTTTAATCCTGTGGAGACGTTTCAACTATTATACTGAATTAGTTTCTTAGGACAGTACAGTTCCTTGCACAAAACAAGACTCAAGCTATTTTACTATACTGTCAAATTATCTACCTTGTCGAGTATCTGAAAGTTTTCTTGTCACACATAAACGAGTAATTATATTTTTATCAGTATCCTTACATATATGAAAATGATCTTCCAAATGTGTTTTCTGGACTTGATGAATTTGAGTATACATCAATAGCGAATTTATTTATTTATTTTTTCCTATAGTATGTAGTACATTAAAAAAAAAAATTGGGCACTGCAAAGTCTTAAAACATTCAACGAGCGCCTGTTAGATAAATTGGTGTCTTGTTATAACATACATAGAGAAGCAGGGCCTTGATGGCACGTACTCAAGAGAACAGGCAAGAAAGATTTTAAACTAAAAAATCCAGTTAAAAGAGAGAAGTGGAAAGGACCATCTCAAAAGCAAATTCACCGTTACAACTTAATGCTATCTTTACTATGCCTTTTCTCCAGGTATTGGTTTGGTACCACTGAAACGGACATTAGTAAGTTGTAAAGATTTAATGAGCCATAGAACGAAGAAAAGATTCGCTCAAACTATAATTGAAGAGCAAAATGGATCCCCAAAACGTACAATATTTAGCAGTGGGATCTGTACATCTCTAGAGAAGTATATAAAGCCTCGACAAGCAACAAACGCCCCATGCTGCTAACGAAGGTTGATTCAAAAGGCTGCCAACGAAGGTTGATTCAAATGGTAAGTACGAGTCTATCAGACCATGAAAATGTCTTAAATTTAACCCTCCAGGAAAAAACTGCCCTCTTAAAAACACACTGCATATTATTCGTCTCCTTGAAACAGGAACATGCTAAAACCAATTTTCGAGCACAAATTGCATCAAAAACTACCAAATTCCAATAAATAATCACATTAAAACCAAACTTCAAGAACTAGTTCAAAATACCCATTAATTCCACAAATTGGAAGCTATAAAGGTCTGTAACAAATATAAAAGGCAATTCAATCTGACTGTGACTTACCTAATCTAAGAAGACACAAACAGGCTAAGCTAACATCCTGTCCCTATTACACGTACCCAACCAAGAGAAAAAAGCAGAACAAGCACCTAGTACTAATTTATTTTCTCTTCTTAGCAGGTGGTTGATCTTCCTCATCCTCATCTTCCTCATCTTCTTCATCTTCCTCGTCGTCCTCATCATCGTCGTCATCCCCATCATCATCGTCCTCATCCTCCCCACCATTGCCTCCGTTACCATTAGCCTCAGGATTGTCCTCAGGATCCCCTTCTCCATCATCATCTTCTCCACCCTCATCACCTGAGAAATCCTCATCACCAGCATCGTCATCATCCTGATCATCATCTTCTTCATCTTCATCATCGTCATCTGTGTCACTAGCATCTTTGTTTTCAGGTTCTGGCCTCTTCTTTTTGTGAAGCTCGTCCATAGGAAACCTGTAAGCAACATATAAAATTCCAATTGCTCAGAAGGCTACTCATCATACATCCAATATCTGATCCTAATGACACCCAAATGACTAATCATTACCCTTTGTTTCAGCTAAGAACGATGCTGGTAAATCATCAACATCCTTCAGCATAGATCCTGTCTTAAGACGTAAAAAAAAAATTTAATTTCAACCATCAAAGGCATGAAATGAAGCAACAATAAGAGGTCTTAAAACTACTGAGATAAATGAGCAAGCACAGCAAGCAGAATAGTTCAAAAGAGCAGTGCAGTGTATGGGAGGACAGCAATCCAAAGAACAGAAAGCAGAATGAATCAAAATAGTACAAAGAAATCCTAATTGCAATTATAAGACCCAAACTTTTGGAAGAAAGAAACTCTTTTATGTTCATTTTGCAGGTACAAATGTAGATCGAGCGAAAAGTTGAGATCTTTGAAGTGTTGCATAAGCTAAGAGCTTTCTTTACATGCAGTGTTGTGATTTACTAAAAAGACAATAAGACAACATCTAGATTCTTAACTTTAGAAGACGTAATGTTAATATGATAAGTTTAACAAAAGCAGAAGGTAATAATGAACATCACCTTGCATCGAAACAAACTAAATTGAATAGAAGACATCAACCATGCAAGTTTCAAAAACAACTAGTTTATCTGTTAGGATGGATGTGTTCCAACCTTTTTTAACCTTTGAGGATGGATTCCTTTTGTAAGGGGAAATATAAATAGACCTCAAAACAGCAGGTCTAGTCTTCCAAAGATTAGGAATTAATTCAACACGACAAGAATTGCTCAATTATTTTCACACAATTTACAAGCAAAATGGGAAAATCAATTATTTACTTCAAAGAAACAACAAGGGAACCATTCAATGTCCAAAAAGTGGATCCTACCACCCGTACAACCTTCCAATGATTGTATTAGAACTCAAATGCATTTAAGTGCAGAAAAATTGCAATTACACGTAGTTTAGTCGGATGGAAATACTCGAAAAGGTTATATGCATTGTAACAGCACATTCCACACCAAGAAATCAACAAGTAGTTTCCGTTGAATAAAAGGAAAATAATTGATTTATCTTTTCCTTCTCTGGTACCCTTGCATCAACAGCATGCTCTACAGGGCAATGCAAACAACACAAATAAGAACGAAAACTAGGATCTACATCTAAAATCACACACATTCAGTTGGAAATTTCTTCCAGCCATTTAACAAAGCAGTAAACAAGGCAGTTAAAATTGTTCCAATCATTACTAAAAGCAGAATCCTTCCAGAACCCCACAAGAAATTGTATTATTTTCCTTTTTTTTTTTTTTTTTCCAACCACAGAGTACTTTTTGTATGTAAAATCCCTGGAAGTAAAGCCCTAGCCAGACAGAAATAACTAAAACCAGCAAAACCCAGTAATTAAAACAAGCATAAAAAGCAAAAAGAAAGCACAAAACCTAAAACCCACATCATAAAAATTCAAACTTTACAAGAAAAAAGTGTACAGAGTAAAAAAAATAAAAATAATTATGCAAGCTAAGTAAAATAAATTATACCAGCAAAAGAAGGCAAACAAGAGATCTCTGAGCAGCCAAAAGGGTCTCAGTCACCATAGATAAGACACCACTGCTTTCCCCATAGCATCAGAACTGTAGCTGCTGACCTCCATTGAAAAAACTACAGAGGAAAAACAAAACTGTAAAAAAAAGACAGAGATAGAAGAGAGTACAGGCAGAAAGGGGTAAAAGAAAATTAAAAAGAAATAAGGGCCTTAAATAGGGGAAAATTATTCTACTACCAAAAGATAGAAAGACGGAGAAAGGGCCTGCTGTTGGTGTATGTAGGGTTGGGCTTGGGATTGACTGTCCAAATCTTGAAAAAGAAAAAAAAAATAACTACTAGGGTTTTCAATGTATGAAAGCTTTGCAGGGGATTGGTAGATGTACATCCACCAATATATCTGGTAATCAAAATTAAGTATTTATTTAAATTAGTTGATATCTTGTAATTAAAATTAAATATTTATTTAAATTAATTGGTATTATTTATTTTATATTATTTAATATATATCAAAAGATTTATAAGTCTAAGATCACGTCTTTTTAAGTATTTTCTCTAAATAATACTTTAAATATGTACTAAGGTAAGTTCTATAATAGGAAGGTTTTATAAATGAGTAGTATTTTTTAACTAATTAGTTATGTCGGGTATGTGAAAGAAGTGTCGGTTTTAGAATATTAATAGTATGTGCTTTTGGTTTAGATCTTTTCATAATGAAGTTTTTTATACTACTAATATAATGAAGTATACAATAAATTTTTTTATTCAAGTTTAAAAAAAAGAAGAAGAAGGTATTGGAGTTGGCAAGGTATAAAAATAAATAAATAAATAAAACGGCTAAAAGAAACACAGACTAGAAACATTGCATGTTTGGATTTTATGATGTTGAGTATTATTTTGGGGTAGTAAAAATAGAAACATATTTAAGGTTAGTAAATTTAGTTAGTTAAGAAATATTTTTCTGTTTTAGGCTGATTTAGGCCTAAAAATATTATTTGCTAGAACAATGTTAGAAATGGTAATTTTTTTGGTTGACATATATATTTTTTGTCATAATTTCTATTATACGGGATTTTGTAAAGTCACATTATTTCGTAAAGACTTATAAATGGTAAAAATTAAAACTAGTTTGAGTTGGATCAAGACAAGTTTAGTGTACAAAATTAATTACGAACAAAATAATTTTATATTATTTTTAAACAAAGTTGCGTTTTAACTCAAAATCAAATTGTCCCAAGAACATCCATGAGATACCAAGCCTATTACGTACATTAAACTCTAATTTTAAGTATTTGTTACCATTCTCTTTAATTACCAAATTAAAAAAATTTAAAAAATAAAAGTCATTTTTAGTATGTTTTTAATGCTTTCTCCTAAAGAGCTTTCTTTCCCCAAAAAAAAAAATTATTTATTTTCCACTATTGAAAGATGATGTTTAAAGGATCTCCATGTAATTTAAAATTTTGTCGTTGCTTGCGTTAATGCTTGCTTATCTCCATGTAACGCTTTTGGTAAATTAGCATGCATCCTACCATAATATATATACTTTGTATTCCAGCGTTTTGTACCAAAAAGGCAATTTTGCAATGAAATGATTTGGATTGGAGATTTTAATTTATACAACTCACTCTTTTTTTTACCCATCAATTCAAAGAATGTCATATCCTATTTCTCTATGCTTATATACAACAATCCAGCATAAATACCCAAAATTTGTTGCTTTTTCTGGTTTCATAGTATAAATATATTCCATCATTATCATTATGTAGAAAACTACTTTTTACCTAAATTATTTTTGTCTTGTTGTGGTAATGGTGAACTTTTATTATAAGAAACTTTGTTCGTTAAATATTTTCATAGACGTCATAATAAATTCGTATTGAATTGCAGTTGTATAAGACATGAAATCGAAAGATAATCGGTAATTAATATTTTACCTTCTCAATGCCAACTTTTGATGCGAAGACAAACTTTATATGTTGCATAAATCTTGAGTTTAAATTCTTGAGTTAGAAATTAAAGAACATTATTTTTTTTTCCAACAATGGTAAAACATAATCAACTTGTGTCGTTGAAAAAAAAAAAAACATAATTACATTAATACTGAATAAATATTCTTTCCTTCAGCATTAGTGCAATAACCATCCAAACTATGAAAGATCTTTAAGCCAAAAGCAAAAATCTCTTAACAGATTTAGTCCAATATTAGCAGTCATTTAAATGACTTTTCTTTAGCGAAAAGATTACAATTCTGATCTCAAACTCATATGGAAGTCTTTTTTTTATTTTGTATTTCTCTTTAATTTTTACAATAAGAACCAGCATGATTTTATTTATGAAATAGAAAAGTTTATCGAACTAGATATATTGTGTACAAAACCACAATGTTTTATCGTACAAATATTTTTTTCCCTTTTTTGTTTATAAATTTAAAAGGCTCAAATAAAATGCACTAACAATTTTTTCTTAGCTAATCAGAATGCTAAGATTGTAAATATGCCCAATGTGCACGAGGTATTAAGGAAAACATCAAAGACTCTCTTTTTTTTTTTTTTTTTTAAATGCAACATAATTTGGACCACCAATAAATGTTATCGTTGTTTGGCCCATAGAAATCGTTCATAGTGATTTTTTGGGCTAAGACAGTCCAGCCCACGCAACATTTAATTTAGTCAACTAATTAAGCCAGCCAATGGGCCTATATACTGCGGCTTCATTCTTTTTGGGTTGATTATTTAGTAAGTGTAGTTACCAATTACTACTTTATTTTCGTAATTGTAGTAGTACTACAAGCCACACAGATCACTTCCTTTTTTTTTTTTCTATTTACAAATATAAATGTTTTTCCAAATATATTTTTCACAATACAAATACCTATCTCATGCAATAATCTATCTTATTTGCCTTTTTAAGTTTTGCTCTTTTTTTTTTTTAAATGATTTTTCTTTCTTTCTTTCTTTCCACTGGGAAAAAAAATTCTTTATTTTTATTTTTTTCCAATTGGTCCACATTGCAACAAAATTCCATTTCTTTTTTCCCCTTTTTTATTTTTCCAGGGCAACATTTGTTCTTTGGATAATATTCTGTTTCGATTTATGCATTTCTGAGGTACTTAAACTAATACTATAATATTTTAAACTCTCATTTGTCATCAACAAATCAAATTCTACTTGCATGGAGCCCTAGATCCATGCATTCTTATAAATCAATTGTTGAACAAAACTACTCTTCGGTGGTGTTGGTTCGGATTTGAAATCGAAATCAGAATAAAAAATATAAAATTTATTATTGATTTGCGTTGAAATTATTCTCCCTTATTTATTTGGTTTAAATAAGTAATGAATTTTGTTGCGTTGATAAGTTATTCAATTTGAATTTCAAATTGAGGAATGAAAATAAACATTTTTTAATATTTTCATTCTCATATAATGATTCCATAATAATTAATCAAATAACATCTATAAATATTATTAACCTTAATTCACATTCTTTCCCTTAGTACCCATAAATCAATTACCTCCTTATAATCATTACCAAACCTAACATTCCAATTCAGTCTATTAAGTATTTCTTTATTACCAAACAAAATGTCCTTTTCACAATTTTGGTTATATAAACATTAAAAATCTAGTGATGAGTAAAATTAGACCCGTAAACAATCATTTAACAACAGACCAAATTGTAAGTCAATAAAAAATTATCTGCCTGATTTTTGTGAGACTTTATTCATTTTAATTTTAACAAATATCTATTACTTTTATTAGTTTTCTACCCTATTTTAAAAGGGTCAACTACCCTACTCAAATAACAAATGTAACCACTTGCTTACTATTTAAATTTCAATTATGAACGTCAGATCCTTACATATATCTCTTTGATGATTGGAGGGGGGTTGGGTTCGTTCTGTCATTACTCTGTCAGTCCGTGACTTAAAAAAAAAATTATTAAATTATTTGTCATTTTTAAATGCAAGATTTTCCACTTTTAGGTTTAAGATCCCCGCAGAGATGAAAATATAAGGGGAAAAAAAAAACTATTTACTCAGTTTTATTTTGTACTAATAAAAAGTTTAGGATGATAAGAAAAGAAAAAAAAAAAGGCATTTACTTCGTTTTCTTTTATAATAAAAAGTTTAGGAGTAATATAAGCAATATTGCTACGTTCATTATTAAAGACTAAGGATCCCAAAGATGCAACACTTACTAGGTCAATGCTCGTCCCGTTTATGAAGGATTTGGATCCTCTTTATTTAATTTTTTTTCATTTACCTATATTTAAATAATTAGTTTTATCTCATCAATTAATTATTATATCTAAAATTTATTTCATTTGGAAAGAATTTTACTGTTGAATTTTATGTCACATTTGGACGATATAAAAATTTTCAATTTTTGATAAAATATAAAATAACTTAATCAAAAGATAAAATGTCATTATTTTTTTTTGGTAAAATATTTATATAAAACATGATTTAGATTATAAATGGTTTTGATTTTTAAAATTTATTTTTTAAAAAATAAATAGAGAGGATCCTTGTCCGTTTATAGTAAGAGTTTGTTGGTAAATGCTCAGTAATAATACTAAAATCACACCAACATATGGATATTTATTGGTCTATTTATTGTTAGAGTTCACCGAATATATATATATATGTTTTTATATATATTAATTCTATTGGTACACTTAATGTGTACCCTAAAATTATACAAAATTTTATAAAAAATACCAAAAATTATAATACAAACTAAATTAAGAACGTGTATACAATTTTGAGGTGAATTAAAAGAAGTTATTTGGAAGGGAGTGAGAAGTAACAAAATTATACCAAAATTCAAAATTATACTAAAAATGCTCTTGCATTATTACTACTTTACTTTGTATAATGCATGAATTTTTTGATGTAATTTATCTTTTCCACCCTTATTTTTCAGATTTGTAACTTTCCACTGCTCTCTAACCCATCACAAAAATACACACAAATTCTTAATTTAATTTGTATTTTAGTTTTTGCTCATTCTTAGAATTTTTTTTTGATATAATTCTACATACATCGAATGCGCCAATAAAATTAGTTAAAATAGTAAAGCAATACTCCTTTTTTGGTAAATGAAATAAGACTAAGGTTGTGTTCGTTTGGATTGAAAATATTTTCAGAAAAATATTTATTCAGGAATTTTTTTTGTGCCAAACACCGAAAAATATTTTTCGATGTAAAATATTTTTCAATTTTCCTTCCTCTGACTGAAAATAACTTATGAAATTTTTGAACGTAAATTATTTTTCGGATAATTCAAGATTGATATTAAATCTCAAATACTTACTTATAGAATTTCGTTTCCTGAACTTATTTTTGTTTTCAATTATTTTTCATTCGTTTTTCTCTCAATCATGGGTCCCACATTAATATAACTATCATTATGCATATTTTACTATTATATTGTACTATCATTTAATTTTGAACAAAATTAATATTTTATTAATCACAAATACTTGTAAGGTATTTATTACCATTGTTATAAGTTTTTTTAACTTGTATTCGTAAAATTAAAGATAAAACCGTTAAAGTTTTTTATTTCAAAATATTTTTATTTTGTCAATCGAACATCGAAAAATTGTATGAAAAATGGACTTTTTCATGTAAAATATTTTTCAAGAAAAATATTTTCAATCCAAACGAAATACACGTAGCCATGTCTCCAATACAGTCAACTGTCAACCCCCAGGTCTCTCCTTCCTATAAAAACCCTAGACCTATACACATTCAAATCCGTGTATATATAATTTTTGATTCAATATATATATATATATATACACACACACAGTGTTTCTTGATCGATTAATTTTCTGCATTTCTCACTAATTGTGTTGTTAGCCGAAATTATTATGTCGTCGGAGATCGAGAAGTGGTGGAGGAGGTCGAATCGAAAGATCACAATTCGTCATCGTCGTTATCATCCGCCGTGCCGACGACGACGGTGAAAGGCGGTGGCGAGATAGAGGAGAGCTTGAGGAACGATGTATACACGGCTGCGGCGTATGGGGATTTGGAGAAGCTGCAGAGATTGGTGGAGAGCGAGGGTTGCTCCGTCTCCGAGCCTGATTCACTTGGTTACTACGCTCTCCAATGGGCTGCCCTCAATAACCGCACTGCTGCTGCTCAATATATTATTGAGGTTTAGAAAATTTTTGTTTTTGTGCTGTGTTATATTTTATAGGTCTTAGTTTTTGAGTTTTTGCTTTATTCAGCTTAATAACGTAAATGCTGTTGTATTATCTTTTTTATTCTAATTAATCTCGATTGTTTGTATGGGTATGGTAGTTTTCTTTACTCAAATGAGAGTCAATAAAGCTGTAAAAGTGCGGTTCCTTTTCGAGGATTTAATGTTTTCATCATGAAAATGTTGGCGAAAGTTGCCCCCAATAGACCATGTTGTCAAGCTCTGTAGTTTGTGTATATGAAATAGGTTTAAGTTTGAAGGACCTATTAGCATCTAGTTGTTAAAGGCGCAAAGGTTACTAAAGCGCCGAGACCTTTTGGGGCTTAAGCGCAAAGTTCAAGAGTGGAGCACACGCGCACTGTTATGTGCTTTAGCATATATTATTCCTATTTATGGGTTTACCGTTTATGTCTTAGAATTATGCAATTATGACATATGAAAACCACTTAATAACAAAATATGCATAATAAAAATAATATTCTTATACAAAATGTTGCATTAAGTGCTTCCCGCCACATTTTATTCATCCAATGATTGAAAAATAAAATGGAAAGAGATCCAATGTTTAAAAAATAATGCATCAAACATAAAATGTCAAAAAATGGAAAGCACACATTTTTTGCGCTTTGCTTTTGCATTTTTTTGGCGCCTTGCGTGCGTTCAAAAACAAAAAAGCGACCTACTTGCGCTTCCAATCTATTAGATAATGCTTTGCGCTTCTTTTGTCCTTTTTCTCGCTTTTGACTACTATGCCTATTAGCTTCTTCATAAAAGAGGCATGTAGGATTCAAAGCAAGTTTTGCATGGATTTGAACTTTTGCTACGTGGATCGTATTCATAAACTGGGTAGGAAGGTTTTTTTTTGTCGCGTAGAATATGGGTTGGGCAGTAATCATATTATTTGGTCCTTTGTCCTTCCACCCCTTCCTTCCCGTTGGAGTTGAAACTGATTGCTTAAGTCAAGGACTACGAATATTGACTGAATCTTGTATGGTGACATATTGTTGGCAGCATGGGGGAGATGTGAATGCTGCAGATCATACCAGGCAAACAGCATTACACTGGAGTGCAGTTCGGGGTGCAATCCAGGCGGCTGAAGTTTTACTTCAAGAGGGTGCTCGGGTTAATGCAATTGATATGTATGGCTATCAGGTTTGTTGTATTCATACGTATTGCTCCAGTAATGATTTTCCTATTTATAGGAGTGTGTGCTCAATTATTTCAAAGTCACATTGACTTTTCATAATCATGATATTTATACTTTGTAATTGCTCTTAGATGATAATTGATGTGCACTTTGTTTTTTGGATGCTTGCCTATATCTTTACGGCGTGATCTTTTTTGCAGACAAGTCATGTGGCTGCACAATATGGTCACACATCTTTCCTTTATTACGTTGTAACGAAGTGGAATGCTGATCCTGATGTCCCTGATAATGATGGAAGGAGCCCTTTGCACTGGTACTTAAAAAATGTAAATGTTATTTCTAAAATCTGAGGGCAAATTTTTTCGATGTGTTCAATGTATCAAGATGGTTTTGTTTTTTGTTTTTTGTTTTTTTTTGGGAATTGAATGTAGTTGAACTCCAGTCATTGTCCTTTTGACCTACAAGTCTTTCTTCCAGTATGCCATTTTTAAAACCTTAGAAGTCATGGAATATTTAAGGGACTTGTCGTCACTGATTTGATTTTGTTGATTTGTTTGCAGTTTACCTGATTTTAGGTAAGATTTGCTATGAAATACGAACTTGCCTATGGTCCCATGTATTTTCTAATATGCAAGTTTGGCGTTCAATTTGGAGTTTAACCAATGTATGATGTGTATGAATGGAATAATATTAGTGTCATTAGCATCTCTGTGAATCTAAATTGTAAATATAATTTGTTATTCTGATGTTGAATACTCTATGTTCTCCGAGAAATGAATCAACCTCAATGATGAATGTAGAAATAGCACCTGTATAATAATTATCCTGCTGTAGTAATAGTATTCATTTATATGGAAGTAAGCATTAATTACTAAGTTTTTCCTTTGAATATTATGGAAACTGTAGGGCTGCATACAAGGGCTTTGCTGACTGTATACGTCTGCTGCTATTTCTGGATGCATACAGGGGAAGACAGGATAAAGAGGGTAACTTTACATGCTTCTGTTCTTTTTTCCTTTTGCTGCAGTTGATAAAGAGTGACTGAGTTAAATATCAGATAAGTAACATACTACTGAACTGACCATACACTGATCTCTTAAATACTATTGATTTTAGGCTGCACTCCTCTACACTGGGCTGCTATCAGAGGTAACTTAGAAGCATGCACAGTGTTGGTACAGGCTGGAAAGAAGGAAGATCTCATGTTGACGGATAATACTGGCTTTACACCAGCGCAACTTGCTGCTGATAAAAATCATAGACAAGTTGCTTTTTTCCTTGTAGGTATCCAATGTACTGTCATTTTTAAGTTCAATTTACATCCAAAGGATTCTTCTGTTTATTTCTCTTCATACCCAATGTTTTGTGCTTCAGAAAGCTTGATACTTCATATTGAGTTGTAAACCATTGGGTTGTGTTTTGCCAGCAAATTT
The DNA here is from genome assembly GCA_025175665.1 of Cinchona pubescens. NCBI lineage: Eukaryota > Viridiplantae > Streptophyta > Magnoliopsida > Gentianales > Rubiaceae > Cinchona > Cinchona pubescens. The sequence continues at coordinate 517,643 of JANKKI010000222.1, forward strand.
TCAGAGTAGATCTAATATGTTTGATATGCCATTTTATTGAAACCTTTTCTTAGCCTTATACGTTCTTTATATGCTTTAACAGAGTGCTCGCACAAAACATTGCTAAGAAGAATATGAAATTTGTAAAATGTCTCCTCTTTTGACTGGCGTGAATTGAATGCTTTTCACGTATGTGAATTTGTGAAATTTGATATTTGAAGTTTAAGAAAATTCAAACTGGTGTATTGCAACTATTTTCAGCTGGTAGTCTCAGAAAAATTCCCTTGGCATCTATATATTTATTTTACCAGTCCAGATTTGTATGCCATGCTTTAGGTGACTGATGTGGTATCTTCAGATTAAGGAAAAGTTTGATTTTCAAAGTTCCAAGGTTTGAATGCTCTTCTGCTGCATGCATATATTTTACCCATTTGTATTGGTCAGCTTGTCTTTTTCATAAGCACTTTCCATCATTTTATACTGTTCCTGAGTTGGTCTTATTGTTGGGAATGTATGATACCTCTGAACGAATGGAAAGATTTTTCTGAATCTCGGCTTCCATTACAGTTTTCTGAGTCCATATTTCTTTAGATTAAAGCTTGTGATTTGCAGGGCAATGCTAGAAAGCTTCTTGATAAACATTGGGATGGGAACAGCCGCCTCGGATTAAATTATCAAAATTGGGACTTGCTCCAGTACTTTGGTGTATAATATTTTTGCTACTCGTCACCTACACTCAAGCAGTAATCATGGGTATCTTTCCTGACTTTTGTTGTTTTCTACTTGGGCCTTGCCATTGCACCATTATTTTGCCTCTAATACATTATGTTACCGCTACTTGAGTGCAGCTCCAAATCTGCCAAAATTAACAGCTGGCTTTGCTCTTCTTGCTTGGCTGGGTGTTTTCCTGGCAACCGCTGGATTATTTTTGTTCTATAGGTGCAGCAGGTACTTTCTTTGTTCATCTTGTAGTATGAGGCTTCAATTTTAATCTTTTACATTCTAACTTCTGTATACTTACTGCTGGATAAGTTTTTTCCTGTTAGTAATAGGCATTCTTTTATTTGTTAAAACTATGTTGCACAGACAAAGCTCCGAGTTGTCAAAATAGATATTCTAAAATACTTGATCTTCAAGTTGCAGGATTCTTGTTAGTCGAATATGTTTTAATATTTTCTGTTTGCATTGGTTGAATTTTGATTGAGATGATGTGGTGAAATATTATGGCCCAGCAGCATTGAAATTTTCAGTTTTGAAATTTTCACGTTGTCATTTGTTGATTAAATGAACACCAGGCATGACATAAAAAATGCCTGTACTTGCAATGGACTGAAAAATGTGTTGGGCTTTTCCATTGCAGCAAAGATCCAGGTTACATCAAAGTGAATATGCATGATTCTCAAAATATGAAAGATGATGTAAGTTTCTCTTTTCATTTGGTTCTTCTTTGTTCTCGATTACAATCTTAATAATCTATAACCTTAAATAATCCTAACTATATACATACTGTTGCTTCCTTTCTGTCAAGCCTAGCTCTGTTGCTAGATGTTACACGAGGAATATTCTTGATATCTTTTAATATTTTTATTTCATAATTTTCTATTAGGAACCCTTATTAAAGGTTGAAGTAAATCATCCTGCATTGCTTGCCGGGAATTGGGCTCAGCTTTGCTAAAGGCCTACATGCAAGGTGCTATATCTTGCTTGTTACTTTTAACTTTAATTTTGTTTTGGTGGCTTTTAATGTCATTTGTTCATTTCATATCAGATTGTTAGGCCTCTCCGCGCAAAGCACTGTTCCACATGTGATCGTTGTGTTGAACAATTTGACCATCATTGCCCTTGGGTGTCTAATTGCATTGGCAAGGTTTTTCTTTTGCCTTTTTGCCTGTGATCTTTTGAGCTTATATGTAATTTGAGACGTCATGCTATGGTTCAAATGTATGTCACGCTATGGTACAAATGTAGCGTTAGCATGCCATTTTTTGAGTTAAAGAGAGCTGTGGTTATTGAGTTGTTGTTGAATGGGCAACTTTATATTCTGATGAAAACCACCTGAATTCTTCTGGGGCAAGATTAATAATTGTGAAATAGACATAAATAATTGGAGCTAAGGGCTGAAGTAGTATTGGCAGTGTACTTGGGAAACCTTGCATCTCAAACACCTGGAAGTTTGATATCCTGTTAATTGAGGACCCTCCAGAAAGTTTGTCTTAACTGAGTTGTAAAAGTAACAGCATTTACCTACCTGTATACGGTTGTGCAAGTTATCTTGGCTGTACAGGATGAAAACTGAAAGGCAACTTAATGGCCTTCAAATGTACATAGTTGGAGGAGGGAACATGCGGCACAGGAGAGTTGATTTGGGTAGCTGATTGGGTCATGTCTGTAGGATATGGAGGGTTCTCTTCCATAAATGTATAATGGATTTTCTGTTCCTTCTTTATCAGTCAAACATGCCTCGGAATCTGCATCCTGTTCAAAATCAAAATGTGCGTCTGTCATTATTGTGTTTGACATGTTGCCAACTTTTTTATGCAGAAAAACAAATGGGATTTCTTCTTGTTTCTTGTTATGGAAGTCTTGGCCATGGTGATAACTGGTGCAGTTACTCTTATGAGTAAGCCATATTCTTTGCTTTTATACCTGTCTAGCTCTCTTCCTAGCCTGCGTATTTTTCTCCTCCTGAAGTGTTATTTCCTTATGTTTTGTCTTGTTCTTTCACTACACTACGTCAACTGCTTTTTATATTGCAGGAGTCTTGACTGATCCGTTAGCACCATCTTCTGTGGGGGGATGGTTGAGCCATGCTGCTAATGAGCATGTTGGTGCTATTGCGTTTTTAGTCTCGGATTTTTTCTTCTTCTCGGGAGTGGCAATCTTAACTGCTGTTCAAGCTTCTCAGGTATGTTTCTGAATTCCAACTTATGTCCCTGAGAATTGCTTCCAGCTTTTTTCTGTCTGCACTATGAAAAGAAGAAGAAATTTCATTAGTTTTTGTCTCGTGAACTTTTTAATTTATCAAGGCAACAGGTTTCTTTAACTTAATCACATTTGAGTTAACAAAAGAGGCTGATTAATGAAGCTTAAAGATTTTGACAAATATTGTTTGTTTCTGAAGCTATTTTCATTTTGTTAATTCTATTTTGTGCCTCAGATCTCTCGCAATATTACAACAAATGAGGTAGCAAATGTACAATGCGTTATAGTTACCTAAAGGGACCTGGCGGTCGATTCAGGAACCCATATGATTATGGGTGCAAGAAGAACTGTTCAGATTTCTTGATTAATGGTTACAATGAAGATATTGAGCATGAACAAGAATCAGGTGAATCTGAAGGTATCCGGATGATGCAGATTGCAAGGACATCAAACCTTCAACATGGTGCATGTCATTCTCGTCAAATCAATGATAACAGCAACAGCAGTAGTCATGTTGTTGTTAACATGAATAAGTGTACAAATACCCACCATTCTCATGTTCATTCTTCTCACTGTAACCATAACAGCAATGCAAAAAGTGATTCTGTTCCTGTAGGATTAGGAATTGGGCTTGGTCGAAATACTGCCCGCTCTGTAATAGCTTCATGATTAGTCCTCTGCTTTGTGCGTGGATTAAGATATGCTTGTTTTGTAATTGCAAATGTTTGTAATTTGTATGAACATGCCTATGAAATTTATCTTAGATAATTCATTTCCCCATGATTTTTTTTCCATCCACTTTGTTAAGTTTCTCTTCGGGATTGCTATCATTATCTCTGAGAAGAGTGTGTTTCTTTCATCTCTATACAGTGACATCACCGGATTATTCTGTTTCTGCCTTAGATTTATGGAATTGTGTTGCATGGTATGAGTTTGGATCCAGTATTATTGATAGGTTGTTTTATGTGAACTGCTATTTGCTCAAGTTGCTCTCAGATTCAAAGAGGGTAAGATGTCAAATCATTCTTTAGTGGACTTTGGTATGTATGGAACATCTTGAAGAAGAGAAAATGGAAATTACCCTCTTCTTTTCTGCGACTCAACTCATTATTGATTTTTTTTTTCCCTTTCAAACTTCATCCAGTGAGGAAAGATGCTATCAGGCTGGAAATCTTAGTGTAAAATATCTCTAATATTATAAATTAGACTCGTGGTTAAGTTATACCGATTTGTAGTTTTGTTAATTGTATAACCTACCTTCTTTTTTTTTTTTTTTTTTTTTTTCGAAAAATAAATAGAGATAAAGATTTTTTTTTAAAAAAAAAAAAAAAAAAGAGAAGTCGATCTGGTCCCACACATCCAAATTCTAGAGCATCATCCTCCCCTCACAGCCGCAGGAAGAGCCATCGGTTTTGTAAAAGCAGAAAGAAAAGAACAAAAGAGATTCTATCATACATTACATTATTTAAGGTCTCAAATGATAATCTTAGAATAATAAGTGACTGCCAATTTTTCTAAAAAGAAAGATAAGGATAAATAAATCGCTCCAAAACAAATAGAAAGAAAAGGACAACGACAACCTCTCACTTGCTGTTGCTGGGATGCTACTAAGTGGCCCCAACGTTAGTGCGTCATCTAATCTAAGCTTTCCTCTACTAAAAGGAAGGAAAGACTTAGGTAGATCTGATTTTTGATTCTATTTATAAACTTTGTGTTGTGAATTAAATGTCATAAAATCTATGACATAAGTTGATGTAAGTAAGATTCTATAAGATTTAATTTTGACTGCAAGATCTACACGATGGGTCAAAAATCAAATCTATGTAAGTATTTTCCATCTTGAAAAAGTATTTTTTTTTTTTTAAAAGAAAAAAGAAAAAGTCCTAGGTTGTCTCAAGCTTGGATTTTTACTCTTTTATATATATATATATTTGTCTTTTTGGATTTTTCTAGCTTTAATTAATTAAAAGTGTATATGAATGTTATAAAAGATAAAGTAAAAATTTCCCTTGGTGTAGATATCTTAAAATACCAAATTAGGTCAAAAAGTTTATAGGTCATTCTATTTTTTTTCCAAATGTTATATTTACTATTCATTCATGTTTAACTTTTATTCATTTCCATAATTTGTTTCAATGTGCTTTTCTTCTCAAATTCATTTTTCTTGAGGCGCTTTTTTTGGTTGTTTTATATTATTATTTCTCACGATTAGCATATATTTCATTTTTTTTCTTAATTGACAACTTGATAATTATATTTCATTACTTACCATAAGCAATAACATACTCAAAATTCTATATTAGTATAACTATGACATTCTTACATTATTATATTACTAGGTTAGGAGGGCAATGATTGGATACTTAAGCAATCCTTTAATATATATTGAACATTCGGCAAAGTAAAAATAATAACTTATTATGAAATAAATAATTTACCTACAATTTTATAAAAATCAGACGAAGGTTGTGCTAACTTTTTACGAAATCAAAATATTATAATAACATAGACAATTTTAAATTGAGAAAGTCACATAGTATTCACTTTTATTTAACATTCACTTAAAAAATAAAAATAATACATTCATTTTATACATTAATTTCAAAAATGTAATTTAAAATGGTAAAAACTTTTCTTTATGACTTATTAATTATGCATCCGAGGAGGGTAAAAAAAAGTTCAAAGGCTTTTAAAATTTTTATATTTTAATTGACACTGTCCATAATTTTAAATATCTAATTATTTGTATGATTTAAAGACGTCTATAAACTAGGGAGGCAATTAAAATAAAAAAGATAAAATATACAAAATTTAGATGTACACAATTTAAGGGGTCCATACTCCATAGGAGATCAAGAATTGAAATCCTGCAAAACTGTGTGGCAATATCATTACCAAATTCATTTTTCCTTTGCCAAAAAATGTTTCATTCTACAAAATCCCATGAATAATTTTTGATAAAGTAATCAATTCCCTTTTGGACATCTTACTTCTTTTGCCCTGCTTACAATTTCTTGTTTCTTATTCTTATCTGAATTGAACAAAGAGAGCTGTTGATTTTTGATCAATCAAAGACCTCTCTCAATAGCTAACATGCAGCCACGTTACATGTATCAACCGGCTCGGTCCCACTCACACCACCCTACTACCGCAGCGCCCTTTTCTTTGCCTTTTCTCAGTTTTCACTCCCTTATATCTCAAAGCTTCCATAACGCATTCTTGATTCCAAGATTCTTCTCTTTCAGGTGTAGGTGTGTCCCAGTACTCTTTCTTCTTTACACATAACATAACTATGGTGTTTGTGTGTGATATTAATTGTCATGTAAACCTGCCTTTGTTTTCACGTGAATGAATTTAACAATTGATTGTTGCTTCATCTTGCATGGTCATCTTTGGGTTCTTGATAAATGGTTTTGGTGGAAATTTCTCTTCTATTTTTATTTTTATTTTTTATTTTTTGATGTTTGTTTGGTGTTTTTTTTTTTTTTTTTTTTTTTTGAAGGGTATACATTAAAGTTGGAATCTTTCTTATTCAAGAAAATCTGTAACCAAGGCTGTCTTTTTCTTCCCCTTTCTTTTCTGTGTGGATATACAGCATATAGTTGTTGTAAATCTTTATATGAGATTGGTACAGAAAAGGGCTTCTTGGTACAGATTATTTAGTGGGTGGCCCTCAAATGTATTGAGAAAGTTGAGGGAGTAGAAGGATCTTTAGAGTGTGTACTCTTAGAGCAGAGTGGGACACTGTTTGATTAGTCCAGTTGGATTGGAACCAGTCATTATTGATTACATGTATATATGTTGTACAGGCGTGAGGCACACATAATAATAAACTGTGGTTTCGGTGATCAAAGAAACTGATTCATTTTTTCCTTGATCAATATGATTTTTTTTTTTGGGAGTAAATTACGTGTTGGATTAAGAAGGGAAAGAAAAAAAGACATGAAGATGGTTAATTCTATTAATAGGAAAATATTATTATGTTCCAACTTTAACTTTCTTTCCCGACTGTATGGCTATACACGTATCAAAGGGTGCTCTTTCCTCGCAGAAAAATCGACTTCTACTGAAATTATTTGAGGTAGGCTGAGAAGGATGATGCAATCTTCCATTTTAATGGGGAGAAAGTGAGGGGGGGTTGTAACGAAGAGGTTGACGGGATTTTTTGAAAGAAAGATACTGTCTGGAAAAGGGGAGGGAGAGGGAGGGGTGGTGCTTTAACTTGCCAGTCCTTGCAACCTTGTGCTCTTTTCTTTTCTTTTTTAATCCCAGAAAAAAAGAAGACATTTTTGAAGCATGTTACTAGTGTGCCTTCATTATTGACAATGTGTGAGAGTAGCTTCATTCATTTGAGGAATGATTGTTGTTAATAGTCTTTTTCAGCAGCCTGGATACTTGTAAACTGGTGTTTTGATAAATAAAAAACTTTTTGTTTTCTGGAGGTTTTTATGATGTCAGGTTGACCTTCTACAAAAGTACTTCAATGGGAGGCGTTTGTTCTTGGAAGAGAGATTATAATTCTGAAGAATATGGTCTCCGTCGAGGCATCTCTGGTACATACTTCAAGAATGGAAGTTTACTAAAGCAAAGGACCTCGTTTCCTAGGGGAGGCAGATGTCCGTCACTCATGGAACTTTGCATTTACAACATACGTGAGGTACTTGCTTTCTTTGGCTAGCCTGTTATTTGTTGACACTGGTCTATTTCTTATGCAATTCTTCTGCTTTCCAAATTTAACAGGACATCTGCAAATACACTTCATTCTCTATGCTGCCAAGAGATATAAGCCAGTTGACATTTAATGATTTGATCTCCTGCCACTCTCTGTCAGATAGTTCTATTAAAGCTTTATTAGAGACTGTGCTCTGCAGGTCAATGATAGGCAGTTGTGTTCCTTTTCTTGCTGGTAAATCATTTTACAGCCCGGTTGTCTCATTACTCTAACTGATTTGACAGGATATATGCCTGGGAGATTATCCAGGAGTGAAAGACAGTTGGATGGATGTCCTCTCTTCGCAAGGATCATCTTTACTTTCTGTTCATCTTTCTGTGTCTGATGTTACAGACTTAGGATTGGCTCAGCTCAAGAACTGCTCAAACCTCCAAGAATTATTTTTTGATCATTTTGATCACGTCTCTGAACATGTGCTAAAGCAACTTGATGGTATTCTATTGCCCATTTTTGTACACCAGACAAATATTTACATTAAATACTTGCCTAAATCATACAAATGTATATAGTGTAAGCAATGGAGTATGATGGTGTAAAAGATAAGTTACTGATATTGGGGATGATTGAATTTCTATTTAAGTTAAAAAAATTTATTGTGCCATTCAGTCATTAGAAGATAATGCACATACACTTTCGGTTGGTTTTTATTTCTCTATCTACGTATAATCCAATATTAGCTTTCAGAATAGGGTAAGTTCAGATATCAGGTGAATGTTTAGCCAGCATGTGTAAGACTGTAAAGGATTACATATAACTGACGTTACAATTACGAAATTTTCTACTTAACATCTAAGTGTTGTTTCTACTAATATTGGTAAAGTTACGTTACAGATGAAGTTTCTTTGATTTGGTTGATATTTGGTAATATTGTTTGGCTTCCATGCTTTATTTTGTGGAGTGGCATCATGAGTTTCTTACTTTGTTTGCTGGCTTTCATCAGCAATGGGTTTGTTTGAGACAATACATGAGACTAATTAGTTAATTGTAGTGAAAGACAACTTATAAATATACCATTTCTGACTTTAATACATGTTTATGCATTTGAGCTTTATGAAGTGGTTAACTATGAAAAATGTATCTGCTTTCTTCCTCTGTGTGTTCTTTTTCTGTACTTCTGCCGAAGAAATTTATAGTGGATGGCCATGGGTGATCAAAGTAAATCACATGGCATAGATGGTTCACTAGAGTTAGTTTCTTTGGGTTTGGAAAATTCTGCATAGTGTTGCCTCTTTTTGTTGCACGCTTCTGATAATAATTTAGTTTCGTCATGTTTTGTAAGTGCAAAATGTACTACTATTAATTTGTTACTAATTCTCAAGGTTTAATACTTTATGCTTTAGGTCTTTCAAACTTGGCATATTTGGGTTTTAAGAAAAGCAGCGCATTAACTGCTGAAGGAATGCATACTTTTTCCAACTTTCTTAATTTGGAAAAGTTTGAGCTTGATAGGTGCCCTTGGATTCATGGTGGACTAGTCCATTTAAATGGTTAGCTTTCTTTGAATTCTGTCCAGTTCTTTATGAAAATTGATGCCTTTACATTATTTTCATCCCTTTTCCCTTCCCTTTCTCTCTCTTAGTGTGTATAAAACACAGAACTACTATATCAAGCTTCCATCCGTGTATTTATTTACATTATCTGAGTAATGGTATAAATGGAAAAACTTATTCGGGAACATAATGATGCCATAGACAGGCCATAACCTCCTCTGGAAGACCATGATGTTATTGTGTAATATGCTATATATGTTTTTCCTTGTTTTAAAAATAGTTGTCAAGTAGAAAGGACCGCGAAATGAGTATGAGATGGATGATTCCTTTCAATTGGAAAAACACACTTCCTGGTTTTGTTTCTTATGTAATGCTGTTAACTGCTGATTCTCTTACCTAGTTTGTGATTTAATTCTTTCATCTCATGATAGTAGTCTTCTTCTTACAGGTTTAAGAAAGCTCAAGTCTCTAAAGATCAGGTGTTGTAAATGCATTACAGATTCCGACATGGAATCTCTTGCAGGTATTGTTAGGGATGTACTTTGGAAGCTCCGTCTGTTTCCGTTGCAGATGCTCAACTTTTGGTGGAATTTGTTGATCGTCAAATGTTCATACTTCAGGGCTTACAACTTTGAAGGAATTACAGAGTTTTTCAACCATTAGCATTACAAATGTTGGAGTTTCTTATTTGAAAGGTAGGGCTTGGTATTTGCTGTTTCTGTAATATTGAATGATTAGCTACTGGGCTAGTCTTATTGTAAATTACAGCCTAACTAAAATGGCTACCTTCCCAAGTAACCTGTTGATTGATAGGAAATAACTTCAGCTTCAAATTACAAGAGTTGTATTTGCACCAAAATACAAACTCTAATTAAGGCATAAATTTGATGGAACATTTTTGGAGGGTGCATGTTTATTTCCTCTTTTCTCAATTTGTAATACATGGCATCAACAAAGTTTCCTTTGCACCATCCAAAGCTATAGCTGATTAGTGTTTCCTTTGGACACTTTATAACTTTGTCAAATAAAAGTTTTATTATGATATTATGAACGTTACGGATTTTTAAGTGGTATTTGCGCCTGCTTTCATCATTAGTTTAATCGAGTTCATTTTCCTAATTATACTACATTTACTGCAGGTTTGATCAACTTCTTATTTCACTAACGGTGGAGGGATGTAATGTAACTGCGCCATGTTTGGATCCAATTTCAGGTTTTTTTCCCTATAATTTTTCTGATCCTTTAGCTCTATTACATCAACAGGGAAAAAAAAAGGTGAATTTGGACATAAATCGAGATGTGATATTGTACTTCGCAATTTTATAAGCGCTAACTTGGAGATGTGGAATGAAGAAAATGTATTCCTAATCTTGGGATCTCCTGAATTCTGTTGCAGTTACAGAAAGATATTTTGCCACTGAACCCTTTAGCATATTACGTAAAATATGGGATCCGCTTGGAGTTTTGTGAAATATTTTGTAGTTAGCAGTTAATAACAAAAAAAGAAGAAGCTTTCTTCTAGAGTCAAACATTAATTTGTGTTGATAAATGCAACCTCATCAGCTGTAACTTGGAATGGAGTAATTTCACTACTTTGATACCTTAGTGGTTAGCTTTTAAATCTTCAACAAGGGCTTTCCTTTATCTATATGCTAGCATGGAGTTTAAACTTACATTTCTTTCTTTAGTGGTCCTATCTCACGCTTGACATATTTTCAGGGTTATTAACTATATGAATAATCCTATAATATTGTTTTTGCAACGTTATAAGTAAGCCTTAGCACAAACTTAGGTTACTCCACTATGACCTGGCTGTATGCAACTAATTCTACTCAAAACGCTGCAGTGGTGGGATCATCTTTTGATGATTTCCCATTTGTTTTGTTTCTTCCATTAATGTCTTGATACTAGTGGTTTTGTTTCTGTAATTTTTTGGACAGCTCTTGTTTCGCTGCAGTATCTGGATCTGAACAGGTGCTCTCTTTCTGATGATGGATGTGATAAACTTTCGGGTAATTTTTTGAGGTTACGTACCCCGTACAACTGTTTTAACAATAGAAGCTAATCATTTGCCTTTACCTACTATTTTACTATCAATTCTGCAGCATTCACACATTTGAAGGTGCTGAATTTGGGTCTCAATGACATCACAGATGCACCTGCTGCTTAGTTCATATAAAAGGTAATTCTTCCCTCTTAAACTATTTTCTATTATAGTTTGTCAAGTCTACAATAACATAATTGGAAATTATGTAGGATGTTGTTTATTGCTTTCTCTTAAAAATATAATCTCAACTATAACATATTTTGTGGCATACCGGTACAGTGATCCCTGTGGTTATTGAAGGATTTAGCCAACATTTAAAAGGTCTGAGCTTAACCCGGTGCCCATGATTAACTGTTTCAATGAACTCTAATGTTGCAGAGCTAAACATTTCAAGTCACATAAATCAAAATCATCTGAGATGTCATGCCAAGTGTTGTATTTTGCTGAATCTAAAACCAACAGATTTCTTGGAGTGTGTGTCGTATGAAATTCCTCGTCTGTGTTTGTGAATCTGATACTTACTTTTATTTGAGGCATAACCTGAAATTTTCACATTGTGATTTCTCTTTTTCAGGTTTAACAAGATTGGTAAGTCTGAGTTTGGACTCCTGCCGGATTAGGTGATGAAGGACTTGCTAATTTAGTGGGTAGATACTTGTCTACGCACGAAAGTGTACATGGAACAATTTGCATATCATATATATCTGTCCTTTGCAAGATAATTTGAGTCTTGATTTATTATGTTTCTTTTGTTAGAATTCAGCCATGGATTTACACTATTAACGCTTTATGGTACACCGCATAATCAGTTATTGGAGTTCACATTACTATTTGTCTTGATCCTCTTACCTACTTCTACTTCCCCATTCCCTCTGCCTCCCTTTGCCCTTACCAACCATTCCTTTATTTTATTTATTTATTTTTTGTGTTTCAGGTAGGGCTACATAATGTTTGGGTGTGACCTGGCTTGTGATCTTGCTTGTTTTTTTTCTTTCGTATAATGGATTTGGGTGTTGAAATTTTATGGCACACAGATCTTTTATGGAGTCCAACAATCTTTCATCTGTTGAATTTGTAACATAATTGTTAAATCACACCTTCTTGGTTAAGTGTTAGAGGTTAAGGTCTACTGAACTAAGTGATACTAATCTGAATATTTCAGGACTCCAAGGCTTAAGAAATCTGCAGCTGTCAGATACAGACGTTGGTGGTGATGGGCTTCAACATCTTTCCGGTAGGATTTGGTTTGTGCATTTCTGTGGGGATTCTTTTGGGACGCTTGATCTAAGGAATATAATTTTGAGTTTTCTTATTTTTTGTGGATTTCCACTTTCCAAGTCTTTTGGTGTTTCTTTCTGGACACCAACCGTTAGTTTCATTAATAACTCTTGGAAAGTAGAGCTTGGTGAGTGTTGATTATGTAAATAGACATTCTAGTTACTTCTAATAATTCCATTGTTGGAACATTTGTGACTATCCACCACATCTGCATTGTGGATCCGATATTAGATGATTCAGTTCTTTTTAGCTTTCACTGAATCTGGTAATACATTTGTTACCTTTATGAATGTGTTAGAATTGAAGAGTGCATTGACTTGCTTCGCTCACGTATTTAAGGTCTGACCCCCTCCTATACCTGGAGGAAATCAATCTGTCATTCACATTGGTAACTGACAGTGGTTTGGAAAAGTTATCCCTGTTGACAAGTCTCAAGTCGCTGAATTTGGATGCTCCCAAAATTACTGATCATGGTCTTGCAATGCTCACAGGTAAGGAAGGAAGTTTTAGCTCTTTACGACTAGGTCTTTGTATGTTCCAAATGCAACTGGATTTCCATTAGGATATTATCATTGATACAGTGTCATTAGAACTGTTTTTATTCTGAAAGAGGTATGATGCCAGTTTATCTGGGATTGTTAGCTTGTCATCTTCTTAGTGGTAAATTTAACATGTCATTGTTCATCTTTTCTTATGAAGATCTAGTAATTTCACGAGAATTACATCTCGAATTTGCATCTTGCAAAAGCAAGAGAAAATATTTTCCTTTTCTTTTAAAACTATTTTCTGGAAGAACATATAGTTTTGGTTCTGTTCTTCTTATCTGTCCCTTGTCCCTAGTTCAGAGGTGGTAGCACAAATTAATAGGCTGATTTGAATTATTAACTATTGACAATCATTTCGCAGAAGTGGAGCGGATGTCTTGATGACCTTTTTGATTACTTACCTTTTTCAATAGATTCTTGTCATATTCAGATTTTTCGCTTGGGTTTTTTCCTAATTTTCTGGTTTCAGACGCTCTGTTAAATATTTTCTCACCAGGTGCACGTGAACTGATCCGATTAGTAGACCTTCACTGCCCATTTATCATGTTTATTTAAATGGATAAATTTTTCCTAGTGCAGGTTTGACTGGAGTAACTCATTTGGATCTATTTGGGGCTCATATTTCTGACTCTGGAACAAACTGCTTGTCAAGTAATTATGATCGTTTTTCTCATTCTTCTTACGTAGCTTGATCGCCGTGTGATACTATGTGCTTATATGTCATTTGATTGGCCCCCTTTGGCTTTTGTTCTCAGATTTTTGTTTTGTAAATTTCCTGTTTTATTTGTTGATATTAGACTAGTATCACTTTAAACACAACTAGCAGAAGAAGTAGGCCCAGAGGAAATTGATAACAGTTACATTGTCTATTTGTGTTCTGTGTGCCTGTGTAGAAACTTGTGAAAAATTCTGCGTCATTTCCATTTGGTTTTTTCTTCTTTTATTGGTCCATGGTTTGACCGTTGATTCTTCACATCTAAGAGGAAAGAAGCATTATACTCATGTACGAGAACTATTTTTTCCAAAATTTAAGAGAAGGATTTTAGGACTTGTGATTCCTGTTTCTAGATACTGTTCATCTTAAAAAGTATTTTGATTAGTAAGTAGTTGTTCGAAGGCCTTAATGTTATGTCAATATCACTGTTGCAATGAGGTGTTGTGTATTGCCAATCATTTTTCTTTCCAGATTTTATTTGCCACTGTGAGGTGATTTTCCAGGATTGTGGTCGGATATATTTGGAAAGACGTCCAAATTTACTGGTTAACAGTCACAAATTAAAATTTGAAAGGGTAATTGTATGAAGACACATCTCTGATTAAGAACGTACATGTTTCAACAGGTGGTCAGTGATGTGGCACTTGTGAATTTCTTTAACCATTTATGCGCATGGCTGTCATCCTGACAATGGTGTCATTTATGATGCTGTACGTTCAGCATACATCTGTTGCATACTTGCATGGATGAATGTCTATCTGCACGTAATTATCTACTAATTCTTTGAACTAAGGATGAATACAAGCATGTGGAGCTTTTTGGATAACCTTATATCTGACGAGGAGGAGAAAAAACCCGGAAAGGAGGGGGGTGGGGGTACTAGTGTACTTTACATAATTCACTTGTCCATTCTTGTGTCCCTATTGTACTAGGTGCGTATAAAGAAAAAAAACCAGAGGGAGAAAGTAAAAGCCTGAAACTGGTTTTGAGTGAAGACAAGAATGTGTTCTACTCAGTAAATATAGCAACAACTGGTGTTCATCTCCAGCCTGTTGATTTGTTTATTTATTCTTGGCAATTCAAATTCTTACACTCCATCTTACGTTATATTAGATTTCAAGATAGGCATCTGCAATCACTTGACTTATGTGGCGGAGAGTTGACCGATGATGGGATGAAGAATATCAAGCATCTTACTTCCCTGAAGATTCTGAACCTCTCACAGAATCTCGACCTCACAGATAGAGCTTTGAAGTTTATCTCTGGTATATATCCTCTTTAGGCATCAAGAATTTATGCTTATATTGGTTTTACTTTGTCAGATATTAAAGTTGTTAAATGTCAAGGGCGTGTCCAGTTCATTTTTTCCCTTTTTTTTCTGATATATGCTTATAGCTGTGTGTGTCCAGTACTTGTATTTTTCTGTTCCTTATTTTTTGTTACGACTAAAGAGATCCAGTGGCTTAGTTGTCTTGCTGTTAGAGTGCCTGATTTTCCAAATTAATCCCGACTTCAGATTAACTTTACCAGTTACTGCAAACAAAAATGAAATCTGCTCTATTTCAGACATAATTAATGCATGCTGATTTTATTTCGTTTCAGTTTGTTCATAAAAACATGAAACTTTAGACCAGGACTCCGTAGAATTTGAACCAAAGATTCTTATTTTGAATCATCCTCTTGTTGTACAATGCAGGGCTGACCGAGCTGGTATCTCTAAATGTTTCATTTTCTCGTGTCACAAATGAGGGTCTACAGTATCTTAAGCCTTTGAAGAATTTGAGCTCATTGTATTTGGAATTCTGCAATGTGACTGGATCAGCTATTAAAAAGCTTCAGTCAAAGTTTCTTCCAAACCTAGTGGTATTCCGTCCCGAATACAAGTGCATTGGTTAGGTATCTCTTTGGTTTAGCTGCTGTTTAATTTGAAGATTAACGGGAATTATCCGTTTAAATTGGGTGTAAACAGGGTTCATTCCCCCCCTCCCACCATATGTGATAGCAATGAAATTTACATTTTGCATATTCTTCTGTTCTGAGATTTAGATGCCATTTGGTGGTTACTGGGTGAAGTACAAAAAAGCTTTGGCTGGAGCAGCATGGTCCTTCAACTTGCCTGACCTTGTTTGTTTCTTCCTACCATTTTGATCTATCTATTGGTTATTTATTTCTATATATATCTAGATTTTTTGCGGTTTCAATCTCTTTAAAATTCCATAGCAACTATGGAAAATTATGTCATTGGTTGAAGTGCAAAATTTGGTGGTTGTAATTGGAAAAGAATATGAAGACAAAATTGTGATTATGCTGCAATACTTCTAGTTGTTCATGTATTCTTTAAATTTTAAATTTTCAAATAAATTACTTTATTTTGCGAGGTGTCACACTTTAGTTCCCACAATACTGAAGCCTATTGCTTTTCTCAAAAATCAAATTAGGTGTAATAAAATTAATCCAACATTAAATAACCATTAATCAAACCAGTTACCAGTTAAAAACATACCTTCGTGACAATAATCAAACAACATTCACCCAGAAAAAAAATATGTCGACCAAATGTTGTAAAACCATCCTTTTTGTAGAATGTGCAGAATGTCTTCATGAAAGAGGTTCATATCTTAAACAGAATGACAAGAGTTGCATGAAAAAGAGGATATCAATGAAAAGATAAATAAGACAATTCATATCACTAAAACAAAAAACAAATACTATGACATATATAAGAAATCTTTCATATAAGAAAATTCTACAAATTCAATACAATCTTTTTCCAACACACTGATGCAAGGTACGTGTATATCTATGTTACAAGAAAGAGTTGATATGTATTAAAAATGACAACCAGGAACAAATGTCATGAAGTAACCTATAAAAAATACCTATCTAAAAGGTTATAACAGGGAGGAAATGATGGCCAAGCAGAAACATACAAAAACGAAATTTCTGCCAGTTCACCTGCCCAAAAATCTGGAATGAAACAAAAGACCATATAATATGAGGTACAAAACATAGCTGACACACAATCCGGATGCATCTTCTGCATTTACATGGGAGTACAACAAGAGCTGTAGGCAACTGCTCATGCAGCATGAAATACCTGCAGCATAATTATATTCTCGTATCAGCAAAAGCAACAAACACAATGACACATAAAATTCAATAGAATACCAACATTGAAGAAATAATAACTTTTAACTCCAAATTTGATACATTGAAAACAGTAAGTAGGGTTCACTACAAGCAAACATATGGGGAACCAATGGCCTCTCCTGTCAACCATCCTAATTGATTCTTACTAGTATTTTTGTCTTACTAGTATTTTTGCTAACATCAGCATGTGCATAACTTGGTAGAAGCTCACCAATGATAATTCACAGAGATTATTTGAGTATCTCACTTTGGTCAAACAAACTACCTTCTTCATCACATGCTGGTAGACACGTAATGTTCTGTTGGAGATTTTAGTTAAGAGAAATGCTAATAGTTATTATACATCTGTAGCTGCAAAACATTGAGCTAAAGGAAAGATACAACAGAAAATCATGATATTTAGAAAATCGCTGTCATTACAGTGGCAGCCTATCTACGTATATTTAGAATTACTCTTGATGTTGTACAACCTTGCAATATGAGCGTGCATGTACTAGTGTGAAGTACAATAAACTTAATGCTGCAGAATTGAAGACAAGAACCAATATAGTCAAACCCGCGATAAGTTTTTTGATGAGTTGTATACGCACATGATTTATCAGCTAGTGATTTCTTCTTCATGATATAATCATAGTTTTCCATTACTTAGAGAATCATAGTCCACCGAAGAGTTAACATCCAGAATACAAAGCAAGCATTGCTTTGACAGGCATGTTGCACACAATGCCATTCTGGACTAGCTTCAGGAGTCAAATACTCCATACGGTTTGGGTATTGTTCCAGATTTGATGTCTTAGAATGGAAGCCAACGTTTCCAGAAACTTGAGGAAAACCCGAAAACTAGCAACTGAAAATTATACAACAGTGGACGATATGGCCATATAAACAAGTGGTTATTATTTAGTTTCAGCAGATTACATACAGACCAATGTGCTTCCATTAGGCACCAAAATAGCGGGGATTTCATAATCTGTGCAGTTATATGTCCTCTAAAAACTTTTGTTGCCTAGATCCACAACAATGAAAGTTCATAGGGAATATGATACCAGTTAAAACTCTTTCATCTCAGCTATTACCAGTGAGTGATGATAGTGGAACGTGTACAAGAAAATTCTATTATGCAAAAGATATCATTAGCATGATATTACTTACAAAGTACGTAGCACTAGGGTGATAACGGTGATAAGCAGTTTAGCACGTCTTTTCTGGCTTCTCCAGGAATGCAATCAGCGAAGTACTCATGCATGTTCAAGGGCATAATAGAGCTTAGAAACTCGCCGCCGCAGCAATGATTCTAATCGTAAAGAAGGAATACCACTATGCCACCTTTTAGCTTCATACATCTCATTCCATGCCTGTACTATCTCATCAATGTTGAATCCCAAGCCTAAAAGCACTTCAAATGGTCAGAAATATGCCAAATAAACTTCACTTAATAAAATTTAACTACTTAACTACTTAAGATATGTAACAAGTTTCACCTTCCAATGCACTACTGTTGGAACAATGATTTTGATTCACCATAACTGCAATATCTGTTGGAGAAGCCCCAGCAAGTTCAAACTTTTCTACAGCAACCTCCAAACATTCTTGCCAAACAGGAAGCCCTAGTTTGAATTCCATTATAGATCTTTCATAGAGCATGGTTCCCCACAAAAGATTTATTTGAGACCTCATATTTGTAGCCTGCTCTGTAGCTTCATCTTCAGACATGTCTGTAAACATGTCATCCAACTTCATTTTCTGCAACATGGATTCAGTTTTACTTGGGTTTTGGAGCTTAAATAAACGCAGTTCTTCTGCTTCCTCCCACATCTGCATACCCCTTTCCATATTTTCCTCAGCACTATTGTAAAGTTGAAGAACTTCTGTAGAAGGCCATGTTTCCAAATCAACGTTTGTGCCAATTGCATAATACCATGAAAGTTTTGCCTGCTCAAATTGTTGCTGTCCAAGGGCTAGAACGCCTTCATACAAATTCGGCTTAATAACAAGTGCTTCTTTATATTTCCTCCCAGCCTTCTGAGTATTCCTTTTGTGCCCAATCATAAGCAATTTTCACCTGCTCTAGCACAGTCTCCCTTGAAGCATCTTCAGCGAAGTAAACTCTCTTCCTGGCCCTTGACATGTGAACATTTCCCCAGTTGAACAAAGCCAAAGCACTCATCTCCTGGAACTTTTCAGCAGCCACGTTGAACAAATCTTGAGCCTCCTCACTTGTGACTGTCTCTTCCAAAGCCTCAGAGTAGAGCTTCATCCCAAGCTCATGCAGATCCAAGTAGGCATCATGATCAAATCCAACATAGTTTTTGAATAGATAAGCAAACTGGATGATCCAATCCTCAATACAAAAAGGTCTGTTCATAAATTCCATCTTTCTTGCCAAACTTCCATTTTGCACCTTTTTGTTTTGTTTTATGTCAAGTTTGTGTACCTCTTCATCCCTGTTCACCTTCTCGTAAAATGGATCTTGCTCTGGATTAACTTCCACAACATACAACCTGAAAGAACCATGATCATGATGCAGCTGCTTCAGCCCACCTCAGTTCCTCTGTTGTTGTGATTGTGACCAAATCACCTTCCTGGTCCCTATATTTGACAAGAACAGCTCTTGAACTTGGGAATCGATCACTTATAACCTCCCTTAGTTGCAAAATGCTGCAATTAGCGGGAATCTGGGCCCACCTTATATCTTCACCAAACACTAATTTTACTGTCTGCTTAGGCTCTTTTTCTGCAGTAGTAGTTATTTCCTCCACCACCAATTTATCTTCAGCTTTCTTCTCCTCAATCTTGTCCTCAGCTTCCTCCTCAATTTTCTTCTGAGTCTTTTTTTCAGCAGTTTCTGGCTTAGCTTTCTTTTCAACTTCCCTAGCATCTTTGGCTTCCTCAATCTTGTCATCCACTTTCTTCTCTTCAATTTTGTTAATTTTCTTCTTGTGGACTTTCTCTTTCAATATCTTGATTGGATCTGAAGCAAAAGGTGGTTCCATATATTCAGGTAGTGGAACTGAATCTGCAGGACTAAGCTATGTCATTTGCGCTGTTACCTTTTTGCTCTATTGTTGTTTTCACCCTTTCATGAATCTCATTCGCCATGAGATTATTTGGCTCCATTTTCAGTACTGTAGTAACATCCCTCAAGGCCAAATCCAACCTATTCAGAGCCTCATAACACCCAGCTCTCTTCAAGAGTGCCTTACTATACTTAGGGGTGACTTCGAGAGCCAAATTGCACTCGTGGATAGCCCTAGGATACTCGCTTAGGCCCATCTGCATATAACATGCTGCCATATTACTCCGCAAATAGGATACATCTATATGATTTCTAGGGAGCAATTTTATAGCCTTCTCATATTTCAACATAGCTCCTTCACAGTCCCTCTTCTGAAATAACTTATTCCCTTCATCCTTCAATTCATGGGCCATAGAAATGAATACTGCAGTATCCTTGTCATAAGCTCGCGGGCTATTTTCACTTCCTTTACTTTGTTTTGCATTGGATCCACCAGATTTACCTCCTAATTGTCTATGTTCCTCATACTTTGCTTGCCCATTATAAACACACAAATGTATCTCAAACTTAACTAAGACTTAAAAAGCCCAAATTACCTTATAATCTTACTTTAACTCCAAATCCTCTCAATCGAATCCAATGAAACAACTGCGAGATGTAAAACCCCTGAAATTCAGACTAACCCCTCAATCTTTATACAACAATAAATCTTATGTCTTTTATGAGAACAACAATTACTAGTATCCAAACTTCAAATCCCAATTGTCAAATCAGACCTCCAAGAACAAAAGTTTACAACTTTATAGACCTTCAAACCTTTAAATATAGAAGCAAACCAATCCAACTAAACACAAAATAAATGAAATTTAGAAATTCACCAAATCTTGTACTCAGGACAACAGCCAAAACCCACAAAACTAAATCTCATCAAAACCTCTGTCTGCTAAGCAAAAATCAATTCTTTTTTTTTTTTCCTCTTCAATAACCCAAGAAATGGAAAACCCACAAATTATTTCCCTCCCTAAATCAAGATTTAGTGCATCTAATCCAGAAAATACAAATAAAATTCCAACTCAGATAATTCAATAAAATAGTAAAGAATACCTCATTCAGAGCTAGATGTGAACAGGATTCTGCAGGCTTTATTCTTGAAGGAGTCAAACACAAGTAAGGAATAATATGATAAAAGGAAACTCAGCTGAAAGATTCTGGCTTTCTTCAGGAACCTTAAAAATATGTTTCCAAGGAAATATTTTGCGAAAATAAAATTGGATATTCGTTTGGTCTCTTATACACAAGGAAATGCCAACCACTAATGTTTCTTTTTGTTGTTTACTTTTTTTCTTTTCTTTCTTGTTTGACAGAGAAAAAGGAAAGAGTTTTGAGCAATCTTGACATTAAAGCCACGAAAAGGGGAATTCTTTTTTTTTTTTTTATAATGCTTTTCATTTTTTGAAGAGTGAATTTTATTTATTTATTTATTTTTTATACAATATACGACTATCGAACAATAGAAGTGGATAAGACATCTCCGTGTGACTTCCAAGGATGTTTGGATACAGTTTTGGGATTGTATGCGGAAGGAAGGTAAGGGTAAAATCAACTTGTTGATTTGACTGTTGACTCAATTGCGTATTAACCTTAAACAACCCCGTACTAGATAAGTTCTTTTTAAGTAGTAGTAGTATTTTGTTTTCGAGAATAACCATTATGATAAAATTTGCTTTATTTAGATGGTTTCATTTTTTATTATTTTTAAATAATATTTTATAATTATATCTCAAGATATTTTTTAATTAATTTTTTATATAATATATATCACATCTCAAAAATCGTTACAGTAATTATTTCAAATAATATCTTGAATATAATAAATATCCAAATAGAGAGATTTGACAGCAAAGTGGATATATTCGCAAAATTTCTAAGTCATTTCTATTAGTTGAGCAAGAACGGTGGGTAACTAACAATTCATTGAGCTATTAATTACCAAAAATATGATAAATCACTCCTGAAATTAGAGGTTTAAAGATCAAATTTTAAAGACACCGTAATCAAAGTAGCAAAAACAAATAGTAGGAGTTTGAAGAAAACAATACTCAAGCTACAAGCACGTGATAGATTATGAGTAAGAAAGGAGTTTCAATATGGAGAAAGAAGCAACAAACACTCAACCTACAAGCAAGAAGTACTCAACCTACAAGCAAATAGTAAATTAAGAGTAGGATAAGTAGTATAGATTTATAATTTCACATAATAGGGTGGGGAGTATGAGAGAAAGAAGTAAGAAGAGTAAAGTAGATAATATAGTTTTATAGTCTCACTATATGTGAGTTTATTTTTATTGAAATGTTAGTATTTATCTCATGTTGGTTTTGATGTTTCAATTATATTCAATCCTATAATTGTAAGTATATATAATTATTATATATATATATTAAAAAAAAAAACTATATATAGGTAAAAAGGGTTTTTAACGACGTATTCCAATCATAGACGCAAAAGAAATGAACAAGAAGGAACTTAAAATTTGCAAGTAACTAACGTTTGAAGTAAGAAATGAACAACACGAAACAACAGCCAATCTTAACTGTTTTTCAATTCATTTTTGGTTGAAAGTTGAAATTGAGAGAGCAATAAACTAATAATAATGCCTTAAAAATTCGTGAAATTAAAATGCTTGCTTTACGTTGAAGACATGGTGGGAAAAAGTGCTGTACACGAACTGCATGCCACAAATATTTGCTGAGGCTTTATATCAAATATTATAGTAATATTAAATTTGTAAAATATAACTCCATATTAGTTGGTGGATATAACATACAAATAGTAATTATTATGAGAATGTCTTACAAATCATATATGTTGTTTATATCTCTATTAGTTTGTTTAATGTTTATATAACTGTTGGAACTATTGACAGATTGGAAGTTAGTTGCCTCCAGTTTTTTTTGAAAATTGTGAAAATTTTACTAAAAATATATAGATATATATCTTAATAAAGTCCTCTAGAAAATTGATTTTCATTCCCTCAAAATCTTCTTAAAATAATGTGTTAACTCTCGTAACATTTGTGTATATATATATGTATAAATATCCCATCAATACTTAATCTACGACTCCTCCAAACATTTGTGTATACATGTATTTATCCCGGATATTAATACTTAATTTATGAGATCTCTAACTCCGATGGTTGGATTCCCTACTTCAGATAAGTAATTAACACTATGAATATATGAATAATGATAGTGTCAAAATAATACGTCTATTAAAAAATATATACGTGATTTTAGGAAATTTTGATAATTTTATTTTCATAGTCAAGGTAAACTTAAATGGATCAAGTAAATAATTAGAAACCTATGGATCAACTCGACTTATCAATTACTATCGAAAGGGCAAATCAGATTTATTATTTACATTTTTATTCTCACATATTTTGAATTTTTTCTATATTATTCTCTCTAATCTAAGTATTGAATTGAGTATCAAAACTTATTTGAAGGACAAAAATTTCACACTATTCCAATAACGTGAATACTATATACAAGATCCCTACTTAAATACTGAGTGAATTCCGTTTAAATTTAAACGCTGACAAAATTTCAACATAAACAAATACTAGCATAATCCATTTGTACAAGTTTTCCTAAATTAAAACTTATGTAATTAAGTAAAGTTAGATAAGAAATGCAAGGTAAGTGAGGTAATAGAAAAGTTAACTTTGGGCGACAAGCAACAAGTTAGTCCGAAAATTTTTATTTTAATTAAAAATAATTATTGACATATCTAATAATTATTTATTAATTAATAAGAATATATTATTTAAAACGTAAAATCCATTTTTTTTAAAAATAAAATAATTCTTTTATTTTTTTAAAAAATATAAATTTCATGTTAAATAAAAAATTTTCATTAATTTAAAAACAACGCTCATCGTGATCGATATAAAATTTATCGGTTAGCCCGGCACCCAAGTCCCCATAACACGTGACGACAATAGAACGGCAAATTCCCGTGGACCTCACCTCCCCCACTATCCATAGACAAATTTGCATAGTGATTTCCAAGTCCCCATCTAACAACCACTGCCGATGGCGGTCCTCACGAGAAAGATTTGAGTCCACGCTTTCCACATGCGCACCATTTTTATTGTTTAATTATTTCAATTTGATGCTTGACTTTGCCCATCGCCCGAATTATAGAATTTTTTTATATTCTTTATCTTTTTAAACGAAAATTGTATATAAACAGCACTGTTTCATTTTATCTGTCAAGTTATATAATTTATTTTGTGTTCAGATTATTTATTATTTAAAAATTTAAAAAAGTATTATATGCTATTTTTTCAAAAAACACATTACTTATTAAAATATTATGTCGTTAAGAAATATTAATATATAAAAGTAATTTAGTATTTTTGAATATTATTGTTTACAAAATTGATATTACAATTAATACTTTTATTAGTTCTTGTGTATCAATATAAAATATAGTTAAAATGAAAGGAAAGAAATAAAAAAAATTTATAGTTTATTTTAAGGAACCATAGCTCTCTTGATTTAAATTTTTTTTAAATATACAATGTTGTATCGTATAAACATTTAAAATATGATGAAATGATTTTCTAAAATAGTAACATTATATTTTAAAAATGAGTTGTCAAACATCAAATTAAATTATGTCATTGAAAAGGCAAGCTGTCACAACTTCCTCACGAATTAAATCCTAAACTGCCATAGTAGTGTCTCATGGATTAAGGAAAATCACTGTCAAATGTCCGGGCTTGTGAGACCATCTTAAACATTAAATGTTTGGGCCGAGCCCAAGCTTGAGTCAAAGAAGTTCATATTTGTTAGGCCCTTTCTCATTCTGGACTTACATTGAGTTTAGGCTTACTAAGGTTTTCATGAATCCATTAGATTGTACCTCAGGTCCCAGCTTCTCCGCCGTGGTTGGATGGGTCAACATTTATGACGTGGCGAATTTTGATTGGTGAAAGTGCGTCAGTCAGGTTGGATTCATCCGGTTAATTTTATTTTTTTAATGTTTTTATATTATTTTTTATTATTATTATTTTTTTGGGTAAAAAAAAGAAAAGAAAAGAAAAGAAAAGATCTGCTGCTCTGAAGAGAGCATCAATCTGGAAGGAACTATTCTTCCTCTTCAAGGTTCACCATGAAGAGAGTGGCATGGGGGTGGGTCCTACTTCTATCCATCGCCGTCAACATCTTGAGCGACGACGTATTCGCCGATCAAATTTTCCCAGGTCATGCCGGTATGCAAAAAATACAATAAAACTCCCATTGATTTAATTTTGAGGAAAATTTTATCAAATTCAAGCACTTTGCAAGTTTAGTGGAATATGTGATTCGAAAATTCTAATAATTTAATTAACATAGGATAACTCGATCCATTTGAACTGATTGACTTGGGTATTCAAAAAAAAGATTTGACTGTTCTTCAATATTGTTTTTGATGCCATTTACATTCTTAGTAAAAATGTTGTGTGGGTTATCATTCATCAACTCTGTCATTTCAGACTAGTATGTCGAATTAGAGTGATTGTTCTAATCTATTATTTCTGCGCAAAATTTCAAGTTTTAATTTTTATTTTTAGTTTGAGGTGTTAGTAGTGCAATTTGAGCCCTTTTTTTTTTTAGATAGTTGTATAACATATCGAATTTCCACAATAAGTACAGCAATTGGGAGCTGATGAAAAGTCCTGCATAGTTGTAGTTTTGGAACTGTTCTTATTAGTTTTATCAATCTTGTTTGGCGTTGAATAAAAAAATTGTATAACCATTCATCAAGTCTTCCATATGTAAAAAGCCAGGAGAGTGAATTACTACGATTGCTAGGTTTCGTTCGGGCATAGTTTGTGTGAAAATCCCCGGAAGAGTACTTATTACATTAGCTAGGTTTGCTTTGGGCATAGTTGGAAGTGCATACGTCAACACATTACAGCTGCCAAATTCTCTAGGAATGTGGGGTTGAATTTCATGTGTTTTTGGTTGTGATTGTGCTACTACTTCTCTTGTAGTTGTTTATTTTGATATTGCTAGTGATTTACCTATTCAATTTGGTCTTTCGACTTTATGTTTATTCTGCTATGCTTTACTTCAGGTGGGAGTCTAAGTCGAAGTTCTCGTGAACCTAAGTACAATATCGAATTCCATCCAGAAGATGCACCTTTTCATCCTGTAAGCGCTCAAGACATGAACAGTATTTTGTTTTTGGTCTTTGTTGCTCTTCATGTTTAAAATACTGGTCACTAATTGGGCATGAGGTGATTTACTTTTCTCTTTCTTCTAATTGCTTTATGTGTTTTCCCCAAATAACGGGAAGTAGAATTTGAAGGATTGGTGGAGAAAGCTAATAGTATGCAACAAAGTTGTTAATTACCACGGAGAGATAATGTTTGTTTGTACTCTGGTTGCTCTTAAAATTTTTAGTTTTCTTGATAGGTGTCTTCGCTATTTAGAAAGGAACATCCTTCTGCCACTTCTCTAAATAGTGCAATTGGTCTTCAACAAAATTTGGTTGATTTTATTGCATTCTATCACTAAGGTGTGGCATCTAAAGCCAATTGACATGGTGCTGTTGGTGATTCCTGGTCCAGTTAATGACCTGTTAGTTAGGATTTCATTTTTTTTAGTATGAGAAGGAGAATACAGAGATCATGGGGCCTGGAAACTGAGAGATGTCCCTTTCTTTCAACTTTTTGTTTAGTCCAAGCAGGTAAATGTCTCTTGGTTTTATTGAAGAGATGAAGACTGCTTTTTTAGTCCTTATAGTTTGGGGCTTCAGGCTATATATGAAGTTTTAAAACTTAAGATCCAGTATGCTCAGCTGTCTTGGGCTATTGTCTTATAATAAAGAAGAGTATTCAAAGTACGTTCTCTATTTCTGGGGGAAGAGGCTCGCCCGGGGGTCTATTGGCTTTTCTTCATGTTACAAGATGAATGTATCAGATTTTGTATCTTCTTCTTCTTCTTTGTTTTGTTTTATTGATGTTTTTGTTTAAATAGCCTAAGGAATGAAAGATTGGCATTGTTACCTCATGTTAGATCATCTAAAAGTTTTAGTTTCGACAGGACGATGACCAAGAATCTGTGGTTATGCCCAATAAAAGTGGAGAGAAATTTCTCTGCTTTTTGCCCAGGGAGGAAAAATCTAAGAGCGAAAAGCCTGTAAACCAACAGAATACAAGCAGTTTGATCTTGGAGACTGAAAAGCGCATCAAACTGAAGACACCAGATGAGCTGCTTGAAATATTGAAGGATCGTTGCTTTGTTAGGGTTAGAAAAATCTCATACCTCCTCTCTTCTCCCCCCCCCAACAAAAAAAAAAAAAAACATACACATCTAGATCCTCTTTCTTACTTTATGTTGAATTTTGCACACAGCAAGAAGGATGGTGGTTATATGAATTCTGTTATCAGAAGAAACTGCGACAAGTTCATTTGATATGATATGATAAGGTAGCTATTTAGTTCCCCTTCTTAATTATCATTTTCGGAGTTCTTTTGCAATTGCTGATTGATTTAATACCATTATTTTTGAATGTTTCATTGTTTAAAATTATTTAATTTGATGGATAACTCCATTATTCTTTAAATGTTTCCTGTTCTGCTGTAATTGCTATATGTGTAAGTAATCGGTTCTCTATCATGTTTTAGGTGGTTCAAGAATTTATCTTAGGAGTATATGATGCTGAGGCTACTACAGCTTACCACCAAAACCTCTCTGACGTCTCAACATTGAAAGATCCTCGCTCAAAAGATGCATCACAAAGGTATGACCTCCATAAAACTGTATGTAGCATTTATCTAGAAAAGATAAATGTTGATTATGTTCCCCGTTCAGTTATGAGATAAACTTCATATTCATGCAGGTATCACGCTCATCAATATACAAATGGAACCATCTGTGACTTAACAAATGAGCCTCGGGAAACAGAGGTAGAAATATAAACTATTTTTTTTCCCCTCAATGCTTCTGTCCCTTTGCTGGTCTCTAAATCCAGGTTGTAATTTCAGGTGAGGTTTGTTTGTTCAGAACCCAGAGCTATGATAAGTTCTATCACAGAATTATCTACTTGTTACAAGTATGCCCTCACAATTCAATGCCCAACCCTTTGCAAACACCCGTAAGTCTCTCTATCTCTAACACTACCCGAGTGCACAGACATGTAGCTCTACCTTCCATGGCCTCCCAGAAAAGAAAATAGTCTGAATGTGACCTGAAGTCATACAGTGGGAACCATGGCCACTAGTACTATATGATGAATGCCAATTACTATACTTTACTTTATATCCTTGGGTCAATTATGTTAGCCTCTATTGGGGTATGTCATTAAGTACAGAGGATTTAATGAGATTCTGAAATTACATTGACATCCTGTAGCAATATTTCCGCATTATATCTTTTACATTTTTGCCGTATCTACGGCATTTGGAATTACAAGATTTTTTTTACCGACATCATCATGTAGGTCCAGTTCACATAACATGATATGAAAGCTAAAGGGTGGTCAATATAATTTAAAAAACTTCAGGGAAGGTGTCTATACTTAATTGAAGTCCCAGGAGAGGTTATTGCAGTTTACTTTATATCGTCCTGTCACCTTAGTGGTTTGGTGTTTTGACCACTGTTTGTCATTCGTGGCTATGATGGATTGAAACAAGTTGTGTTTAGGCCACGTTGAACGCTAGTCACTGTTCTGCTGCTTTGGATACTGCCAGATGTTAGAAAGCATTTGCAAATAGTAGAAGACTTCAATCTGTTGCCCTGAGGGCTTTCATCCCTTTGCAGGTTATTCCAGGAAGAAAGACCGGTGTGGCATACAATTAACTGTAATGCGCTCCCAAAAGATCACAGAGAAGCAAAAGTGGAGGGAGACAATTTTCAGGATGAAAAGATTGCTATGATTACCTACCCTTTGTATCCATCTGCTTTTGATTCAGAAGAATCTGCAACATAACTTGTAACCACCTAATACGAAGAAAGAGAAGTTCTGAAAAATGTTGCCTACCCCCCGAGATCGTCATAATTGAGTTCATATCAGTCTATGTTTTGCCATCTGCACCTGGATTGCAGAAATTATTTTCTTAATTTGTAACTTTTAGATATTTACTAGCGATACTCGTAAAAGGATACTGTTGAACAGGACTGCTAATGTAAATATTAAATAACACATTTTGCTTAGTGCAAGGAATTGAATATTTTCTATGAACTACAAGTTTTCTATTTTTCCAATCACCTTTTATCTCCATCCATTCAACTCAAACAACTTGGTCCTTAAGGTCATCATTTGTGTTGATCCTCTCAACTTATATGCTTTGCTCAAATCATCGTGACTAATAATATTCACCAACGACGAAAATCTCTACGAATACTTAAAAACATGCAAAAGAAGTAATTATGGCTTCAGAATGATCCTCTTCCCTCTAAAAAAACAAACACAGTTGCTCCAAAATATTGGATGAAATAACTACTTCTGATCATTTAGAATCCCCTATACAAATTGCTCAATTCATAATTTATCGAGGCCCATTCACCTTATTTACTTCCCATCATCCGGGATGAATTTTTCTCATCATTCTCAGAGCAGAGTAGAGCATAGTCAAATACTCATTGATAGCTTCACCTTCTTTTGTAACATCGACATCGTAGTCTGAGAATGCATCTGCATTTTGCAGTCCATGAGTAAGTTCATCTTCCATATCTACATCCCGCTGCTCATCTTCCTTGTGATTCGATGGACCTTCATTACTGGCTTCAGCACTTGAAGTTGTGATGGTATCTGATGAATTTCCGCTACCACCTGCAGCACCTAAACCATGGTTCCCAACATCCTCGGTTGCAGCATTTTCATTGGGTTGTCCAATTAAATGATTTAGTGCTTCCTCTTTTGTGCCAAACGTGCGAACAGCTTGAGCCACTAGCCAACAAAAACCGAGAGACGTGAGCTCCATCCTGATGCAATCAATATAAGTAACTACATAATTTTTGCAGAACAATTACGTTATAAACTTTATACCAGCAGCTCTAGGGAATCCCATGTTTGTGATCTCTTGAATTGCAGCTTCTTCTGCTCGACGTAATCTCTTTGATTTTCCTAAGTTCAAGATCAGCCTGCAAATCAAATAGTACGGTAAATAAATACTACAGTGTCAAACAAAAGCTAAACAGAAGAGGCAGAGCAATAACGATTACCTGTATGACAGCATAAATTTCAGGATTTGTCAAGTCATCCAGAGACTTCTGAATGTCATTCTCATTTCTTCGTAGGGCTTCCGCAGCAAGTTCTTTATGGAATCTGCAAATGTGCAGCTAATCATGGTCAGGATCAGAATATTCTGGTTGCTGCAGTGCCCAAGCGAGTAAATATCACCATTGGGTAGTCCATATTATACAAACCAAATGGAAAAAGAAAAATTACCAACTGCATGGAGGCCTAATCTAAAATGGATAATAAGTCATTAGATTACATGAAGAGTTCCATTCGAAGAACATCATATGTGAATTAAAAACTACTATGCTTAATGAAATAAGCACTAAATTTGAAACATCAATAACTCTCACACTAGTAGCTCTTTAACATAAGACAAATGTCAAGATTGCTAGATGTAAGATTCTTACCCCATGGAGACCAATTCATTCAATTTCTGAAGATCCACAGCTTTTCTGAGTGGTGTCATTCCATATTGTTTTTGCTCCCTGCAAATGGTTTGTGGTTTATAAGAATTTAAGTATGGATAAATCTCACAAAGGTCAAATGTACTTTATAGAAGCAAAACTGACAGGATCTCTTGCTGTCGCTGTAGGTCCTCCTCGTGTTTCTTTATCTTTTTTGCCTTTTCCTCGACAAGAAAATCAACAGCTCTCTCAACATCTTGGTTGTTCATGCGCAGGGCCCTCTTTGCAGCACGTTCTTTATAGCCCATGCCCATAAGTAATGATAAGGCTTCATCGGGCACTTGAAGCTGTTAAAAAATTAAATATGATTACAAGTGATCAAAACAAAACTTATACAGATAATTATTAGAGAAATAAAAGAGCAATGGAAAACATCACACCTGGTATAAGGAAATTAGTCGGGCCTTTAATATTTTTGCTGATCTTAGGTTAAAGAGATTTTACAGTAGTAGTAGCCCCAACGACAGGTGGACGAGATTAATAAAATTTTAATTTAATAAACAAGCTAGGTTTTCTGAGAAGATAGTTTTCACATGTATTAACTTGTAGTAATACAAGCAAAGTATCAATAACTAACATATCAAGGTCTACGAACCTGGAAGAATTTGATTTGTGCAGCAGACAAGGCCACCCTAGAAGTTTCCAACTGACCACTGTGATATGCAACTACACCTTCTAAAAGCTCTAGCCTCAGGTGTCTAACATAAATGTGAGTTACATCAATAATTATGAGTACTGATAACTTATTTGCATTGCATCATAAACAAACTAGGACACAGAATAATTCACATATGAAGGAGATCACTCACAAGGCAAGCTCAGGATATCGTCCTCCTTGGAGAAGTCTCAAACGCATGGACTCCTTCCCATGAGCACGCTCAAGCCCCTCTCTGGCTTTTGTAAGGCGTTGCCCAGCCACTGTAAATGAGCCAGCTAATATCACGGAGCATAAAATAGCACCATACCATGTCTATTTGCAGTATGGATACATTGTCAACCATCTGAGAAAAAAAAAATCTTGAGTTAGGTTAGGACATTAGACAAAAATCAAAACCAAGACATAGCACATCCTTCTTCTCATAAGGCTAAGAGATGTTATATATTTTTGAAATATTCCAATGCAAACCAGACAATATAAAATTAAAGTCCAAGGGCGGTTCAAAAGTCCAAACCCTTAATACAAAATTTTCATAAAGTTTAAGTGCTATTGACCACTAGAGAAATAAAAAAGGGGGAAAAAAGGATGAGGAAAAGGGAAGAAGATGGGGAAGTAGAAAAAGAAGAAACTCATGCTGGTTTTATCGGAAGCATCCATAACACAACCTTGCTTCTTTGATTGGTTTTCTGTCTTACAATTTACAAGTATGAATATGAGACTCACTTTTCACAAGGAATGCAGCTTCAACCAGTTTCAATAAAAGAAATGTGTATCAGGAAAGAACAGCATTATTCTTTAATAATAAACAAAAAACAAAAGAAAGGCTAAAACTGGAAAGGCTTTACTTACGCCAAAAATAAATAAAGGGGTACTTACTTCAATGGCCTTTGGATTGCATAGAGAGAAAGCCTCCTGCATTAAAGAATGGAGCAAAGTTGAGTTAGTCATTGGTCATACCTACAGTCAGTGATATATTAAGGTTCTAAGTCATCGCGGTTCAGACAAAATGTGAAAAGTGGTTTTGCTTCAATTATTTTTTAAAACTGAAATCAAATAAAAAATTCAGCCACTTATCTCTATAGGAATAGATATGAGAGACTAAAACTTTAGCAAGGGCAGAAGAAACAAGAGTTTTCACTAGAAAAAGAATTAAAAGAAAAGGAGAAAGAAAGGAAAGAAGTGTTGGTATTATTGCACTGTCAAATCGTGAAATCACATCATGGACAAGTTGAAAGCCACCCGAGAGAACTGGAATAAAGAAAATATAAATCAGGAAAAACTTTGTGCACAAGGCTTCAAAATGCTTCAGAGCCTGTAAAAACGCTGAGTCTAATGCAACCCAAGAGGTTTCATTTGTGCCAATTGAACCTTGACTTCATAGGTAAGATTGAGCAATCT
Organism: Cinchona pubescens; assembly: GCA_025175665.1. Taxonomy (NCBI): domain Eukaryota; kingdom Viridiplantae; phylum Streptophyta; class Magnoliopsida; order Gentianales; family Rubiaceae; genus Cinchona; species Cinchona pubescens. The sequence continues at coordinate 550,279 of JANKKI010000222.1, forward strand.
TACCACTGTGCCATCATCACAATTAGGAACACAACATACTGATCTACTTTCAGGAATAACTAACAATTGCAACTTAGAGTCTGACTACTATAATTTTGTGCAATTTGTTTCATGAACCAAACAACAAAAGCATTATACACTAGTTTGGAGGCCTTATCTTGCGTACAACAGTATCATGACTTGAACAAAACACTTTACCGACGAAGAGTTTCGGATACTAACCTCACCCATGGTGAGCACTTCCAATGCATCTCTATATTGTTGTTTGCTAATCAACTGCTTAGCATTTGCGTGCAGCATAAGACCCATCATTATTGCTCTAACAGAAATCAATCACACTTTTTAGTATTATTCATCTCTCTAAGGGAGGGGGTACTATTAATAGAGTTCTCAATCTATAGGTGCAAAATTCATCCTATTGGTGGTTTTTTTTTTTTTTTTTGTTGTTGAAATATGAGTGGGGGTTGGGGGAGGGGGGAATTATGTGAAACTCTTCCTCTTTCAGTACAAATATTAGTATTCATCTTTTCATCAATACCGTTGGTCAGTCTCAGAGCCCAGTTGCACTTTCTCTCCACTTTGATTTTCCAGCTCTAGATTGAAGTCTCCAACAGGTAAAGATCCATCAGCATGTCTCTGGGCTAGTGAAGTGGCAGCAAACCTGTATAAAAACTAATTGTTAGGGTATTGTTATCACAATCTTCAAAGATTAAAAAGAATTGGATTGTTTCCATGTGAATTACACACAAGAACAAAAGTTAACAGTCCCTTCTCGGACTTATGAGCAGATATCATTAACCTGAGAGCCCAACAAGTAGATTCAATTGTGGTCAACCATGCATTATAGTAGGATTTTATAATATGCTACTTCCACTAATTGAACCATAAACTTTTTCCTGGACTCCAAAATTTACCTAAATCAGAAAACTGTGCTCAGCATTTTTGGTTTATACAACATCACCATGAAAAAGATGGACAGATTATCAAATTAATTAGGTTATCTATTTTCTTATAGATACTTAGTTCTTTCCTTCCTTATGCTGCTTGGAAAACAATACTAGAGAAAGAAATCATAAATTAGGATAAACAAAAATTAACCTGAGATAGATGAATGCTTTCAATTATCCGTAAAACAGGCAATCAACTCTCCAACAAGCACAGATACTAAAGACATACTGTACAATACAACAACATCCAAAACATGAAGATTTACAACCTACAAGAACTAAAGACAAATTCAAGCAAACCAAACCAAATAAACACCTTGATCATTCAATTCAACAGCCACTCACTCCCCTCTTAACATCAAATCTCCACAATTCTGACCACTAAACAAAATCTAAAGAACCCCACATCTAATTAAATTAAAAAAAAAAGTTAAAAACATTTAATTCGACTTTTTGAGATAATAATAATAAATAAAATCCAATCTTGAACCAAAAAGTATCAGATAATTAAAATTGAAGGGATAATAAAAAAAAAAATTATATAAAAAAGACACTAACTTGATCCTGGAGAGGCGTTTAGAGCGCTCTTCCTCCGCCAAGAACTCTTCTTTCACCTTGCTTTGATCAGCAGACACTCTGGAGGCCAAAATTTTAGCATTGTTTCTAAGACCCAATTGGCTGAGTTTTTCAGTACCATCGCCATCTTTCAAAACTTTGCCAGCAAATATCAGGTTGATCATCTGGGTGGGCCCACCAACACCATCACAGCCCGATCGCTTTGCAACCTCTTCCCTCAGCATGGACACTGTCCATTCTTCTAATTCCACCTCCAACACTCCACTCCATGCCCCTCCTATCCTCAATTTCGCCATGGTAGTGTAGAGTAGATTAATTAGAGTGATTATTGACTTTAATTCGGTAGATGCTTAAAAGGGTTAGGGGTGGGGAATTTTCCAATAAATTAAAGTGATTATTGACTTAATTAACTCTAATTAGAGTAAATATAGTTAGAGTGCTCGCGACTCAAGAATATATTAGTAGTCGGAAAGTACTATGTTGGATAAGAACGTACGAATTACGACTTCTTGGGACTCAAGAATTAGGATCTTTCTTGTAAACTACAACTCCACTTTGTCTTGCCAAATAGGTAAATACGTAGAATTAAACTGCCCAAAAACGATGGAAGAAAACGATAAAACGGATTTCCATTTTATTGTGATTCTAGAATTTTTAATATTAGAAAATTGTGCGTAGGTTCTTGAAATTTTTTGAAAGATTACATTTTGTATGACGTTAGTAATAACAAATTGTTGAGGATTTTTTAATGACGAATGTAAAAACTCAAATAGCCCACTATTTGATATTAATTAAAACTTAATAATAATAGTAGTTTTAATCCCATAAGTTATTAAGTTGAATTTATAAATAAATCAGTTTTATATCCAAGAAATTAATCATTAAATATTAAAAATTGAAGATTATATATATATATACACGTCTGGGTCACTAACCATAAGATATCATAATATTGAAAATTAGGGTAATTAGCCGTTCAACAAAGAGAAATAAGAGGAAGAAGTTATTACAGGATTTCTTTGAAGGCAAGAAGAAAGTAACAATTACGTCTCTTTAGTATATTGTCTTTGATTTTTACATGACTAGTGTTCAATTGATAATTTATTTGATGGTTTAAGTTTATTTTAGGGATTTAACTCTTTAGTATATTGCCTTGACTAGTCTTCAATTGATAATTTATTTGATGGTTTAAGTTTATTTAGGGATTTAACGTATACAATGTTATTTTGGTCAAAAATAAAAAATAAGGCAAAGTTGAGTAGCTGCATGGCCGACGAAATATATGGCCAGGAGATTATAATTGTTGTCGGAGTACTATTACTTGTCGGAGCTAAACAATTGGAAGTTACATGAATGTATGAATTGTGTTCTTATGAGCAACGAAGTAAAAGTAACAATGGATTAATGGTTATATATAATATTAACAATAATGAGTATACGATTGGATGTATCGGTTGCCAAACCAAAGGGTAGCATTTTTAAGGCCTGCCGTGCATGGACGAAATATGCCAAAGGTTGAGTCTGAGTACATGGATGTAACTATGTCGGTTTTAGATTAAGTAGAAGCTAATTGAATATATATATATATATATATATATATATATATAATACCCTGAATCTTATAACATAAGCATGTAATCAAGATAAAATACAAAGTAAAATTAACTTAAACTTATTTGGACAAGAGTCAAGAATTGAGATAGTAGAGAAGATAAGTGAAGACACCGAGTAGTGATAGAAAGTAAAGAATTTTTTATTAGTGAAAAATTTACAAGAGAAGAGAGGGAGAGGTTCTAGGAACCGGTGCCCTTCTTTTTGGAGTTCTTGAGGTTTATATAGAAATTTGTTTTATCTATTACAATTATTGCTGACGTCATAATAAGATACTTGATGACTTTTGATGCTGATGTAGATGCTGACAACATTTTTTCTTTTTGCCTTTTTCTTTTTTCTTTTCTGCTTGAGGTTTTGAAGAGCCAGAAGATGCTTCTGAACTTGTCCCCATTTCTTCATCTGAAAATAATTTTTTCTTTGCTGTGATCTCTAAAGTTTTTGCTTAAGTTTTTGTAATATTTTTTAATTCTTCTCTTTTCTAAGCAATTCTTTATATCAATTATTTCTTATTCATTCGGAACTTGTGATTCTTGGAGTAAATGAAATGAATTCTAAGAGCATTGTATTTGCTCTTCTTCTTCTTTTTTTCTTTTGAATTATTTTGATTATTTTTTATTTTGTTCAGAATTTCTTCTGGAATTTTCATCTCCTTCTCATCCTTTATGATCAATGAGTTTTGTTTTTTAGCAGCTTTAAAAACTTCAATATGCTGCTGGACCATGGCTGCAATAAAATGATTCATGTTTGTTGTTTCCAATTATGAGTTTTGTTTTTTGATTTTGTTCAATATTCTTGTACCATGGCTGCAATAAAATGATTCATGTTTGTTGTTTCCAATTATGATGCAGGTGTAAAGGAAGATGCTTCATCTTGTTTTGACTATATTTGCTGAGAAATTTGAGATTTTAAGTCAAGTGGACTAAAATCTACTGGTGTACATTTTACCCACCACTTGCATTCAAATATTCTCCTTATTTGTGGTAATCCAGATGCTGGACAAAATTCTTTTTCTAATCTCCAAAACACACACTATGGTATATTAAATGGAATCAGAAAATGACAGAGATCTCTTTTGAGAAGATCCTCAGGTGGACACTCCATTGCATAGATTTTTTTGAATATCTGGAATCCATCTTGGATGTATTTTGAAAAGAATTAATATAGGCATTGAGAAATTTTGAAACCAGTAGTAAAATCACATTAGTAAATCTTTTTTCTTTTCAAGAATTGATGGTTCCAAACGGATCTATCAAGTATGTTTCTAATCAACTCATTTTGAAAATAAAATGTATTATGAAAAGAATAAATTAAATCATAGTATGTAAAACTATATTCTTTATTATTAAAACTTGAGGATAATCTAACAGCTGATGTTGCTATTCCCCAATCCCTGATAGCAGGAACTTGATGAATAATAATTTTTAAAAATTTTATAAGATGATAATCATCAACTGTTGGAATTCATGCCTCTTTTTTATTATGTATAATAGTACCAATGTACAGAATATGCATTTTTACGAAATGAAAAAAGATTGCATATATCAAAGATGGGTTTTATTGGACATTCTGATACAAGATAATAGGTTCTGAAAAAATTTGGAGCATATTTTTGTTGAAAAAGGATATAACCCAGTCATTACATCAATGTTGAATAGTTTGAACATAAGAGGACTTAGTTTGAAATTAATGGTGAAAACTTTATAGGTCCAATACACATCTAGATGTGTATAAAAGATGTCTCCTATATATATATTATGTATATTTATATGAATATATATATATATATACTCTACATACACATATATATGTAAAAGACTACTACTAAGTGGATATATAGGATGATTAATTGATCGGTTCAAATATTTGAATAGTTTAGTATTTCAGTTAGTTAACTTAAGGTCCTACATTTATTTTATGTCATTGCATTTAGGACTTATTTATACAATTAAAGTATTATGGATGTTTTATAGGTGATAATTCACGAGTTTGGATTACTCAAATTTATCTTACGCTCTTCAGATTAATTAGGAGGTAAGGGGTTTTAATTCTCTTTCATATTTTCGAAAATTATTTGTAAAACTCTTGTTTGAAAATTATATTATGTATTAAATCGGACCGAATATAGTTTATTTTTCTTGTTTGATTATATAAAACTATTGTAAGTGGCAATTTGACATGATAAATTACTTATGTAATGCATGCTTGGTATTTTGGTTATTGTATTATTTGGCTCTTAGCTATCTTTGGTAGAATTGATGAGAGCTAATTCCCAATACTCTATATGACTCTTTATACAGCCATTGTTTCCAACGGGTTATAGTAGTTAGGATTGGATATTCAACTTACCAATAAAACTATAGAGAACACATGAGTCTAATATTGATTATTGTATTGTGTTTATACTTTTGTCATGAATATTTAGTATTAAATTGTAATTATTTGAATTATTGATAATATCACTCATCTATATATGTACTCGTATCTTACCGCATTAAAATATATGTATACATATTATGATGTGTTTGAAACAAATTTTTAAAATATAGATATTATATAACATACTCATTCTAACGTAAGAGAATTTGAACTTCTCACTGAATAATGTGTATACTCACCTTATTATATAATATTTTTGCAGGTGTTCGTAATTTTCCTTAAGACAAATGATTGGATATTAAAGATTTTAAATATTGTGTTCTCGTAGAAAAGTGAAAGTAAGATGTGTTACGTTCACAGTTTTGGAACGTGACAATGAATCTGAAGTTGAGCTTTATAATTCTCAATGTAATGATATAAAATTAGATTGTTAGATGAAAAATTAAATGGTAAGTAAGCTCATCATTTTATCGTTAGTATTTTATTTTATTTAGTAATATGTTTCATCATCTATTTTTTCTTATGGTTTAATTAGTTTTAATATGGTTATAGCAAGGAATTTTAGGTAGTTAGTCGGGGTAAATTTATTTATTTTTTTTGGAAAAAAATTATATTGAGTATAAAGTTAATTTAGTGCGTCATTTTTACTTGTCTTTATATGTTATAGTCAATGTATATGGGCTCAATTTTAGACCTTCCGTATTCATCTTCCTCCAAAATTTCCCCTCTTGCTCATATTGAATGTAAACATCTTTTTTTCATAAAATCTACCCTGTGTATTCACTAACATTGTCACAATTGCATATTTAGCAGTCAGGATTCTAAAATTTTCTAACTTGAAGATAAAATCGAAATCTCAAATTTATATATAGTAATTTATGCTAAAATTTTTAATATATTTCAAATATTTTTTTTAGAAGGAAAAATATAGGCGGTACATCAAATTAAATTATTACTTATACAAATATAAAAGACAAAAGTTGATATGACTACCAAACAAAAATAGTCATAATTTTGTGTATAGTGGTTTTATCTCTCCAATAATAAAACTAAAACATGATGAAAAAGTATTATTATCAAATGAAAATTCTTCCTTATATGATAAGTATATTAATATTTTTCGTGGTCACTTATGAAAGAAAATGCAATGTTATTATATCAAATCAATTAATTAGAGATTTTTTGATATATTTATAAGTTATTTAACTTGAAAATTAATTAAATTTATGAAATCTATTTTATATAATTAACTAAAAATATTGCTTTTCTTGTTTAACCACACTTGAAAAAAAAAAATATTTTAGAGCAAAACTTTAGGGGGCAATACTAAGAATTTAATAAAATTTTTGGGAGGTGCAAGACGAAGATTTATGTTAAAATAATTAAAAATTTATAAGGTCAATTTTAAGTTTTTCAAAAGTTAAGGGGCCGCCGCCTCCCCCGATTGCCTTTCTTCCTCCGCCATTGGTTAATATTAAATATGTTGTGTCCGAAAAAAAATATTCTTGTCATAAAATTTCCCAATTATGTAAATTTGAGCACATACACAACACAAATCATAGCATTCCTAGTTTATGGTTCTAAAGTTTGAGAATTTACATGAAATTCTCTTTATAACAATCATAGATATTTTTTTTTTTTGAAGTAAAAAAAAAAAACAATAATAGATATAATACTAATAACAAAACATTGAGTATCTTTTTTAACACTGTCAAAGTTTATGAAAAACTCTCTTGAAACTTATAATTTTACGTCATTTCTTTCTCATTCCATGTAGATTTATTCATGTTGTTTAAAGGAGTAAATTATTGAAATTTTCCTTATAGGTTTTTAAAAAAAAACGATATTATCCTATATTTGATGAGGAAAAACTTTATTATGAAAAGATTCTACCAAATGTCATTTGTTTGAGATATCATTTGTTATGACACTTGGTAAGACTTTCCTATAATAGAAAAGTTTTTCATTTAAAAAGAAAAGATGTATTTCCATATTAATATCATGGATGTTTTTTGGGAAGTATTATCTTCTTAACATTAGTAGTATAAAAGTCGAGAAAATTTTACAATTTTATGAAAAAAATTATTTTATTAATTTTAAAAATTTATACTATAAAAATTTATAAATATATAATATTATATTATATAAATTTTTAAAATATAATGAAATATAGCATCTAATCAACCGTCCACAACTTCCCATAATGTTTCTAAAGCCAAAAGCCCATATATACCTATCAAAACAAACGAAAGCCCAAAGACCCCATTGACCCAATATAGGCACAGTTTACTTACTATCACAAACCCATCTGGGATTGAAAAAGATACCATCTCCCATCCACCACCATTATGGCCGGAGACGGCGGAGCAAACAAGCCCACCACCACGCGAAGAAAAAGAAGAAAGAAGTCAAAGGTCACAAATAAAACCAAAAAACCCAAAATTACCCCCCCACGACCTCATCTTCGACTCCAGCCCACCACCACCCACCGTGAAGACGTTTCCGATCTCATACCCCAACTTGTTACCGCCACCTACAGCGCCTACTCCTTCCTCCGCCACCACGACCTCCACCTCCTCCCTTCCCAATCTCTCTCCCTCGAAACCCTCCTTTCTTCCACTTCTACTTCCTTCTCGAAGCTCCTCTCTCTCCTCTCATTCCCTACCGAATCGCTCCCCCCACCACTGCCGGAACTTCCTCCGGCGCCGCCGGAGTGTTGGTTCGACCGATTTCTCTCCTCCGCGGGAGATGATTACGATACCCGGTGGACCCACTTCTTCAATATCTCGAAACCTTCCTTCACTCTCCTCCTTCGCCTCCTCACTCCTTCTCTCTCCTCCCTCTCTCCTATTCCCCAAAGTTACGCTCTTGCCGGAACCCTTTTCCGCCTAGCTCACTCCGCTTCATTCTGCGCCGTTTCTCGCCGCTTCAACCTCGATCCCGCCACCGCATGCCGTGCCTTTTACACTGCGTCTGTAAAGCCATCAATGAGAAGCTCGGCCATTTGTTCGAATTTAAGTCGGATATCAACCGGACTATTGTGGGTTTTGGGTGGATTTCTCTGCCAAATTGTTGTGGCGTTTTGGGGTTGGAAAAGTTCCAATTAGATGGTGATTTATTGGGCAAAAATGGGTCTCTAATAGTTCAAGCTCTAGTGGACTCTGAAGGGAGATTCTTGGATGTTTCAGCTGGCTGGCCTAGTACGATGAACCCCGAAAAAATCCTTCGAAAATCGAAGCTTTTTTCGGGTGTTGAGGAGACGAAAGAGTACTTAAACGGACCATCTTTCGAGCTCAATGACGGTAACTCAATCCCCCAATATATTTTGGGGGACTCCTGTTTTCCACTTTTGCCTTGGCTTTTAACTCCTTATAAGAAATTCGATGAAAATGATGAGCTAAATTCTTCTAAGGTGGCGTTTAATTCAGTCCATAAGGGTGGAATGGAGTTGGTTCGGATGGCATTTGGGAGATTTAGATGAGAAAAAGCTGGAAACTTGTCGCGAATAAATGGAATGAGCAGTGTGTTGAGGCTTTTCCTTTTGTTATTGTCACATGTTGTTTGCTGCACAATTTTCTGATCAAGTGTAGCGAGGCATTGCCGGAAGAAAATGTGGAGTGCTCGAGGGATCAAGATTTTCCGGTTTTTGATGATGGAGAGGTAGATGAGAATGGGGAGAGGATTAGAGATGCTCTTGCATCCCATTTGAGTAGGAGGCATTAGACTGTTGTAATCAGGCTTGTTAGTTGACTGTTCTTTTATTTCCTATCTGAGCATTCAATTGTGATATGTATATAGCTCAATGTAACCTTGTTTTAATGAGTTGGAATTTTAAATTACATTACCTTTTTTAGAAGGTTTTCATGCTTATCTGCTATGCTTCTGTTAGCCTATATATATAACAAAAATATGTTTGTGTTTTATGTTGTTTCTGTCCTGCTTACAACCTCATAAAATGCAAATTGAATTAGCTGTTTATTCACAAGATATTAGGTTTATGGTTTGATACCTTCCCTAGAGTTTGGGGTGCACTACAGTTGCACGAGGTGAAATTGAGTGTCCGTTGATTTGATCGGCTGAGACACAGAATTTTGAAGACATGCGACAATGATCATTCCCTGAGTTAGGATTCCAGAAAATGCATTTGCTACAAGCTCTATACGAGTATTATCAAATTACATGTCTTTGCTGGATCTTCCTGTTTCTACTTCGCAGTATTAATTGATTCAAATGGCTCAAGTTGAAGAATGTTTGGGCGTTCCTGGATTTATTATTATGTCCATCTAAAGGGTACAAAATCCATAAACTGCTTTGAGGTCAAGGATACTGGATGTTAAAAGAATTAGGACTAAAGAGAAGAGAAATTTGAAAGTATCAGCTAGTAAGGACATTGACCTGGATCACGCTTCTGAATGGTTGCTGGGATGATGAAAGTTCGTAACTTTCCTCTTCTGGAAAAAAAACGAGTTATTTCTATCTATGATAGGCGTTAGAGAATCAGAGGTTGTTCTGTTCAAGAAAGAATTTGCATTATGTTTGATTAGTAAATAACTTTGGGGGGGGCGTTGTTAGTCTAAACTTGTATAACAATGCAGTGCAAATCTGCCAAAGTTACACTCTGTTCAACAATAAATAATTGGCAAATACTGATTCCCTGAAATGGTATCACCTTCCAAAGCTTCAAAACTCAAAAAATGAGCTCAACTATCTGGTCTTTAGTTCAAGAAATATGAATACAAAACTGGGAAAATCCGGTGAGTATGTCCAACAAATTTTACCAAAAAATGAGTTCGAACTACATATAATCCATAGACTAGCTAAATGAGAATGTTGAAAATTGAAAACTGCAAGATGCATTCTGTTATAGTTTATTTTCCACAGCCATGAGCCAACCAAATACCTAATCAGATCCTTGACTGTAGCTCATCAGGAGGGCAAAAAAGAAAAACAAAAAACAAAAAAAAACTATACTACTTTCTCTGTACAATTGAAAAATTGTTTTCTCCTATCAAACAAGAGTCTTCACTGTGGTCTTTAGTTAGAAGGGTTTGTGTCCCCCGTCAAAGAAGGATCTTGGAGGAAGAGTTATTTTTTGTACACTCAAACCAGCAAGAAAATAAACCCTTGACACCTAACTCCCTTGGCTGTGAGATGTTCATCTCTCGTCTTTCTAGAACCCTTAGGAACTCGTCTGAGCTTAGGTTCCCATCACGGTTCGTGTCAAAGATATAAAACACCATATCAACAAGATTGTCAGTGAGGGAGATGCCGCAAACCTGGTACCAAGCGCAATTCTTTATTAAGACAAAAGTTGATGCATTTTTGTTTCTGATTTTAGAAGTGAAAGACTATAGATATGGAATGCATGAGATAGAAGATAAATCATAAAGTAGACATACTTGACTAGCAGCTCTTTGGAAATCTTGTTTCGTCAGTAATCCATTCACTTTCCCGTAACTGAAGACAGCCAGAGAGAATGGACGTAGCTGTTTGCGTAGTATCAGCGAAACTCTTGAATTCTTCGAATGTAATGCGTATGTCTCTGAGATTTGGTTCGTTGTTTAGTTCATCAATCCTATCAAGAAACTTGTTGATATGACTCATGTCAGCAGATGCAACCATGGAAAATGCAAAATCTTTAGCAGAAATAGTTCCCTGTGATTTGCAGTCGTAATGGGCAAATTCTAGCCGCAGTATCTGTTAACAAGATATACAAATATTGTAGTAGTAATTTGGATAACCAATCTATAACAGGACAGCATTAAAATTGGTACTTAATACGTAGTAATTTCAAAAGAAACAAGCAACATAAGAGAAGGTGCAAGAGCATACTTCATCATGCAGATTTCTCAAGAATTGAACAAACTTTTCGTGTTCAAGACGCCCTTTGCCATCCTTGCCAAAGAAGTACTCTAGAAGTCCCCCATCTTCTACAGAACCGGAAACTTTAAGTCCAATCCTCAATCCATCTCTATGGCGAGAACCTTGTCTATTATGTGTCTCGCATCAGGGCCATCACTTTCTTGAACTCCTGCTTGTCTATTCCTCTGTTTAGGAATAGCAGAAGTGAATAGTTTTTGAATCAGTTAAGATAAAGGCAGCCTGTAATGTTAAATCCTAAGATGCAGTAACAATTGGCACATTAAACATCAAATACCCGTCGCTGTCAATGTCAAACATTTTAAATGCCACAGAAAAACTTGATTCTGGAATGCTGAGTAGTGTAACAAAAAAGATATACCTGTTACAATAAAGATGAGAATAAGGAGAGATTATTCAGAAACTCAAAAAGCCTTATATGTAGATGAGTGCCTGTGCGCACACACATAGAGAAGAGGGAATTACTCTGCAAATGATATAAGTCCGTCATTATCGGTATCAAAAAGCATAAAAAAATCTGAAGGAGCACAATGTAACTCTCCAGGAGTCTTCTCTCCTTTCAGATATCCTCCTCGAACACCAGTTGCCTCGGATGGAGGAAATACAGGAACAACTGCTCGCATCAAGCTTCTTCTGCTGGTGTCATAAATACCTCACCCGATGGGGAATGGAAAGAGGCGAAGTACTCAAACACCTGGAATAGGAAACACAAAAAAAAATGTAGTTAGACAAATCACATGTAATGGCTAAAGGTCATGGGATAGGATTTCTTTTTCTAAATGCTCATCAGGGAGGCAAAATGTTACAAGTTTTAGCCTCTCTACTACTCATTCCAATTCTGGCACAAATATGAACATTAATTTCAATGGGAATTTTGCATGAGACAGAGAAAATTATATTAGCCCTTCTCTAACAAATTGAACTTTTAAATGAGCTAGGAATAAACTAGTTTGCTGGTAGCTAACAAATGCAAGCTTTTTAACCAAAGTGATCTGAAACACATAAGAAACTAAGAATAAATAGTAGTTTACAATATTGATGCACACCACGTAAAAGTTCTATACCTTCTCAGGAGGACTCTGCAACCTCAGGCGTTTCTCATAGTTAAAGAAAACCTTTCTTCTGTATGTATCTGATCAATATCAGGTTCATGACTATTAGACATGGAAAAAAAGGAAGGCAACCAGTAAATAAAAGTATCAGTGGGAGGTTGTTTGCTGTAACTTTTAAACCCAGTGATTTAACACAAGAGTACAATACAACAGTTAAATCAAGGTATGCAAAATGTAATAAAGGAAAATACCCTATTGTAATCCGTAGCATGGAACATTAGATGTTTATTGATATATGATGTACTGAGATATAACAGTTGCTATATTGTAGGCAAGATGAGCCACCATTTTGGCACAGTTGAAAGAAAAATTCTATGTTCTCGTGTTTACCAAATCAATGGGTACATATTGCCTTAATGATGATTTCTGCTAGGAAATTCCGCAATCTCAAGAATGCTGGTGGGAACTTCGATCCATAGTAGTTTATAATTCATTTAATGGTTATACCAAGGGTGATATATACTTCCATAGGCCCAACACAAATTCTCATATAGTCTAACAGCCTTATCTCCATAAATATATAATCTAATTTCTACATTGCGTTTGTGTAGAGGAAGTATTTCATTCTAATTAATAAAAAACATGTTAAAATGTTGGAAACTATCATTCACCTCTATATGAATAATGAATTATCTACAAACTCTGTTGTAAACTTGCACAAAGAGACCTGAAATCAATTCTGATTGTGTCCAATATGACGAAGGAGAGAGACCCCAAATCAGTAACATTAATAACAACATTCTCCATATAGTCTATTCTCAATTATTCATCCGGAGATATCAATTATAAAATCCCAGAATTCTCTTGTACCTTTGAATATGAACTTAGATCCGCTTTCAAAATTTTCTGCCCCGCTCCCTGTCGAATCCGCATAACACACATGCGAATCTGTCCCATTCCCCGAGATAGCATACCAATAACAAAGGCCTAAACTCGTGCCCACAATCACCACCCCAGAAAAAGCTGATCTCAATACCGATTCAAGAACAGAGCCACCCCTTTGATTGATCTTGTTACTATAACCACTTACTAAAAGATGATACCGATGCCAATGCCGATGATGCTGACGGACTTTTTGATTTGGTAAAGATCAAACGTTGTTGTTGGTTGAGGCTTTGACATGCAAAAACTCGGATTAGTGACGTGGGTTTTTTCAGCCATGTCCAAGAATTCATAGTACTCTTCACTTGAGTCCTTCAGACAAATTTGCTATAATAATTGAAGGCAGGAAAAGTTTTCGATGAAATTAAGAAAATAGAAAGGATAAAGTTTGGACGTTATTTTATGTTTTTTGCAATAATAATAATATAGTATTTGCATGCATGATTGAATGCATACATATGCAGGGCTACAAGAAGTGGCAGGGCTTGGTTTGACCGAGAAAGATGGGGAAAATTTTGACTTGGATTTCTTGAAAAAGGGGTTAGTTACTTCCGTTTGTTTCAAGGCGGTTATGTCGTACTATGTGCAAAGTTTGTTGGTTATCTTGCGGTCCTCTTTTGGGTTACTAAAGCAGCCCAGGATAGAAAGATGGAACTGGACACACCAGTATGGGCCTGTCTGAAAAGCACTTTAACAAACAAGGGCCACCCTCAATAAAGCTTTACTTTTGGCCCACTGTGAGCCTAATTAATTTCTTATAACTAGTGCATCTAAAATCTAAATCTTCCTGCATTTGCACTTCTTACTGTCCTTTTTTTTAGGATGGAAAATCATTTACATAGTGATAAACTGAATGCTACTTGTCAAAATTAATACATTTTACAAACTCATATTAAATCATCAATACTTTATTTTAGATATTTATTCAAATTTTATTTTATTTTTTGTTTTTAACTGATTTAGTGACACTATAGTAGTGTCATTAGACAATTGGAAGCTCGAAGAGCTTTCTCCACCAGCGACTTATGTAGTGGTCGGCCTTATAAACCTCACTAAGCTTCGGTTTCCTCTCCCCTTCCCTTATTAAGTGGAAAATAGTAGTCGGCATTCTAGAGTTATAGTATCCAACTGAGTGAAGTGTGACTGAAACAAAATATCAATGAATCTCATCCGATCATTGCAATTGCTCAGGATACCATTTTTTAGCTTCTAGGGTCTATTTTTTAGTTTAAAATTCCTCTTAGTAACTGGAATAAAAGAATTAGTAGACCGGTTGGCCTGCTTCTCGTCCGAAAGAACCGTTCACTAGTTAGACGGACTAGTGGGGCCCTATTTGGAGACATACTGAAAACTGCGCCTTTCGATCCGAATATAAGGCCCGTCTTTCAAATCAAAAGAAAAATGGGCATACGCTGTCAGGCGCCGACGGTTAACTCAAGTGCCTTCCAAACCGTGCGAAATGGTTGCCTATTACAAGGCTCACTAACTCTGCTTGGAGTGGAGGTACCTATTATTCGTCGGTGATCTGACACACCCTTACCAATCGACTTATTCCTATGAGATAGAATGATTTAGGAAGAATAGAAGCTTAAGGAGCGAGGGGATGAAAGGGGCGAAGGCAAGAGGTATAGATCTTTGCTTTTCCTATCCTTAGGTTTTTAAATAGATTTTCAATGTAATGTAGGTAGGGTTTCGAGCGGAAAAAAATAAAGAGCTACCACAGGATCGATAGCAGTTCTCACGACTCTTGATTTTCAGAAGGATTTTCCCAACCCCAACCTTTCCTACGACTGGTTTACCCATTATAGGAGCTGGAGAACGTCTATCCTTATTTATTTATTTATTTATTTTCCATTTTTAAGTACAAGTCCTTATATATGGGTACAAAAAAATTGCATTCGTAGTCGTGTAACAAACTCATTGATGTACTAAAAAGTCAGTTGTCTACTAGATGCCCATATTGATATGCACTAAATAAAGTCGTAAAACATGAATCTACTTTCATCCTTATCCCTTAATTTCCTATCCCTTGTTGGTATCTTTGTAGAAAACAAAGAACAAGTGAACAACGTACTTATATGATCAATCTTCTTTCGATCTCTCGTCGTCATTAATTTGTGGAAACTTTTTGTATGAATCAAGACGTATATCTTGTAATTCATATTTATTAATATTTCTTTAATTTTTTAATATTTCATTCACAAATTAAAAATTATAAATAAATATAAATTATAAAATATATAATATAACGGTACACCTTAATTCATTCAAAAATATTTCCTAATTTGCGTGACTTGTTACATAGAATTGGCGCATGCCTTGTTCGCTGAACCCATAAACCGAGTGTTCACGTGGAACCCACCCGAGTCTCAGTTCTTCTTCGTGAGTTAATTGAAAATGTACTAGTTTGTTGCCAATAAGTTTCCAAGTCACGAATTTTGCATGATCATATAATATGCTGCCATATTAATATTTACGATGATATAACCAATTAAAGGAAAATTTTCGTAATAATATTTGCTGCCTTCAGTTTTTAAATTCATTTTTTCGTGTTGTTTTGCTGTAAATGGGAAGTTTATAATATGAAATTTGGGTATCACAATTATATTGGATTTTTTAGAGCATAAAATACGATTTATACGTTTTGAACTGAAATAGACTTAAAAACTGTTTTCGAAAGCCCTATGTAGTTAACTCGAAACCTAATTTTCTAAAACATCCTTTTTCAGTTTCAGAAATGTCGAGAAAAAGCCTAAATATCTTAGGAGGAAAAAGGGAAACTCATATTCTTATAAACACATGATTAATTTTTAGTGAGTGCCATACCGATGTTGATCTAAAATGTTTGATTATTCAAAGTTCAAACCCTTTTGAGGGATTTAGTCATATATCATATTGGACTAATAGACTCATGATACACATTCTTATAATTCATATCATTATACTTTAGTATGAAAAAATCACTTTATTAATCTCTTACATTATGTGTTTATATTTATTTAATTTTTCACTTTTAAAATCATAATTTTTAATCCTTCACAAATATAAAATTTTGAATTTCGGTTCTTAAATCAAATCTTACATAATTTTTGTGGAAATTTGTCATTTGTTATTCACATGACATATTTTTTGAAGGTAAATTCAAAAATTCATCTATAAGTAAAATGTTTTATATGAATAAAAGATATGACTAAATAAGTGATTGATTAGTAATAAATTTGTATTTGTTTGTATTTATAATCATTTCAAGAATTGAATTATGATATTTTTTTCCAAATTTTACGACCCAATTTGATGCACGAACATTATATTGAGAAGGCAAAATGAGGTTTTAAATTTACACTCGAAGATTATGTCATGTAAATAGTGTATAAATAATTTAGGTGTTAAAAAATACTTGAGTTTTGGTTTAGAATTAAAAAATGTAACGTTTTATATCTATTAGGAACAAAAATAGTCATCATTTTAAAATTAAAAAACTAAACAAATACGTACAAATAAGTAATGTGAAATACAAATAGTATTTCTGTCTTTTAGTATAAATAAGTAATGTGAAATACAAATAGTATTTCTGTCTTTTAGTATTGATCCCCTATTCCACCCGAGGAAAAATGGTCAATTGTTAGACACTGTAGGGTTACACTTACCTTTCCTGAGATTTAGTTATATTACCAAACAAATCCTATAATTTGACAAAATACTCTCTATTTATACAGATTGCTCTTCTAACCAATTGTCATTAACGGAACTTTTAAAAGATTAAATTTTCCTTATCATTTATTGCTTAATTAGTCCCCCAATTTTTTCCTAAAATCAAGAATAGTTCTCAAAATTTTTTATATTATTAATTTAGTATACAACTCATTCCTCTATCACAAACCACACAAAGGCCGCAATTTCATTCTATTTTATCGGTTCCAATCCATAATACAAATCAACAAAAAGATTCATAGAGACATAAAAAAATAAAAAATTCATGAAATTTGTTTAGATTTATAAAATTATAAAATTACGTCTATTCCCAAAATTTGAGAAAATAAGAAAAATAATTAAGAATGAAGAAGGACATTTTGAGAATAAAGAAATTATTTTTTGTTCATTCCAGCATTTTCTTAGCGATAGTTAATCAAGATGTTGATTGTAATTTTGTCAAACTATAAGTTTTGTTTAGTAATATGGTCAAACTACAAGGGAGGTAAATGTAGTCTGCCCAACTCTTTACTTGTTCTGTGTTGGCTTCCTTAAAGTTGCCAAACTGCTGGACAACCAATCTCTAGGGGCCACAAACAGCTGTTCCATTTCTCCCGTGTGCGTGCCGGGCCAGCGCCGAGCGGGTTGCCTTCTCTATCCAAGGGGCTGCTTCGGGTTTCGGCCCCATGATTCAGCTGCAGCCTGCAAGCTTATGGGCTTGCGTGTCCTATCTCCGGTGTCACTCTATGTGTCAGCTCATTTAATAAATTATTAAAATTTTATAAAAAAATTTTAGTGAAATAATTTTGATAATTTATTAATCGATGTGATAGAAAATAACACAGAATATAGAACGAACAAAAGGTCGTTGGCTGCTTGCGTTCGGTTTTAAAACAATAAGTGGGCCCTCAGCCAAACATGGAAAAGGAAAGAAATAAAGAGGGAGTACAGGCTTGTCAACGAGTCCGGATAGATCTGAAGCCGTTTATCCGGGTTTATATTTATAAGAAATTTCGATTAATTGAATTTGGACTTGTTTTCTTATCATAATCTAAATAGATCGGATTTGAATTTTATTATTTTGACCCGATTAAGATTAAGATTCAATTAAAATATTTAATATATAATAAAATTATATATAATTAGTGTTATTCTATATGTACATATACATATATATGGTATAAATTGTCAATATAAATTATATTTTGTCGTAAAACTCATGCCTAAATATAAATTTTAAAATAAATAGTTTTTATAATTATAGAAAAGAATAAAATATCTATAAATTATAAAATTTCCATATAAAAATTTTAAAAATTAAAAAAAATATTATAAGATTTAGATCCGAATTCATATCAGAATGTAAATTTATTTTTGTAGATTTGATGGATATCCAAATTTAGATCCGAATCTAAATATACTAATCATATTAAAATCTAGATCTATTAATTTCGTCCTGAATCTCTCTTCGTTTATCCATTCATAGAATAATAAAAATGTGAATCTTCAATAGCTTCCTTACATTTTGTGAATTTTGTAAGGAGTTGAAGATTATTTATCTCTTTGAGAAGGATTTCGAGATTAGATGCCCAAACTTTTGGCCAAGTGAACCCAATTAAACTTTAGGAAAATTCTTCATTTTAAACTTTAAATAAAATATATAACATAAAATCAACAAGATAATTTCTTTACTGGAATTATAAAACTTTGTGAACATTATATAAAAAAAAAAAAAGAAAAAAAAAAGAAAAAAAAAAGCGTAGTAAAAGAAAAGGAAAAAGACCCCCACGAACTCGATCGGAACCATCAAATTGCGAAAGGAGAGATCCATATCTAACAATTTCTTTTCCTTCTTCGTTTTGCTTTTCCACATTTTTGGTTGATAAAGTAATGACTCATTGCCAACTAGAGCATTTCTTGTTTAGACAAAGAAAACAAAAGAGAACTATTCAGCCATCACACCATGTTTAAATACAAATCTGAAAGGATAAAGAAAGATCTCCCAACACTGCCAATTGGTCCTTTATTTCTCGCTTTCTTCTTTATTTCTTGTCTCCTTCACTGAAACTTTCTTAATTGAAATTCAAGTGTAATTTAATTTTTTAACTAATCTTGATTCTTTATCATATAAGTCGAAGTAAAGGAACTTTTTTGCTTATTGAAAGAACTTTTAACACATTAACAGTCGCAAAAAAAAAAAAAAAAAAAAAAAAAGAAAGTGTGTTTAGTTTCACGTCTTAAGTTGAGAAAACAATTGTGAATGGACTTTTTCGAATTAAACACAACTGAATGTAGTCTGCCGGTA
The DNA here is from genome assembly GCA_025175665.1 of Cinchona pubescens. Classification (NCBI taxonomy): domain Eukaryota; kingdom Viridiplantae; phylum Streptophyta; class Magnoliopsida; order Gentianales; family Rubiaceae; genus Cinchona; species Cinchona pubescens. The sequence goes on from JANKKI010000222.1 coordinate 569,661, forward strand.
TTTGGTAACCCTATTAATGTCGAAGTTTCAATACTTGTTGATATTGCCGAATTAAATGTCAAAACTTACAGAAGACGATCTGCTTGGCAATCATATCAGGCAATAGTGAGAGTAGAAAAGCAGTACTAACAAGAAATTAAAGAAGACAGTTTGCTCTATTCCTCATCAACCCCACACCTCTCATTTTCATAACCTTATCCATAATTAATATGGAGCCTTCTTTGCTCTGATTAGTTGGCCTAACGTAAGGGATAGAGACAATGCATGGATCTCACTTTTTCTTCACTCAGTCATGGCAACTAGCAAGGGAAAAAGCTACTCACTCAAATATCTAAGCGTCAGCAGAAGGCCATTGTTTACAGTCCCATTTTTTCAGTGAGCCTTTACTTAGTCGCGAGATATACCTAAAAATCTAGGAGATGTTTAGAAATTGTGTACATAATGGCATAACAAAAAATTCATTACCGTCGATCTTATTTTCATTACAATCGATCTTATTTAATAAAAATAAAGCTTCATTTATTATTTATTATTATTTTATTTATATTATATAAATTTTAAATCACGATGATTTTAAAATTATAAAACTACCCTAAAATCAATGTAGGTTATAATTTGGTCATATCTAAATAGGTGGGATTGGGAATAGTCTTGAGATATTAAGAAGTTAAGATTTTAATGTCGTTAATACCTAAAAAACGATTTTAATGTTTAGCTAAAGGGGTGCATTTTTTTATTCAATTGAAACGGACAATGCTCGAGTATGAGGTTTGTAATTTCCAATATTTAGTCCAAACCAAAAGTTACTTATTCATATCCTTTGATTTCAAAGGACCTTCATTGATTTTTTTTTGATTTAGGATTTAGGATTTTGGTTTTAAAATTCAAAAGGATTTGTTATTTCAACTGTGGTTCATCGATCTCTAGAATACCATTCATGTGCATTGTCACTAGTCAAATTGTAACATCCTTCGACACCCTATTTCTGCCAACCATATAACTACCTGCGAAACAACACACAACGCAAAATGCCAATTAGCAAAAACATGAATATGTTTTTTTTTTTTTTTTTTTTTTGGGGGAGGCAGTAGATCCGTTTATTGGGGCTATTAAGGACACAAACAAACAAACACACCAAAAAAATGTTCTTGTCCACAACAAGTGAATAAACACAGAATGCAGCAAGACCAAAGAAAGGTAGAGGGGGAAGTTAAAATAAATAAAACACCCTAAAGTACAATGGATTGTAATTATGTAGAGAGACTTTTCAATTTTCACAAAATTATATATGATGGATAAGATTTTTCCAAATTTCACAAAATTAATCTCCAATGAAAGTTCAATTGATGTATATAATATTAGGGATCAATTATGTTGAGAATTCCAAGCTACTAAAATTGCAGAATCAAAACTGGAATTCGTTGTGAATATTACACGTATACATAATATAGTATACACAGAAGGTCTCTGTGGCCGGATTTTTAGGGTTTCGGTCACCGGAGACACTAAAACACGTTCCGCTACGACCTCCACCATCACAACACCACAACCTGTAAAACTCTCATGTCTGACGTCATATTCAAAAAATCCGCCGCCACTATGCTTTAGACATGACGGAGAGGCGGCTCGGCCGAGGCTGGAAATCGCCACGGCGGCGCTGCTGATGAGACGATGGCCGAATCAAAGCCGCCAAAGCTCTCTTAACCAAATCTCCCTCGACGGTTCCAATTCTCACTAACGAGTTCGTCATCGCCGACCGCCGCATGTTCAATCGGTTCGAGTTAAACGGAAACATGCCATCGTTTGATTATGGCTGGTACTGCTAGTATTCTTATGCAAACTGCAGCGAAACGAACCGGGATGGTTCGTAGGAGAGCACATACAAGTCCTTTTCTGAGTCGAAGGCAGAGACGCGTTTCTCCGAGACGTGTGAACCACGCTCTGGTTGTTTTTGTTCACCATTGAGATCGAACGGCTCGGAGAAATCGCCCGCTCTAGCGAAAATCGTACGGAGGCAGCCGACGATGGAGGTGAATTACAGATATTTACGCGAGTCGGAGAGGCTGATCTGTAGGAGGAGCGAGCGGAAAATGTTGACGCGGTGGAAGAAGCGAAAGCGGATGAAGGAGAGAACGACGGCGTTCTTGGAGAATAGAATCTTCCGGAGGGCGAGAGTGAACGGAGAACTGGTCCGCTTGATCGACGCGCCGCCATCTTTGTCGGTTAAAAGATCACTACTACTTGGAAGTGGTTAGAGAGAGAGAGGAGTTTTGAAAAGATACCACTGGAGAATCTATTTTTTGCAAACTTAGCTTTACTCAAGCCATGTATTTATAGGAGTTTGTGAAAGGGTGTAAAACTGTAAAATTGGAAATCGTGTGGCGGTTTAGAATTTACACCTTGATATTTCGTGGAATTAGAGGTCGGCCCAATGGGAAATTATTAAGATAGTTCCACTTTGTGAAACTTGATTGTCAAATTTGTCTACATCATGCCAATTCAACTCTAAAATGAAAATACTTGATTTTAATTGCATGATGCATCCAACTGAAATAATTATGGAACAATCGGATTACTAGTATTCTAGTAAATTATTTTTTATTTTTCTATTCGTAATGTTTTTTTTTTTTTACTTTGCTTGAATAGTTTAAATTATATATCAATTTACTTTATTTGTATTATCATAACATTGTGTATTAGTGTGTCTTAAATGCATATCTAAAACCAAAAAAAAGTTAATAACTTACTAAAAATTTTGAGAGTCAAGTTATGTTTGAAAAATAGGTTTCAATATTAAATATCAGCATTAGGATTTAAATGAAGGATAATCGGTGTTGAATTATAGTAATATGTCTATCAAATCTAATATAACTCAAAATAAGTTCTTTATATAAATAATGATTGAGGACTTTTTTTTTTATCATAATTTTTTTTGATGTGGATATATCTTGTATAGGTCTATTCATTAAGAATACAATCACAACACAAATATTGATATATAAGGGGGTGACGTACCATGGCATAAGATAATGATCTAGCGCTAATTAATTTTTAAATCTATCAAAATAATTGCAATAAATATTTGTATCAAACGATATTTTAAATATTTCACAAAGTTGTATTACTCACTAATAAATAAAACTTATTGCTTTTATATTTCAATTTTCAAACTAGTATTTCAATTTTCCTTTTATATTCTTTTTAGTTTCAACACCAACAAAATGTTAGCAATCCTTGGTGTGGTGAAAAGTCTAAATTCGAGTTAATAGGGATCAAAGTGTAAATTAAACGGAGGAAAGTAACCTTGATGTCAGTAAATTATACGAAAATTAAATGATGGACCGACATAACTCGGACTCGGAGCCAGTGGGGCCATTAATCGGAAAAAGCAAGTAAAATCCGTGGGCGGGGAAAATAAACAGACCAAAAACTGCAGCCGTTTGATGAATCATCCAATGCATGAACGGCTTTTGTCAGGTGGTGAAACAGTGGGTAGCCACGTAAGTCATCTGTTTTAATGACTCACATCATATGGATTCCACGTATTGTGCGCAAGGCGTACTATGATTAAGAAATTGATTAATGTTCGATATGGGAGGATCATGCGATTATGATTTATGGGTCATCTCTGTCATGCTCACGCATTTCCATGTAGACCACTGACACTGAATTTCTTTCTACTTTTGTACTGTACTACTTTTGTTACGAATTAGGAACGCTTGCCAGGAAATCTGAAGATTAATTAAAGAAAATATTTAGATAGATTCAAATTTTTTATTACACGATTTTATGGTTAGAATTAAATGTTAAATATAAATTTTACTTACATCAATTGATATCATAGATTTTTTAAGATTTAATTTACACAATAGGATCTACAAGTGAGATCAAAAATCGGATCTATATAAATCTTTGCCTTAATTAAATCAATTTGGGCTATAAGCACATTCTATACATGTGTAATTTGATAAAATTAAATTTATTTAAAAAAAATAAAAGTTGTAGAAATTATTTTATTTAGACAATAAATAATGATTAGAAAAGAAAGAAAATGATAAAAACTAATTATTTAGTTTTATTAAAGAAAATTACACCAAAGTATATAATTTGTAAAGAGAATAGCATGATAATAGAAGGTAGTTATTTTTTTTATAAAAAAAAAATATGTACCAAACCTCTTGCATTATATAAAGTAGTAATAATAGATATTATTACAATAAACAAAGGGACAAAAGATTAGCGTGAGGAAATAATTGGACAGAAAGTTGGCACTTAGGTGTATACTAGAAACCTAATCATGTGCAAATTCTCATGATTAACAAACAATAATAGGCTAACGAGAATTATATATAACCATATAAGAATTTGAATTTGTTGTTGTAGGTCTTGCAAAGCTTTATTAATGAAAGCTAAAAGGATTATATCGTTCTAATTTATGAAGAATCTTTAGACATATATAATCAAAGGATACAAGTTAATTTATGCGAGTTATGAATTTCAATAGAATGTTGGTGGTTTTTTTTTTTTTTTTTTGGGTAGCAAAAAAAAGTAAAAGAAAATCGTAAGTTACCCCTTCTTGTCAAGAGTTAAAATATGTCATTAGTACGTATTTTAACATTTTACAATGATTCAAATCAATCGTCCATAAATAATAAATTAAGACCTACGTATTTTAATATTTTACAATGATCCAAATTGATCGTCCATAAACAATAGATTAAGACCTTTTAATAGTATAATTATTTTACTTACAATTTAAGCATAATCCTATTGGTGATGTGGGTGGTTAATGAACTTCTGTGGTTGTGACAATAATTGGTTGATGAGTTATAATTTGGTTCACGAAACATGAAATAGAAAATTAAAAAATTGAAGTTAAGAAATTTTGAATAGAAAATTGTTGCTGGGTTCCAATGATGCGTCGTATTTGGGAGGGGATGGAATCTTGAAGAAATGCTTAATTATAACGGGGAAGGATTCTACAGATCATTAAAGGTATTCATGTGAGTGCAAATTTGGCGCGGATGACTTTGTCCTCTTCTTGGTTTTTTTTTTTCCTCTTGTTATTTCTTCCTGGCTTAGAATGAGGCTATGATCTGATATTTTCTCACGCACACGCCACAATTAATTGCCAATACTTTTACTAGTTGGAATGCTAATAAACATGCATTCCAAAAGTAAAGGGAGTTTACTTAGATTTTATTATTTTGAGAATTATTCTATTGATTTAATCTTTTATATTATGTATAAATTTTTATATTGTATAAGTATTTAAAAAAAAAATTTATTATTGTAAAGTAAGTATTTCTAACCGTCAGATGATTGAAAAAAAGTGAAATTGGCTTTTACTTTTCAATTTTATTAACGACTTTTATATCTACTTCGCACTGTGGAGTGAGTAACCCAAATTTATTTAGTATTTAAACTACAATGAGATTGTTTTTTAAAGGGGTAGCATTTCTAAAAGTAAATTTAATTTTTTCCTTCGTCTTGTGTGTAAAGTTTAGAGTGGAGAGTCCGTAATGACTCTGAATAATCAACATGTAATGAACACTAGTTAATTATATGTCCACGAACATTAGGAAAATGACTTAATGGTAGATTTCATTAATTGCGCCAAAGACTGCTTACTTAGGCAGGAAGCACAAACGTTGTTAATCAGTTTAATTAGGGTCTGTTTGGTTCACGGATCCTTAGATTATTATCCTTGGGATGATTAATCTCTATCATCCAATGTTTTAGTTTAGAAGATTCTGGCATTGAGAAAATCTAAAAGGCAAATCAGTGGAGGCATTATGGCCCGCAGAGTCAAATGACGCAAATCAGTGGAGGCAGCACTAGCACTGGTCAGGTTTGACAAAGTCGTCGTCCGAAAAGTTTAGACTTAAATTTTGATAATTAATCTACCTTAACAAGTGGGGCAATGAAGAAACGAAGATTTTCAAGAGTCCAAGTTGAGCTACTTTTGAAAGGATCCAAGGGAGGAACAAATACAAGTCCAAACCACTAGTGTGTATATATATTAAAATATTAACTTTTGTTCGTATTCTTTAATGAATTAAATTTATGATTAATAATTTAATAAATATAATAAAAATATCTTATCACTTAAATACAACAATTTATTGCCTATACATTTGTGATCGTTTGCTCAGTTCTTAAGTTATCCCTCTAAAAACATCAAGAACTAGATAATTGATCATTAAACTTTGTGTCCATTATTAATAGGGGTTAAAATTCTTGCTCTAAAGTATGGAAGAGTGAAGATTAAGTTGTAAGCTGGCACAAATTAAGAAAAATCAAGTCACATAATGAGAAAAACAACGTGGGATTTACCAAACGAAACTTAAATTAAACAAATTGAGCTAACAAATTACCAATTGTCTATATATAATAGAACAATGCAATAGATAATCCGACAAGCTAGGCTGGAACTTGGTAGCTAGAGAACAGGTATCAGTAGCTACCGAAAATAATTAAATGACAATTCGAGTCAACTCAAGACATTAATATGCTGGAATAAACAGAATTGACTTCTTATTCAAGTCAATCAATCAGTATTAGGTTTTATGTAAATTCTTAATGTACAATTAACAATTCGCATCCCAACTAATTGCTGTTGATTAATGTAATATGCCTTTAAATTACTGCCTCAGGAATTACAATTCCTGCATTTAAGCTTCCAGAGATGCCTCATGCCGCACCTTTTGTAGACAAGGACCATTGTAATGGGGGATTTATAATTTAATATTAATATATGCAAAATTCAGTGTATCAGAATCAACGGAAAATGCTCTGTTAGGAGGGAAATTGTTTTTATCATTTTCTGAATCATATTGTATAATGATCTTTTTAATATTTATTTTCCACATAAATTATTTTAAAAAATTATTACAATAATTTTTCAAATAATAATTATCCATAATGGCACATGAAATATTCACTTTCTGTAACCCAACGAGGGTAATTTTATAATATAGCATTAATGTTGTTATTTATTTGAACGAGTGATTGAGAACAGTCGATTAGCAGACTATATGTATAAACTAGATCTCCTATAATCAGTGGTCCTGACCATAAGGACGGGAACCATAGTTATTAAACAAGGCACAGGGAAGAACCTAGCAAGAAAGGTGGATCAACGGGTTATTGATTCAATCGGTGGGTCACTTAAATATATTTTTTTATTAATATATAATATCTGTAAATTATTAAATACAAGATATATAGTGAAAATATTGATAAAAACATATTTTATTAAAAAATTTTAAGTATCAATGTAACTTTTCAATATTTACATAACATTTTCACATGAAAAGTTAAAAAGGAGTTAATGCATAGATTAGAGTTTGGAGAGTATATAAATAAAGTAAAGAGGCATATAATAACCAAAACCTTACATGGTTGGGTGGTAAGGCTTTTTTTTATTATTTAAGAGGTCTCTTGACAATTACAATTTAGTTTTTTCTCAAAGAAACAAACCCGCCGGGTTTCTCCAAATCAAGTCGGGTTCTCGAATTTACTGGTTGAATCACCGGATTGCACAAAATTCGGCGAATTCCTTCCTTGTCCGATCATGAGAGAAATCCAATTCAATCTTAAAATCGATTCACCAAATTCAACGATTGAACTATCAAGTCGAATCGAATTCAACAACTATGACAGGGATTCCTATCTATAAATACTATACAATAGAAAGCATACAAGGAGATACAGAAAAAAAAATACAGAGGGACAAGAAAACAAATCATACCCAGTCTTTTAAGACCAACTAACCAACAAGCCTTCTACATCTCTTTCTTTTTCTAACCCTTCATATTCAATTTTGTGTGTCGTCAGTCCAAATGGACAACAGCAAAGTCTCGATCATGACCCTTCACAATTGGGTTGGGGGGGGATATAGTGGAAATCGGCATCCAATCAAGACCCCATTAGTTTTTACAGAGCTTATCTCAATTTAGAGCCCACAAGTCATTTCTGCAATTATTAAATGTACCCCAATAAAGCATACATTGTATACATAAATATTAGTGTATATCTTTTTATACGCGTTATTATTATTATTATTATTTTTTCTTTTGAGATAGAGATCATACGTTAATATACATTAGATTAATATTGCATGCATGTATATAAATTATGTAGAATTTATGAATATAAACTAATGGAATTTGAAGCAATTAATTACCCCCAAAAACGGTGTAATTCCTTCACCGCAACATTGATTTTGTTATTATAGTGATTTTAATTTTGTCTTAATTTTGTTTGGAATTAACGAAAAAGAATAAAGTAGATATTCATAAGAAGTAAGGGCCACTTTCACCTACTTGCTTTTGTGGTCCTTTGTTGAAGAAGCTAATTAACCCCATCCAGAAACTATAATTTGTAGTTTGTTGAAACTTCAAAATTGAAAATTTTGAACATGCAATTGAATTGAAATTTTCGCAGCAATAGCAAAACTCTCCCAAAAGTCTTCACATGGTGGGGAAATCCGGCATTGGAATCCCATAAGTTGGGAACCCAAGAACAGGTAAACCCACTTTTCAATTTTCATTACTAGCTTCTATTGACCATGTCTTTCTTAGAACGAGTGGGGTGGAACGAAAGACCCAAAAGGTTGAATTGGGACAATAACAAGAAGAATTCAAGTCTTATTTTCCATAATAGTGCAATAATATTAGACGAGTGAAACAAAATAATAACAAAACGATGATAGGTGTTAAAAGAGTTTCGCGAGAAATATAATTAAATTTGAGGAAAAATTTGAATATAGAAACAAGAATAATTAACACTTATATAACTACGAACCAGTTTTTTGATGTTTTTCACTTATAATATGGTTTTCATATTTCGTAATGTCTACGGAGATATCTCATATCTTCAACTAAAGCAGAATTTGTTAATCAAAGATGATCTGTTTTCATCAATGGTATAAGATAAGTTTGGAATTTGAGGTCTTATTTATTTGTCGCTTTGGGTTCAAAGATGCTACAATATTCAAAAAGGACTGTGATTTGGACCGCTTTGTTTTTCTTAAAGCAAAATACTCTACTTGAAGTGTCTAGCAGACATAAGTACAAGAATATTTACTCTTTGAATAAAGGCTCTCATAATTTACTCGCTTCATAATTTGAATAATTAGGAATCCAAAAGAGAAAGGAATTACTATGAAGGACAAATAAATTCAAGTCAGGTCGACTTGGAATGTAGTGCAAGATTGAATCAAACTACCTGGTGTAGGGAAGTTTTACATTTCTATTAAGAAATCGTCTCGTTAATTTTTAACATTTATATAATATAAATTTTTAAAATATATAATATTATATTATATAAATTTTGAAAGTACGATAAAATATTTCTCTAAATAGAATAGCGATTAAAATTTTAAAGAAACATGAGTCACTGGATTAAGATAGTCTTATTATACATAGATATTTTTCCTCGTGCTAATTAGTAGGATAAGCTTGCCAGCCTCGCCATCTATTCATTTTTCTACATTCCTAACTCCTAAATGTATCATGCAATGAAACATCACTGTCAAAGCTAGACGACCAAGAAATAAAGTAGGGACTAATTGACAAAGTCTCGATATATTTGTATGAGATCATCTCTCTTTATTGTCAAAAGCAGTGCCCTTATCCCGTTTTACTTTAGGATAAGAAAATAATTAAGTAGATTTGATTTTTTATTCTATTTATAATTCTCGTGATGTGAATTAAATTATATAGAATAATTGATATAAATAAAGATTTTAAAACATTTATTATTAATCATATGATTTACAGGTATAATTTAAGAACAGATCCCCTTAAATATTTTTCATTAAAATAAAGTTTCACCAATTGGCACATTTGCCAGTTGAGGAAGCAAATTGGAAATTGTTTAGGAATGGCAATTAAACAGTAAAATAAGAATTACATGGTGAAACTATAAATATGTTACATAATGGAAGCGTTTCTTATTATTACATGGTGACGGGCCTACGTTGTTTATCAAATTCTATTGGACCACGGAATTGGCTATTGGGCTATCAAAGTACATAAGACTAGCCCACGGGTAATGGCCATAGAAGAGAGATGAAAATAATTTGCCTTTGTGCCGGATGTGGTATTAATTACAGTCCAAGAAAATTGGACCTTTACAAATCTATTAATACTGGGCATACGGAAGAATCAGTTGGTCAATATGGAGTTTCAATATTGGGTCAAATATTATTTTGGGCCAACTAAAATGAAAACTCACCCAATAGTTAGTATTTCCGTCCTTCATCTGTATAAACTTTCCACGTGCATTTTTTTTTTTTTAAAATAAAAGAAAAGAAGATCTTCACTTATCTTGGTGACTCGAACCCTTAACTTAAATCAATGAGAGAAATGTAATTTTATCATTTAAATTACATTTCGTTGCCTCTCGACGTGCAGGTTTATTTAAGGCGGGCCAACCAAAGTAAAGAAGTTAGAAAAAACATGCAAGTAATTCCATTTTTCTGTTTTTGAAACTAAGAGCACGAGTTAATCACGTTAGAAGGTTGACTTTTTGATTGGTTACGTGCAAGTTATTTAATTTTTCACATCACATAAACGAGCTGGACTTGATGATAACACAATGTCACAAGCTTACGTAGTTTATGGTTATGATTTATTTGTGGTTATCATTTATGACGTTATTAATTACAAAAAAAAAAAAAAGAATGAAAAGTTGGGAGTAATTTAGGGCATAGGTGCTGGTACAAGGTTACCTTGATGAAATTGAGATCTAGAAATTTAAACACATAAGATGGCGTGAAACTAATGGAAAATTTGGCTAGGTACATGTAATTAACTACTTTGATTTTCATTAACCAATCAGTGTTAGCTAGACCAATTGAGGCTAATTAACACTGTTGGTTCTGCCACACCCACAATCATTGTCGTAACCTTCTTATTTTCAGTAAATCTGTTCATTTCGCGATATGAAATAAGCAATCGATTATGACTCAAGGATAAGTAGTAAGATTCTTTTTGCCTACTAAATGAATGTTTGAAAATTAAGTACAAGAAATATATAGCTTTCATGGTTAGCTAATTTGCGTGAAAAGAAAGTAATATGTCAAATATCACTAAGGAGGTGTTTGGTTTATGGGTATGAGAGGGAGGAATGAGAATCAAAATTAATAATACCTATAAATGGTGTTTGGTTGAACACTATGAGAATCATTCTATGGGAATGAAAGTGTTAGAAAATACCTACTTTCACTCTCCACTTGTGACATGGGTTTCAAGTTGAATAACTTATTAATATAATGAAACCCATTCCTATGTTAAACCAAACAAGTAAGGAGAAATGATATAAACCCATACCAATAGTAGGGTTTATGATTCTCATTCCGATTTCGATTCCCGAATGTGAACCAAACACCTCCTAATAGTTACTTGGACAAATATTTAAGTAGATTCGATATTTGACCTCACTTATAGACTCTGTAGTGTAGATTAAATCATAAAAAATCTATGATATCAACTGATGTAAGAAATTTTTTTAAATATTTAATCATAACCACAAAGTAGAATCAAAAATTAAATTTACCTAAATATTTTTCATAACTACATAGAAATAGATATAGTCCCCATCCCGGGAGCAGTACCTAATTTCCAATTCCCAATCCAAAAAGTATCGTTCGTTCGTAAAAGTCAAGGGCTAAATGGTGCGGCGCATGGGTCGTGGTGAAGGACCGCAGTGAAGGAGTTCGCAAGCGTAACTTGGAAATTTAATTGGCATGCAACATATATAGTACGAAACATCCTCGAAATTAATTTGGCAACAACGTGGACATCATTACTCAAGCATGCAACAGAATCACGTGTAATATATCTACTTTTACTTTTCCCTCATAAAATTGTATTGGAACAAATTAGTAAAGGTCAATATTCTCATTCAGACGTGATGTATTTTTTATTTTTTGCACGATTATAAATTATGTCTAGACATTGAGTTTATATATGTGAGTGCCTGTTCTTGTAAGATTAATCCCACCTCTAATTAAGAGTAAAGGATTAATGCTAGAGACAATGAATACTGATACGTGAAAAATTCTATAGTCTGATTATGAAATCATATAATAGGATTTTAAAACTTTCCTATTTTAGTATTAATGCCATGAATAGATCAAGAAGTCTTTCAAACTTCCTATTTTTATGAAATCCACAAAAAAATTGCACTATGATAATTCTACATCTGATATTCAGTGGACCTTGCAAGTTGCTAGCTCAAGGGTGAATAGTATTAACGACTTAAGCTGATAGTTTGTTGTTTTAGTATTAAAAAAAAAAGAAAAAGAAAAGCCCGCTGAGGAGTGTTTTAACTGTTCAACGTTGAACATTCGTCGGCCAGCCATATATAAGTTCGGGCTTGGAGTTCAACAGCAAAAACCACCGGAAAAATCATGTTCCGCAGTCTGTGAAGCAACCCCAGCAACTCGTTGTTGACTATAAATTGCTGAAATTGTCAAACAAAAATATACATTATTTCACAATCTAATTCCTTATTAATTTCCATTTTTCGTTTCCAAATAAATTGTATCTATAATATATCTCTCCACTTAATATCGAGAAATTGTTAGTCCAAATTAGTAAAAAGAAAAGGGTTGTGATTTTCTATAAAGCTTTATTTTTTTTAATAATAAGATATTTACTGACCTATGCAAGAATTTGTCGATATATAGTGAACAAATCTGGTCCAATATGTAATATTTGTTATTAATAATACTCTCTCGGCAATATCCACGTGGACAGAATCTGTTATACCCTTCTAGCAGATATAGTACATACTAATAAAAAGAAATAGAATAAAAGTCACCAGCATTGTTTACTTCTCAAATTCAAAGCAAAATAAAATAAAGTAGAAATCCTTTAGTTTGTAACTGAGTTTGAATAACTATAAGAAATATCATAGCTCCAGACGTTTAGTCATTTTGATCACGTAAGAAGCAAAACCTCAACATATATATTTAATTTGAATATATAGGATATTGTTTTTCTGGATGAATTATGCACGCGTTTCTTGACTTGCACGTTATATATTAGGAATGAATTGGCCCTTTAAAATAAGATATGGATGAAGTAGGATTTGACACAAATATTATAATTTTGAAAGAAAATTCGACCATAAATAGGGTCTCACAAAAATTAGACCTGAATAATTTACTTTAATTATGTTCCAACAGATTTATTCAATGAGACATTCAACAACTGTTGGATCATCACCAATCTTATATAATGACAAAAGTTCAGCCTATATATACATTATACCAGAAATACTTCTGATTTGATGAAATTTTTAAATTTTTTTAAATAAATAATCAGCGAATAATAATATAGGATACAAAGTATAAACATTTTATCCGTTCAGTATTATTACGCAAAAATTATATATTTTAAAAAATATATTTAATACTTTGTTTTTATTCTTTGTAATTATTTTTGCCTTTTTAAATTTTTTTTTTTACTATTGTTTTTTATTTGTTACAACATTATACATCATTTCCATTTCTTCTCAAATAAAAATAAGCTTTCTCTTTTATGAGAACAACATATGATATTTGCATCTTAATTTTATTTCTCTTCTAAATGATTAGATTATGATTTCCTATATCGACATCACCAATTACTTGATCAATCAAAAATAAAGATATTTTTCATAGTATTGAACTTTTTAAATATATTTATATATTTTTTATCATTACAAAAAAAAAAAAAATTACTATCAAATACCAAATATCATTTTATAGATGAAGTATAGATTTTTTTTGTTAGCAAAAAATATTTAAGGGAAATCAAATGATATATGCATAATAATTACAAGATAAATTAATTACAATTTCAAAAAATAAATGTAAAGAATGAATACAAAAAAATATTATAAAAATTAAAATCTAATTAAATAAACATATTCTTGATGGGTATCATATAATTATATATTAAATCATTATAAAAAATTAAAATAATAAGTTAAAATTTTATATTACTCTAAAATGTACTAAATGTTAATGAAAACAATCATTCATCTTACTATAAAATACACGAAGTTATTTTTCTATAAAAAAATTATTTTTATACAAATAATTTTTTTACTATCTTATTATGCATTTATGCCCAAATTTTTATATAAATTTAAAGAATTATGCTGTGGCAGTTTGAAATATATATAATTAATAATAGTAGTATTATAAAAGATAAATAATCTTATTATATTAAATAGATATAGTATTTTAGATAGGCCAATTATATTCCATGAAGAGCATGTTAGATATAACTATTTAATTAAGGGTATATTAGGTAGAACAAAAAAGGAAAAAAATAATAGATTATCTTGAGTAGGATTATATGAAAAGTTATTAACACTAATGTTGATTATTCTTCATTAAGAATCTGTTTGGAATGAAATTAATTTAATAAATGATTAATGATATATTGGGCATATGCTTGAAAATGGGTATAATACATGACGATTAATTTAATTATGTTTTCTTATTGAGAATTGAAAATTATATTTCATTAAAGTGGATACTTTAGACATCACAAAAAATGAGAAATACTAAATATATTATTGTGTTCTTTTTAGGAATTATATTTCATTAAGGGCAGGTATTTTAGACATTACAAAAAATGAGAGAAACACTTTTAAGGGAGAAATATTTTGAGGGAAGAAATATAAATTAGAATAAACAACTCGCATATATATATATATATATATTTATTTATTTATTTATTTATTTATTTGGGTAATAGAGGACGAAATAACACGTTCAATTAAAAGTTCACCTTTCCCAGCAATATACTCAGACTAAATTAATGTCGTTATTTTTTGACTGCTTGGTGGGCCATGTTCTACTAGCTACTAAAATCCTTGTTTTAACTTTGAACTGCTGCGTTGCATTTTGTGGGCCTTCGCTTAATCTATTAATGCAATTGTACACCAAATAATGAAGAAAATAAGAATCTAATACATAAATATGTCTATCCAAATAATTTTATACCCCTCAAACTCTCTCGTTCTCAATTAATTTTTAGACAATTTTCTGTTTAATTTAAAAGTCGTTTAGAAAAAATTACTATAATTAGATCTTATTTGAATGTTTTGACTTTCAAAATCATACTTACTTTGTCAAGCTACTGCTTATCCAATCATATTAGTATTTTCTTGTAGTTGTATATTTCACTTTATTTACATTTATTTTTGTTCGCCAATATTATCTTCCCACTTGACATGTATGACTATGAACCCAAGCCACTTTCATTCTTTTACTATTCCTTGAGCAAGTTGAGCATAAGATTATGATAATATTCCTTTTCGCTTCTTAATTTTCTAGCTTAATTTTCTTTGAGGAGAAATAAAAATACCAGGAAATGTCAAGAACTAACGAGCTAAAAGGAGGTTGATATTGCATACTTATCCCAATTATATACAAAAAATTAAGGGAAAATTATTTATCGTAAAAATATAAGATTATTCTATGTGACGAAATCATATTAAATCATTAATTTTTTTTAATTTTAAATATTTGATTAGATTTTATTCTTTCTGTTACAAATTTAATAACATCTCGATTTGTCACTTTATCACTGTGTCTAGTTGCATCTAAAATTAAATACTACGGAATTTCCCTATCGTGGGAGTAGTTTCAATTTTCCACTCCAAAAAAACATACGTATGTTCGCTATGTGAAATATACGTATCTAGTTAATGTTTTAGTTCGTACACTATGAAATTTATCTCAGAAATTTCTTGGAACGTACGAGACTCGTACCAATCTAATATTCCATTCTGCCTTTCGGAAAAGAAAGAAAGAAATTGAACAAATCAGATTAAATAAAAGAAAAATTATGTACATTTTATATCTCAGCTTCAAAGGATTTAATGACAATTAAGAAACAAAACAAATTCTTGATGTTCTATTGAAGCTTAAGTAATTATGAAATCTTTTATTACTTTCTATTCGCAATTTAAGTTAAAAATGAAGCATTGTATACATTTTGCTCACGTTACGTAATGGTTCTAGTCGGTAACTGGTGAGAAGAAGTTGTGAACTCGTAATCATAGTTAATGTCGGTCTGTACTATGTCGTTGGGTTATATATTGCATGATTTCCGTGACTTGAACGTTATAAAAAGGAATCAGCATTTTGCAATATAATATGGATGAAGTAGGATTTGACAAAAACAATAAAATAAAGTGCGACTCTCGGAACAAGTAAGTATGTGTTACTCAATCTTGATTTCATAATATAGAGTGAATATATCGTGATTGTGACGACTAAAAAGATAGAAAAATAAATTATTTTTTAAATATTTAACCGTTTAGAGTATATTCACACTATATTACGATAGATTTTCTCTGAAAATAAAATTGACTAAAAAAATAGTGGAGTTTCAAAACCACAAACGAAAAAAAAAAAAAAACCGAATAATTTAAGCTAACAGTATTCCAACATATTCATTGAACCTGAAATCACCAGCTATTTGATAATTTCCTCATAAATTTTACACTCGGCCAGGGGATGGCTGAAAAAAATGTATGACCTGATTAATTTAGTATTTTCTGTACTATATACTGAACGAACAATTAAACGCGTTTTAGCTGAAAGTTCAGCTTTGGTTGTATATTCTTCAGCAAACTTGTACAGGAAAGCGAAACTAATGTCGTTTATTCTTGACCTCTTTGTGGGCCCATTCGGATGCATATCTATATTCTCCTCTCTAATACTCTTCACGTTGTAGGCTTAATCTGTTATATCTGATCTATTTGATCTCTAACGACATTCTTACATCTAAATTTCATCCCTTTTTTTTTTTTTTTTTAAAAAAAATTGTTGTTATGGATGCTTGGACGTAGTATTTGTGCATAGGGGTGTGCATCGATTAATTAATTAATAAATCAATCAAAATTTGAAAAAATGTTTTAAAATTTTAAACTAATTTCGATTTCAAATTTTATTCGGTAGAAAATTCAATTAATTAAATTTGAATTCGTTACTCTTTGGATTTTGAATTCGACTAACTAAATTCAATTCGAGTTAGGGTCCGTTTGATAAAATTGAAATTTGAAATCTGAACACTGAAAATTAAGTGCTGAAATCTTAATTTGCTGAATTCATAAAGTTGTATCTCTTTGATAATCAACTGAATTTGAATACTGAATTAAAATATTTTACCGAGTATATATTATACAGTTTGATGCTAATATTATATTTTTTTATAGTAGATTATTTTAATTATTATATTTTTAATACAAATGAATAATTTATTAATATAGAGTATGTTTGTGTGAGAGAGGGGTATGTGTGTGAGAGATATTATATACAAGTGTGTGTTAATATGTGAGATAATATGAATATAATGTGTGTAAGTATGCATTTTTGTATGTGGAAAGGAATATAGTGTGTACAAGTTTGTATTTATTTGTTGAAAAAATGAATATAATGTGTACAGATGTGTGATTTTGTGCGAGGGGAAAAAAATATAGTATGTGTAACTATATGTTATGTCCGTGAGCGAGAAGGTAATGTGTAAGTGTATATTTATGTGTAAGACATAATGAATATAGTGTATGTGTTTATGTGTGAGAGAAAATGAATACAGCGTGTTCAAGTATGTGTTTTTGTGTGAGGGAGAAGGAATATTTTTTATGCAAGGATGCATTTATGTGTGAGAGAGAAAGAATATAGTGTGTGCAATTGTGTGTTTATGTGTGAGGGAAAAGGAATATAGCTTGTGTAAATGTTTATTTATGCACGAGAGAGAAGGAATATAGTGTGTTTAAGTGTGTGTTTATGTGTGAAAAAATTAATATATTGTATGAAAGTGTGTGTAAAAGAGTGTGCAAATGTGAAATAAAGAAAAATTGATTGAGTTTCATTATATTAGTAAAGAATTCAACAAATTAAGTGATAGATTTTTCATTTAAAATTTTGTATAGAATTAAGTGACACTTAATGCATTTAGAGGTAAGAGAATTTCGTTATCAACACACTTAATAAATTAAATTTAAGCACAATTAATGAAATTATCAAACATCCCTTTAGTTGGACTTTTAACATTGGGTTACAAAAACTTATTTTTCAAGCAAAATTTTCCTAACTTAATTTTGTTTTTGCTTTGTAATTTGATATGTTGTGTGAATTTTTATTGATAAATGATTTAGAAAAATAAGTAAATTAACTATATCACGTAATTTAATTGAATAATAAACAATATAATTACGTACAATACATAATATCACACAACTTGTAAGTATTAATAAAATACTCATCGCAAGCCTATTTAATGTAATTTATGGATACTAATTTAATAATATAATTAAATATGAATTAATGTATAAGAATATAACAATTATACAAATTAAGTTAAAAATAATCTAATTATAATAATTATCAATAAATATACTGTTAGTCGAATAATTAAATTTATATTTTTAGTGATGTATTATTTATATGTCACAATATTTTATTCGGTTAATCAAATTAAAAAAATCTCTATCATTTTTTAATTCATTACTTATCGCATTCATGAATTCGATTAATAAATTTCTGATCAAATTCAAAATTAACTAAATTTATTAATCGAATACTTGCACGCCCTATTTGCACATGCAGTTAAAACGTTAATTTTATTTTAAAAATATACACGAATATTCATTCGCTTGTGATGCAGTCTAACTAATAGTCTTGGTTTCAACTTTCAAGATTATATATAACAAATAATTGAAGGAGCAGTCAATTTTCCTTCTTTCTGGCGCATACTTTTCTAGTAGTATTTCCCAATTTTCTAATTAAATCCTATATCCGTAATGTGAACATGTCAAACTTGGAGTATGACCACAATCAATATTATTTCGTTATCAGCATCATCATGATAATGAAACACGTGATTTATTTCCTATATATTACAATAAAATAAGAAAATAATTTATAAAATTATAAATTTATGATCCAGTATTACATTATTTCATGTAACAAAAATATAAATAGTAAAATCACAAACTCTTAATATTAGATATGTCAGATATACACAGGTATTTTTTTTTTTGAATCTAGTGATATTTTAGTAAATTAAAAAAAATAATACGTCAGAACTAACAAGAAAACATCCCACGCAACTAAAATTACGGCGGCCTGACTTCCCTATATAAACCATCACGCCGCATGCATCCCAATCGTCAACAAAACATTTTCACATTATCTTAAAAATCAATTAGCAAAAATAATTAATGGAACCTCATTCATCAGGCACTACTCCTTTGAGCTTAAACACCAAGAATTGGGTTGAACGAATCAGCAATATCTTCAGAAAAGAAATGGCAATCAACATCGACCATCTCCCTCCCGTCTGCGTTTTCGAAGTCCCCAAAACGTTAACCGTTCAAAACCCCGAAGCTTATACTCCTCAATTGTTAGCCTTGGGGCCGTACCATCATTTACGGCCCGAGCTCTATCAAATGGAGAGGTACAAGCTAGCTGCCATCAAAGAAATTTCATCCCCCGAACAAATCTTCAATTTCCAACATCTTGTAATCATAATAAGTTGAAGGAGATTGATCCGTACACTAGGGCTTGTTACAACAAGTTCTTGGACTATGATCAAGATACTTTGGCGTGGATTATCGCGATAGATGGCTGTTTCTTTCTCCATGTTGCTCGTTCTTTTCTCGTACAAGATGATTCCACTGATAGGAGATTGTTGGACAACACTATTGTTACCAGGGATATGATGATGGTCGAGAATCAGATTCCATTTATTTTGTTGAAAAAAATTCGTAAGTCTCTTCGTGTCTCTGATGATATTAATGAAGGTGAAGAAGATATCGAGTTAATCTCGATGTTGCTTCAATTTTGTGAAGCACAATCTCCTGTTAAGCTTTTAACTAATCAGATAAGTGAAAATCGTTACAGGAGACCTCTTCATTTGTTAGATCTCATGTATCACATGATTGTTAACGTTCCTAATTATGTGTCGGGGTCCTTATTAAGAAATTTTCCGATTCAGGGAGTACTGCCATTGTATTCTGAATTTAGGAACTTCACAAGCCATTAATCTCCTCATCCTCGACATCCTCGAGTGACGAGGAAGATCAAAATGTGGTTCACAATAATTTCGAAACAATCATGGAATTAGTCGAGTCCTTTGGTACAAAACGTACACAAGCCGTTATTAGGCCTGTTCAGATTGTGTCTAGTATCCCATGGTCAACAATTTCCGGGCTATTTAGAAAAGCCAATCTAAGAATGGAAGAAGGAAATTCAGAAAACAATGAGATTTCAATTCCATCAGTATCTCACCTTTGGCGTTATGCAAATGTGCAATGCAAACCCTTTATTGGGAGCATTAACGAGATCAAATTCGTTGAAGAGGAGGCCTCATTATACCTCCCGGTCATGAATTTGAATGCAAGTTCGGAAGTCATATTGAGAAATTTGGTGGCCTACGAAGCGGCCATGTCGAAATCGACCCTCGAATTCGCAAGGTACATTAATCTCATGAATGGAATTATAGACACTGCAGAAGACGTGAAATTGCTCAAGCAAAATCGGTGTGATCAAAGGGTCTCTCATGGATGATGAAATTGCGGATCAATTTAATGGGATGAAAAGATGTTACACCAGCTCTGACCATAAGTCAAACATAGAAATTGCAATTGAGAAAGTGAATAAATTTTACGATAAGAAGCTTATGGTTCGGACAATTAGAAGGTTGAAGAGGAATTTGTATGCTTCTTGGAAATGTTTGGCCTTGATTTCCACTGTTGCACTCTTGGTTGTACTAAGTATGCAGACATTTTGCGAATTCTATCAATGCAGCAAAATTTGGAGCTTCAACAACGAGTCTTGATCATCATAATAATTATTGGCAATAAGCAATAATTAACACTCTGTTAATAGTTAAACTTTGGGTAATTAAACAGAGGGGTAATTGATTTATTCTTTATTTCTTTAATTTGTTTATTTGTTTTCTGTACTGATGGAAAGTATACTGTGTATACTGGCTGGTTTTTCCTCGTTTAATTATAATATGTATTAAATAGTGTTGTTTATACTTGAAGTGTTACATGGTTTTGTATAGTTAACGTCTAAACTTTGAAGTCGTGTTATATATTAACATTAGGGAAAATTACCAAACAATAACATTAGATAACCTAACTAGCTACATGCAATTTTAAATTAAGGAAAATAATTATAGATATGACAAAATTATATTAAATTATTGATTTTTTAATTTTAGATATTTGAATGGAATCTTTGTTCTTTCTTTTGAGACCAGATCTTGTGACACGTTAGAGCACTTCTCATAAATTTTATTTGAAGTAACATTAATTAGCTCTATATTTGGTATTTATTGTGCTACAAAATTTTTTGTCTTAACTACTTGTATTAATATTTCGTTTCACATGCTATGTATCTGTCACATATATTTTGCCATACTACCATAATAGTGAAACAGAAGATTTAAAGCGCCTTATTTTAGACGCGTTGAAGTTATTTTTAATGAGTATACAGGAATAAAGATAAAACTGCCCGACCAAGTAATTCACTTAAGCACACCCCAAAATGAGGCAGAGGATTCTTTTCTGAAACCTAAAGCTTAAGGGCAAATAAAGTAACTTATCATATCAATATAGTATATTACTGTTTGGGCCACACTCGATGATCGTGTGAAGAGGAAAATTGTCTATATAACCAGCGCACCGCCGTATAAAGTTGTAAGCAAATTCATCGCCATGCTTCATAATTCCCCATAACACAAAATTAACATCATCCAACCATACATAAATACCTAATCATGACAACTGATCATGACTCGATTTTTAGCTCGAATACAAGCGAGCAAAGATGGGTTGATCACATGGTCAAAATTTTCGAAAAGGATCTCATCATAGAGATTGACAAACCTCCTTGTGTTTTCAAGGTTCCCAAAAGCATTTCAGATGCAAAGCCAGAAGCTTATTCGCCTATGCTAGTAGGTCTTGGACCCTACCACCGCTGGCGGCCACATCTCTATAATATGGAGCGACAAAAGCTTGCCTCGGCAAATCAACTTCTGATAACAAAGACCAATTGCAGAATCTACGGCCTCTTGTGATCGATCCGGTGAGGGAACTCGAGCCCATAATCCGTTCTTGTTATGACACCCACTTGGAGCACGAGTCCGAAACCATATCATGGATGCTATCCTTGGACAGTTTGTACCTTATTAACTTTTTGAAATCTTATCCACAATTAACAAACGGTGGACAAAATGTTGATCTTGAAATTCGGAAATTGGTTCAAGATTTGTTCTTGTTAGAAAACCAAATTCCAGCTTTTCTTTTGAAGGAAATTCGGAGGGCTATTGATTTGAAACACAACCTGCTCAATGAGTTTCTTGTTATATGCAAGGCACACTCCCCTCTCAAACTGTGTGAGCAAATTGAAATCTTGTTCCATACCGATAACACTTGCGTGCATCTTCTAGCATGTATGTACAGTTTGATCCTGAACAATCGAGGCATTATTGATGTTGATAACATGAGAATCCTGAGGAGAGTTGAAATTGATAATGAAGGAGCCATGCTCATTAATATTGCGTCCGAGGTAGCAAAAACTGTGGGCTCACTGGGCATCGGAGGGCCTGTGGTACAAATGCATCTTAACTTTATACAAAGAGTGCCATGGAATAGGATTTTAGCGTTCTTTCGACGCCATGATCAAGATGAGAAAGAATCATCCTCAAATGTGGAGGAAATCCGAGTCCCTTCAGTTACACAGCTCTGTGAGATTGCCAAGGTAAAGTTCAAGGTAACCAATGGAGGAATTCGAGACGTCAGATTTGAAGAGGAGGGAGACGACCGCACTTTTCACCTCCCGGTTATCACAATTAATAAGGCTTCGGAAGCCATATTAGGGAATCTGATAGCATATGAAGCAGCAACTGCTACTCCAGGGTCAACCCTGGAACTCGCCGAATACGTTGACTTTATGTGCGGCATCGTAGATACTCCCAAGGATGTAGCATTGCTTCGTGAAGCAAAAATCATTGAAGGGCCTTTGAGTGATGAAGAGATTGCACATCTCTTTAATGGGATAAGTAAAACAACAGGGATTCAGACAGAAAAGAAGTCTAATCTAGAACTGGCGGTTGAGAGAGTGAACGAAATTTTCGATAACACAAGAAAGGTCAAGCTTGTCAGATTCTTCAAGAAAATTAATCTTACTTCAAAAAAATTTCTCACGGTGTTTTTAACCATAATCCTTCTGGCTTTGCTTACCTTGCAAGCATTTTGTGAGGTTTATGGTTGCAGTTCTCGTTGGTTTCGCAAAAGCTAGCATGCTTGAAGGGCTTCAACAATAAGGTTTAATTTACTACGTGGTTGACAAATAAGAAATCGATTTGCCTTTCCAAGTTGTAATTTCATGAACTGCATCGTTGGTTGTTTTTTGATTCGATTTGGTATCCAAGTGAATGAAAGTTTGGTTACTACTTATTAGACCTCGTGTCCATTAAACAAGTTATAATTTCTTGTGTTGTATCGTTTGTTGTTCGATTTAATTACAATTAATTAGTAATCAAGTGAATGACATAAAATTTAATTTACGATCCTACTTATAAATTTTGTGATTAATGACATTAATCATATGATGTCTAGTGATATCAATATACCAACATGAATAATAGTAAAATGAAGTAATCTTTGAAATATATTGGATCGTAGACTCCTCCACCAAAAAACTTTCCTTATATAGTTGTTTGTATTACATATTATAAGCCAATTGTACAATGAGGTAACCTTTAGAATATCAACATTACACCTTTAATGAACTATTAACACATAATCCATACATTTATGAGTTTATGGTTTGCAGGGTTGAAGTACTTAGACATCCACTAAATCTACAGAAATTCAAGGAAAAGAATCATCTTACGTAATGTACTTGGGGAAAAAAAAAAAAAAAAAAAGATTTTAGACATAGACATCGTTTTCATAATAAAGCCAATTTCAAGGTTTCTGTGCAGAAAACATGATGAAAGATTGTTGAACTTTGCTGGTATAATTGATGAGACCACATCATGTGCACAAGTCCTCACATCTAGATCTCCACTTTTGTTAGATGACAAAAACTAACATAATTTAGAGGCACTAGAGATCAGACAAATTGAAATAGAGTTTGGCCTTTGGATTCAAGATTCCCCTAACAAGAATGACGAAGGAGCAACATAAAAGTTTGCTTTTGATTATAAGCCTGTGCATTAACCAAATCCAATTGAAGATCTATGGCCCAAAAATAAAAGGAACTAGTAGTAAAGCTTTTCACGTCTGATGCTACAGTGACGAATATCCGTCCCAGACTATACTTCCTCTCATCCCACCCTTTCTTTTCCAAATTCTATGCAGTGCACCTGCAACGTTTGCAGCATCTACCCCTTTCGTACATAGATAATAGACCTTGGTAGTTGGTAGCCACCTCTCTCATGCTCTTCTCACATTTTTTACTCTCGTATTCACCAATCGAAAAACCCAAGCCATCACAGCACTCCCCCTGCCGCTCTGTTTCCCTCCCTCTCTTCCTTCCTCCCACCCTACTTCTTACTGTTTCAAGTAATCTTCCCTAATGACACAAGACCACAAAATCAAATCCTTACCTTGACAAATCCACAAAATCACCCTTGAATTTGCATACGAAAAGCAGATGGCATATAGATTTTTTTTTTTTTCATATTTTATTTAGGTTCAGGTTTCCTTATTTAACTTTTAATTTAATTTTGCCTCATCGCCTACGGATCTGATTATTGCCGATCAGAATGGTTGGAGAAAATCTTTCTTATGATGATTCTTATATTTTAGTATTTAGTACTATGCTTTTCTCTTTTTTTTCCCTCTATTTTGTGATTTTTTTTAATGAGATTAATTGCTGGGTGGTGTTGTTTTGCAGGTGGAAGCATTGGATGATGCTTCTTAGTTTAAGCCTCATGACTTCTTTTTCTTTCTCAGGTAATAATTTTTATTGCCTTGTGACATTTTTGGCTCTTATAGCATAAGGGTCTTGGATAAGTATGTATGTGTTTGGTTAAACAACAAATCATTACTGATGTTTAAGGAGCAAAAAATTACTTTCTCAAACATCAACTGAAAATATTAACTAACTATTGTTTTTTAATGTACAAATTGAGGAATACCATATTGTGAATCATTCTTCTCAACTTTTTTTTTTTTTTTTAATGAAATTGACTTTGTGACGAGTTATGTTTGTTGTTGTAACGTAAGTGTAAATTTGATTGTGTTTGCATAATGTATTAATTATGTTTTGAATGTACCACAATCATATAGTAATCTCAACTTTTAATGTTTCAAAATAGAAAAGTTCTTGTGGAATTGAATTTGTTGTCTCAATTTTCTCAAACTTATTATGTTCATCAAGAGCTGAGCTCAAGCTGATCTTTCATGGACCCAATTCAACTTACACTTTAGTTCATTTACTTTTTTGGATCACCAAAAATGAGGTTGAGATTACTTGTGATGCATGACATAATCATTTGATAACTAGAGGTTGAGATTACTTGTGATGCATGACATAATCATTAGATAACTAACAATGATAGAAATCTTTCTGTCAGATTCTAGGGAAATAAATAGTGCAAAAAATATTTGTATCAAGCAATTAATATAAATGTTGATAGTTAAATTAAAAAAGGAAACCTTAGAAGCTTTCAAGTTAGTTTTTGTAACACGTAATTTTAATCCATAATATTAGTGAATCTTGTGTTATCTTAATAAAGTTGCAATAAGAAATTTAATTAGAATTGTTACTGGATATCAATCCACTACAGTTAATTGAGACTAAAGTTGCTGAGATGTTTTATGAATCTTTAAACCCTGTATTTTGTTCATTCTCTAATGTCTTAGCGGTCTCTGATACCAATTACGGGTGTTAATTTTTGACACGATACGATAACACGATACAAACAAGATACAAAATTTGAGATATTTAGCAGATTAGGGTTGTAAGAAATTTGTTAATAATAAAACACTGAATTTAGGACTAGACAATCCTTCGAAGTTGTATGAAAAGTTCTTATTTATTTTTATTTCAGTTTTGACTCTTTGGAATAGAGTTTCCTAAAGTTTTGATAGGTGCTACTGATTATTCAATTAGAGTGAACATCTTGTATATGGCTTGTATATTTATGTTTCCCTATTTACTCTTGTTTAAGTTACTTTTGACATATGTTATACCTATATGCAAACATATTAGCTATAGATTTGTTATATCACAGTGACATAGTCCGCTCGTTCAGATGAAGAGGTTCGCCCAAAGGAATGTTAGGACTCTTCTCCAGAAGATTATGGAACATTCTAGAGGCTTCTGAAATTTTCTAGAATGTTTTTAGATTCCCTAGAATATTTTAAGAAGAATATTCTCTGTATAAAATTCTCTAGAATCTTGTAGATTTGTAAAAAATACTCTCTTGTAACTATATAAATAGGCCAACCCCTCATTTATAACATACCTCACAAGTTTGAGAAATTCAATACATAAAGTTCTCATTCTCTTTATTCTCTATTCTCTTGCTGTGAGTGTGAAGAAAGATTTACTTAGAGTGAAAACCTAAGTGCTACGTGCGATTTGGCAATACTAGAAAGAGTGAACCCGTGACAATAGACTAAAAGATTAACTATATGTTTTTTGAACCTTAAGAGAAGTGGGTAGAGTTTAAGAGGAGACAATATTAGTTTTGCTTCAAAATTTATTGTCCTCTTTTTTCTGTTAAAGGAAAGATATGATTTTTGTGATGGTAGAATTTGAGATATTAGGTTGCTCATCTCCTCTTCATGCCATGTACATATTCTCACAAATGCATGATTCTATTTGTTTTCCTTTAATCAACATTGTATTCCTTTCCAATGTTCTAATAACAACTATCTCAATCAAACTCGTTTACTCCTTGAATTTTGTTTCCATATTTAGTTTGTAAGATGTTGATAACTACTTCTAATTACATTATATTTCTATAAATTGGACATTATGGGCATAACTCGGTATACTTATACCGTGCGATGTGCAGTATAGAACTCCTAATACATAGAAAATCAAGAACAAACTCAGCACGAAGAATAGATCTAAACTAGATGCCTAACATCTATGTTATATTTTAACTTAGAATAGCACTTTAGAGTAATCTTATATCAGAAGTACAACTGCTGTTTCAGATTAAAAGTAATTTCACTGGGACTTCTAAATGATTCACCAAAAACACAAGATCCCAAAAGCTTAAACACCAAGAATTGGGTTGCACGTGTCAACAATATCTTCAGAAAAGAAATTACAACCAACAGCAATCATCTCCCTCCCGTCTGCATTTTCGAAATCCCCAAAATGTCAACTGTTCAAAATCCCGAAGCTTATACTCCTCAATTGATAGCCTTGGGGCCGTACTATCATTTACGACCCGAGCTCTATCAAATGGAGAGGTACAAGCTTGCTGCCATCAAAGAAATTTCAACCACCGAACATATCTTCAATTTCCAACATCTTGTAATCAATAAGTTGAAGGAGATTGACCCCTGTACGCGGGCGTGTTACAATAAGTTTATGGACCATGATCAGGATACGTCGGCGTCTGATTATCGCGATAGATGGTTGTTTCTTTCTCCACATTGCTCGTTCTTATGTTGTACAAGATGAGACCATGGATAGGAGATTGTTGGACAACACTATTGTTACTCTGAGATATAATGATGCTCGAGAATCGGATTCCGTTTATTTTGTTGAAGGAAATTCGTAAGTCTCTTCGTATCTCTAATAATAATGGTCATCATATTAATGAAGGTGAAAAATATATCGAGTTAATCTTGATGTTATTTCAATTTTGTGAAACACTGTAGCTCGTTAAGTTATCAACTAACCAGACAAGTGAAAATCGCTATAGGAGATCTCTTTATTGGTTAGATATCATGTATCACATGATAGTCAACGTTACTAATTATGTGTGGGAGTCCTTATTTGAAAATTTGTCTATTCTAGGAGTGTCAATATATCTGGATTCATGAACTCATTAATCTCCACATCCTCAACCTCCTCGAGTGACGAGGAAGATCCAAATGTGGTTCATAATAATTTCAAATAATGAACAATCATGGAATTAGTCGAGTACTTTGGTACAAAACGTACACAAGTCGTTCTTAGGCCTGTTCAGATAGTCTCTAATGTCCCATGGCCAACAATGCCTTGATAGTTAATTGACAATGCCTTGATATATTTGTATGTGATCGTCTCCCTTTATTGTCAAAAGCAGTGCCCTCATCCCGTTTTACCCTTAGGATAGGAAAATAATTGGGTAGAGTTCATTTTTGCCCTCATCCCGTTTTAAACTATATAGAAAAAATAATATCACTTGATATAAGTAAGATTTAAAATTGAGTTTATTTAAATATTTTCTTTTAGAATAAAGTTTCACTAATTGACTGTTTCCAGAAGCAAATTGAAAATTCTTAAGGATTGCCAATTAGTGAAATAGGAATTACATGGTGAAACTATAAATATGTTACATAATGGAAGCCTTTCTGATTATTATAAATTGCTTATTTTCCAGTTCATTCTTTATAAAATTAACTTAATTTGAGAAAGTGAAAATGCTATGACCTGGAAAATAAAAGTATTTGCTACTTCGCAATAATTTGTTTTCCGACCACGTGGGATACCTTAGCTACGTTGTTTATCAAATTCTTTTGGACCACGGAATTGGCTATTGGGCTATCAAAGTCTATAAGAGTAGCCCGCGGGTAATAGCCTTAGAAAAGTGATGGGATCGTTATTTGCCTTTCTGCCGGATGTGGTATGAATTACTCCAAGAGACAAAGCAATTAATAGTCGGCATATGGGAGAATCAGTAGGTCAATTTAGAGTTTCAATATTCGGTCAAATATATTTTCGGCCAACTAAAATGCAAACCCACCCAATAGTTAATATTTCCGTCCTTCAACTTTTTTTTTTCTTTTTAAAAAAAAGAATTACAGTAAATCTTCACATATTTCTTGATAACTCGATTCTATCTCAATCAGAGAAAAAATATAGTATTAATATTTGAGTTACACTTCATTATTTTATTATGTTGGTCTATTTAAAGTGTCCAATCGAAGTACAAGAAGTTAGAAAAACATGCAAGTGATTCCATTTTTTGTTTTTGAAATCAAGAGCACAACAAGTTAATCACGTTGTAAGCTTGGACTTTTGATCTAGTTACGTGTAAGTTCAATTTTTCACATCACATAAACTGGCTAGAGTTGACGATAACACGTGCCACACAAGCTCACTTCGTTTATGGTTATCATTTATCACGTTATTACTTACAAAAAAAAAAAAAAAAAAAAAAAAGAGTAATTTAGGACGGAAAAAACTTGGGCAGCAGCAAGTCCCTGCAGCCAACCCTAATTCTTTTCACATATAGACATGAGCAAACCCGTATGCAGTTGAACTATTCTTCAAAGATAAAATTACTCAAATTTTGCCAACATGTTAATACATTTTCTGAATGAATTAGCCATAATAAGGCAAAGTACTAACGACTAATGATGGTAATAATCAAATGAAATGAAACTTTTTTTTAAAAAAAAAAACTATCTCATTACGTGTATTATTGTGTGATCGAAGCTGAGGAGCAAAATAAGTTAACAAAATTCCAAGAGAATATATACATTGTAGTTGTAATTTTTCTTGCCCTTCTTATGGTAGATAACATTTAGAGCTTATAATTAGAATTTCTTCAATCGATGAAAGAAATTAAATAGTACTATAAACTACAAAAAATGTACAAAATAATAATAAAAAAAAATTAGGGCTAACAAATACTTGAAGCAATCAATAACAATTGGTTCAAGATTTTTTGATAAGAAATCAGATATTATGGGCATATCTCCAATAAAATTCATATGCATCTTCTAATGAAGTAATCTCCATTGTTCAAAGTAAAGACCTAACTTTAAAAAAATAAAATAAAAATAAAAGGCACTAACTTATTTCATAATTCCGAAGATACTAATTTTAATATTAAAAATGTTAAAGGATAATTACTGAAGTTTTCGCACGATTTCGTCCAAGTGAGGCTTTTCTCGAAAGTGTATGTGGCAAGAATTAAGGGTGGCAGCAGCAAGTTAGGAGTCGTTAATTTAGGACATAGGTGCTGGTACGTACAAGGTTAAACTTGATGAAACTGATACACATAAGATGGCGTGAAACTAATGGAAAATTTAGCTAGGTACTGTAATTAACTACTTTGATGTTCATTAACCAATCAATGTTAGCTAGACCAATTGAGTCTAAACAATGTTTGCTCTGCCA